>JABWDB010000052.1:1800000-2165709 GCA_019614645.1 Stratiolaelaps scimitus
CGGGTTGTCGGACGGTCGCGGGGAGCCGGCGGTTGCGTCTATCGGCGGGGCCGATCTGTACAAACAGAGCCCCGGAACGTAGCAGATAATGAAAATGTAGATGACACGGTAGAGCGCTCACCCCCTAGGTGTTCGGTGGCAAGCTGTCTGCATCAACGACTCGATAGATTCCCATAGACTGAAGGAGTTCGGCAAAGATGAAGAGACAATACATCTAATTATAGAAATCTATAACAACGGCAACAAGAAGAACAGCAGAAACCGCGTGTTCCGAAGGTCGCGCCGTCGTCGTCGTCGTCGACATCACGCGTACGATCGTCAGCTGTACGAAGACAATCGATAATAAAGCACAGCAACGATGTACAATGTATTTAAAATTGTTGTTGTTATCCTCCACTTCGTACAACGACTCGTTTGATGATGTGACCTCTAGACCCCTCTGACACATCGCTCGATTCCAATCCCAGTGTGAACGCGTACGTGCGTGTGTATACGTGTATGTGTATAGGTAGCGTGGTTCGATTTTGACTTTAGTAGCTCGCTTTTCCTCGGAGGAAGCCAATTAATTTTCAAACGTCCTCGGTTCTTAGTGTGTTCGGGCTGCCACATGATCTGTATTCGGGTAACGTTTTGAGTATGTAATCATCATATATATCATCGAAAACCAACGATGCAAAAGCATATGCGTGGTATTGTTGATCAGCTGTGTGATTTGTATTGTTCGGTTGTCATGCAATTGAGCCTTCCTCCTCATACAGCACATTCTCTTTGTACTCGCTACTGGAGCACTTAACTGATGAAGAATCTGTAAGTCGATCGCCTATTTTCTCATTTAAATGCTAATGTGTCTTGATAAAATTGGCATGTCATGTTTTCACCAGCAACCATACTAATAGTGTGTGAATGTCATGCCACACCTGATTTCTTGAGGAGTAGGATTTCATTTCTGATCATTTTCTCCAAATTGTTCTGACCTTCTAATTAATCTTCCATTTAACGTGCATGGATGTCTCGCTCTGTTTCACGTATGCTTAGATCAGATCCGGTTGCTTGTCGCTACTCGCCTTGTCCATGGATAATTCACATGAGAGGAATACTCCAAAATATCGTTATATATATATATATATATATATATATATATGCGACTGTTGATAGAAACGCGGCTGGAGATCCCCGTATAGTTTGGCTTTCTGCCACGCCACAGGCTGACCCATACTACATGCATGTATACTATATGGTAATATTGTAGTAGCTTCGTCTTCAGCTATGCTACAGGGTTTTTCTTCTCGCTCGTATTATTGTGCCGTTCACTTCTCGCCGATTTCGCTCAAAACCTTTACCGGTATCCACTCTAGGGTATTCCTCCTCTTTTACAAGCTAGCATCGGCTCAAAAGTCGCCGCTGATAATCTTATTTATATCACCGCTTTAAATGGCTCTGATCAAGAATTGATGAGTTGGCCATTTCATCCACCAATCTCCATCCTTTCTAAGTGTGACATGCGCACACCTCGAACACCTCATCATTAGCATTCAGTCGAGTTGAAGTCACTTACCAAACAAACACGGGACGTAAATCTCAACGTCACTTAATTCAGCCAACAGTTCTTTTTCTCTCTCTCCTCATTCTGCTCTTGAAGAAGATACAGCAGCTGTAAAGCCAATCGTCAGCTCGATGCTCACACGTTTGTCAACGCGACCAACGCAATTAGAATTCGGCTTGTTCCCTCCGCTATTAAACGTTGTAACTTGTCTTGTGCCTTGTGTCTTATCTCGGCAGTGTTATCAGCCGATAGCGGTGGTGGTCGTGTTGTTGTTTATGTGGTTGCTGTAGTTGTTCCTAGCTTACCTTCCTTGTGTCTGCCTGCGTGGCCGTTGCGTGTGTGATGTGTGAGGGCTCAGGTTAACTCGGCTGGCAACCGGCCGCCCGGTAGTTTTTGAGATATACACACCAAGAGGGGCAGACGCCTTTTGCTTTATCAGTTCTCCTGCTGTATCAGGCAAATTCTGCCTGTTGCTGGCGGAGTTGTTGTTTGCTAAAATTTCGACAACACTTAACCCGACTAGCGGCCGATAGGGTTTTTTTTTTTGGTTTATCTTCGAAATTTATCGATGGAGTAATGGTCGCTGTTGAAGAGATGTTGTCGAACAACAACGACATCAACAGCAGCAGCAGCAACATGAGCAACATCAGTTGCGGCGGCGGGGGTAACGCTAGCAACGAACGAAGCGTAGGGTAACAGAAGAGCAGTTATTATTCGATATATAGTTGTGGCGGCCGTCGACGCAGCCGCCAACGCCACCGCCCTGGCGATCTATGAGCGTTGATTCAATAGGTGAAGAAAAAGACGAGTAGCCAACCACTATCGCTTGTTCGCTCAGCCGACTGGCAAGAGCGAGGTGAACCTGTTAGCTTAGCGACGATTTGCTGCGTTCGCCGTTGTGTAACCAAGCATATGGGCGGGCGGGGTACGTTCACGCAATTGGAGACATTCGACGGACGCAGATACCAGCGTACACTCATATCGACACACCGTACGTATGACAAATTTGTCCGCCGTGTCATTTTTTGTTGTTGTTTCGCTTGATAACCATCTCACTATAGAACACACACACACACGCTACACGCACGCACACTACGAGTCAATAGTGTCAGCTGAAAGAGCAAGAAAGGAGCGTGAGTTAGCAAAAGACGGTCGAGAAGAACGTCTTCAACGCCGGGAGGGTTGGTAGACATATCTTGAGGGCAGGGGAAATAGCATAAGACGATAGGGAGATAGACAGATACACAAGTGTAGAACATCACTGCAGCAATAATAATCTATCGATCCATCAATGTTGATTAATGGTGTCAGGTTATAAACGTATGCCTGCTGCGAGAGGGACACGCGATTGTCGAGCGACTGACCAAAGCTTTGGCGATTCCTTCGGCTATTGCTAACTGACTCCGGGCTCCCGTGTTCCTCGGCGAATTTCACGATCGACGGGCGACTGGCGAATGTTGTTAAGAGAAATTTGTAAAGGGCCAAGCCACTTTATAGGCTTTTGACACGCTCCCACAAGTGAGCGTACGCTGGTCGCATGCAACTGCTGTGGACACCGGCGCAGAACACGAACGCTTGCTACAAATTGCTTGCTCGCCTTTTTAGTTGAGCGTAATTTTTTGTTTCGTTTCTATCGGGAGTTACTTGAGAATCTGGAGCACTTGCAATACGTGGTGGCCAGCATAAGAAGAATTGATAACTTCAGCCATACCTTGCCTGAGTGTGTTTGGCTAATAGCGGGAAACTACGGCGGTAATCGGGAAGGCAGAGGATTTTCTCACGGTATAAAAACACTTCTGATGCGTATGTTTGCAGTCTATATATATATATATATATATATATATATATATGAATAAATTATCGAGTGAGCTATACACTAACGTGGACTATCAGCTATCAAGTGAAATGTTCTGATTTTTCCTAGCATATGAAAGTATAAGTAGCTCCGTATGCAGTCAATAGGACAGCAACCAGCTTCACCCTCAAGCTGTACTTCATGAAGTCGAACTTTAATATAATTTCAGCAGAGATTTTGTATGCACGTGTGCATATAGATGGTACGCAGCTGCCGTCTGACGCCGGAACGGCAGTGGAGCAGAAATGTTTTAAACATGTTTCGTTTGCCAATAAACTGTATATTTTACGACTACGACTTTTCGCTCGTAATTTCAGTTTTGCCAAAACTCTGCGACCGATCGTAGAATCGATATAGGATAGATATATAGATATGCTATGCTAAAGCAGTTCTAGAGGACCCAGCAAGCATACTATTAAATCCTAGCGCCGGTGTAATCCGCAACCTATTTTGTGAGCTAATTGCTTATCCTTGAATGCAAGCTTTAGTTCAATTTTTGTCCAGTTTGTTGTGCGTTGCTCGCATCTGCACTTTGCAAACGACCACGAGACAATATCTGGAAGTGAAATTTATATTCACACACTCACTCATCACAATGAACCCGACCGCTAAGGATGTATTTTAATAAAACTATCCATCTGTATAAACTATATAGTAACATGATGGCCAGCTTTGCTGGTGACGTTGTGAACGCAGAGCTGACAACGGGGAAATTTGACGGATGGACGAAATAGCAGGGATAGTATGAGGTCCCTCGGGGGAAGTGAGCCTACTCATCCCGAATTGGATATCTTTCGTTATCTCTTCTCTCTCTCTCCCCTCAGTTCGGAAGGGCCTACCCAACTGGATTTAGGCTTCGTAAACTCTTCGTAGAAGGTTGATAGACTATCCGATATATTCTAATTAGCCCGTCAGCGCAGGGCTTCTATTACAGTTGAGGACTGGTGATATCGATAGCACACGTACGCCAAAAATTCGGTCTCATCTCGTGCACATAATCAGCATCATCATAAATGCAAGTGTGGTACCGCCGGACAACCAGCGCAGGGCTTTTGCCATACTCTTGAATACATCGAATGCTGTATACTCTAGATTGATATGAGGTTTTATATACATGCTACGCGATGCGTTATGATCTTTGTAGCCATTATTTAAATCACTGTATTCGTGCATAGATTGGTCCCTGTTTAAAATCTGTTTATTACTATATATCGGTTCTCCAGCTGTGAACACTGGCATTGTCTTATGAGCATTGTAGGGAGGTTCATATCAGCTTCATACTGGTCCCAGCGTAAATTATTATTCTCTCGTATTTATTATTTATTAAATAGTCTACATGCCGATAGTGCTACAGTGTCATCTGGTTTATACTCTGACCTCAAGAGGCCTCCTGAGTAAAAATTCATCATCCATAGTCTGATATTGTGCGACGCCGCGGGCTGAGCGACCCTGAATGAAAGACCATGTATCTCAGACCTGCCCATAAAGAATACGCGAAGGAAGCTGGTAAGCAGTGTACGTTATTATATGCCAGCAAGGACATCACAGCTATTCGCATATCCAGCGTTGATTTGGATATAGATTTGTAAGTTATTTTTAGCGAACCGTATCATACGGAAGTAGATACGGACAATATCAATTTGTATGCTGTTCACAGCTCGATTTAAAAACTTGGTAATACATATCTAAATCAGTACGTGTTTATCGGTAAAACAGTATAGCCAAGCAATACAAGGTTTTAAATTCGCAGAGTATACCCGGTAAATAGATATGTCCCTCTATCTTTTTGCACTCGTAAGTGTTTGTAGTCGTGGGCATACAATTCAGCCGGGAGAGCATGAAGAAATGCTCCAACAAAATATCCTTACTCTCAAGTTAGCTATTTCGCCCCCCTGTTTAGCCAAAACTATGTATTATACTAGTTATAGTGAATCACTACTAGCAACGATTGTTCATCTGTTTGTGCTAATATCTCGTAGTAATAATGGTGTGCACACAAGAAAACATGTAGACATTCGCACGAAAGCTTATAAACACACACACACGCACACGCACAAACATTAAGTATTGATTGATGACACAGCGTGATATAGTTAATGTGAGTCAACTACAAATAGAGTTCGAAGGATGGTCCCAGAGTAAAGACCTCAATCCCGGGAAATACTTCTCCCGGGCTGAACAAGTCTTACCGCCTTCGGTCGAGCGATGGCGAACAACTCGGATGCAACGAGCAGTGTAGTTTACTAGATATGCTTAGCTTAGGGTTGCAGGCCAAGTCCTTGCTTATGTTTGTTTGCTGCTATTTCCTATCTGTTCTCAACATGCTGCAGCAGCCGATTCGAGCAATAGGCGTGCGGAGGAAAGACTCTGGCCTTGCCCTCGTGGACAACGGCAGTCGCGTGCACTCACCGGACAGAGGATAAACATCGTCTGACATACAACACTCAAGTAGGAAATGCCAGGAAGCCAGGAATAGGACCTCTCCTATGATAGTCATCGCTCCACGCCTCGCTGGTATTGTTCGCCAACGGCCGTCACTAAATCCGGCACGATAAATGAATGGATTGGTGAATAGCTGGTCTTCACAGGGAGGCACTATCCGCTAGTTCTTACGTACGGAATGAATTGATGAGAAATTTCGAACACAGCCTATGTCTAGCGCCAACGCAACCCAGCTGGATTTTCCACCTCAACGACATATTATTGCAGAGTTCGGGAATATTCGACATTATTGTTATTGTAATATTGGATCTTATTATAACGAGACTTTTCTGGATGATGATGTATCCAGCCATCCAGGGGACCCTCACAGGGAAGACTTCTTATGCTACTTAGCCTCTGCTGCCCGTCATGGCATCCACTCTCGCCTAAGACCGTTGGTTAAGTTTTCCGAAGAACTGTTCGCTCCGTTAATTCGAAGCCAAACCACTGAATCTCCAACTTCACGGTATATACCCACTGTTCGCCATGAATACGAATGAAAACAGCGAATTAATGAAATTCAAACATGGCCGCACGCATTAATGAACATCTTAAACAACATCCGTTTTCTTCGGAGAAAATTAGTTCTTTGTCATTCCCCCCTAGATGTCCCTAGTTGAGACTTGGAGCTTGTAGCGCAAACCTTCTTTTCATCCTCGCATCCAAAGATAGCGTTGAGAGAAGATAAACAAGTCAAAGTACAGCGTTACGCATCTGTCTCTGTGACGTTGAGGAGAAAAGACGATGACCGACTGCGGGCCCGAGCTCGTACACTCCATAACCTCCTCCGGTGACATTGTGTAAACATCTGTTCATTCTTATTCCATCGTACCGCCCCCTCAGCCAGCTCGCTCCTCCCTCTCTCTCTCTCTCTGTCTCTTGAGGTTCGTCTAGTCGTGTCTAGCTGCCAGTTGCCCGCCCCCTGCTCATATTGGGCCGTGTCTCGAAGGGATTGCTTGGTGTGTTTAGTTGGATTTCTCATGTTTCCTTACCTTGTCCCTCTGGGTCTTCGATCATGGTATAGCCCTTCATACAGATTACTCAGCTGCGTTTGAGCTTAGCAGGCAGCGTCACTGGTTGGCGTTAATATTTGAATGGCTCAGTAATACTTTATCCTATATTATAGAAATGAATATTCTATTCAGTTGTTAAGCTTACCGATACCAACAGTATCACAGAAGTTTGCGTCGTGCTTTGTATTTTTTAAATCTCTGCCAAGATCGGACAACGGATGGGACGACTGGAACGTAGCCTGCTGACGTTAGCCACATATCCTTCTGTGTATCTATTCAAATCATGAAAAAACCGTAGAAATAGCGGCCATGTACAACATCACTTAATCGAACAGTAAGAATTGGACAGATATTTCTGCAGATCCATTCACGGTCATTATCTGCCCTTTGCTAAAAAGATAAGTATAAATTGCTCAGTGTGTGCTAACACCTCAACGGGGTGTTATGCATACATTGCGTGGCCGACATAGCAGCATAACTGACGTGGGTGTTCCACAATTGTCAACCTTCTCCTATAAGGATCGCCTTGTGGCAATCTTCTCGACGTAGTTATTTTTCGCTCTCCATCCACTTCTGTCGACATCGGGTCAACATTCGGTAACGATTACTCGTCGCCACAGCCGCCTATTTGCTGCTGAGTCCTACTTCGCCATCGCCGCCTCGACGGTCCCATCAACGGTGTTGCTTTGTCTCCGCACACGACGCTTGCTACATGCATAGTGCTTTCTTTATGTATTTGCCTGTTGTTGCCGATCTCATTCTCCCTCTATCTATCTATCTATCTATGTCCCTCTCTTCTCCGACTCCATGCACGAGTATGAAACAAAATCGGCCTTTCCGTCGCCTCCACACCGATGTCGCCTCTGCTCGCGTTAGCTGAACCATATGTAACCACCATATTGCTGCGGACTTTCCACCGCCATGTATCGACTGGGCCGACCGGGGAAGAGAAGAGCGAGAGAGATAGAGAGGTAGGTTCGTTCTCCTAAGACAATATTTGCCACGACATATGGAGGCACAACGACACAACAAGACAAAGCGAACAGGGCCACAGGAATAACCCGTGGCTTGTTATCAGCAACTGTAGATGGAGCAAATATAGAGATGGCATGTGCGAATCTTAGGCGGGACTACTTGTGTGAGTATGTCTTAGTGTACGCACACGTCCTGCCAAGGGGATGGATGTATACCGATGAATAGCGACAAAACAAAGAAGGCCTACAACGAGAAGAACTCGAAGAGGAGGCCAACAATCGAACATAAACAAACGATAAGTCAACCTGGTGACAAAATATTCGCTGAGCAACCGAGTGAGCAATAGATGTAATAAATCACTCAGTGAACGATCAAAATCATCATCACCATATATATATATATGTGTGTGTGTATGTGGTAAGATGGCGAGATGCTGGACTAGAATCATGGGAGGAGAAAATGGGATGCGGACGCTGAAAAGAGCAACGGCTCAGCGAAGTGATGACTGTTTTGAAGGTTTACGTGCTGTGATCCTATATTGTTATATAATTACATAGTTAAGTAAAAACAGGCGCGATATATACAGACAATAGCAGAGGTATGAAACGACCTAGCAGCATTGTTCCAAACGAACCTTGGATGAAGAGAGCTCGCCAGGGAACGGTGCGCCCTTAGGTATCCTTGACCTCAAGCCTGGACAACCGCAAAACGGGCCCTGCACAGATATTATATTTAGCGCGGCTAGGTACAATCGGAATTTAGTTTCCAATTGAATACAGGAAGCACAACGGGTGTCTTTTTAAGAAAATTTTTTTGATGCTGTATCGGTTTGTGCTATTTGACACACATATTAGCCTTATTTGAGGGCGCATGTATGGAAATAACGACTATTCTATAATATTATAGATTGGTCATATACATACGTCGTATGAAGATAAGATTTGCCGATCATACAGGAGTCGACTTTTCCACAAGTAGGTGATTCTTGTCTGTGTCTCGCAGCAAATTCAGTCCATTCTCAATACGCGTCCAGCACAAGACTCACGTATTAACAATACATTGTCGACAGTGAACGCTCGCCAATAGTAAAGTTACGATCGTTCCTTGTCATCCGCTTCTCGGTTGTGCCACGAAAGGCAGAACTATAATGATAACTATATAGAGACAAACATGTGTAAGAACACCCAGCTGTCCCGCCTGCTGTAAATCAGTCGGCGGCCTGCGGCAAAACTGCCAAAAAAAACAACTTGTCAGATCACAACAGCAACGGCAACAAAAGAAAATAACAGAAGATACCACAATCAGCATCTATTCTATAGTTTTGGCTGCTGTTGAACACTGTTTGCCTTCACACCACTTGGGGTAAGAAGGAGGGTACCATTCATGGGTACGAGTCGCATGAGACGGTGGTGAAACCGAGTGTTTAAGACACTCTAACCAACCGTTCTATTAAATCACTTATATCATCGATATGTTTCGCGATACTACGCGACGATCGTATGCTGACGATTCCCGCAGCAAGGTGACTAATCAAAAACGTGTTATCGAAACACCATTAATTTTATTTATCACCGGACGGTAAATAGAAGAATCAGACGCTTCGTCAAACAGTCCAGAGTTACGTTACCAAGCTTAATTCACATATGTATGTACATATTTGCCTAAACGGCCTAATGATCTCGCCAGCATTGCCACTTAGTCGGTGTAACATTCTTCTTCGGTCGCCTGAGTTCATCGTGTCTCTCTCCCTCTCTCTCTTCTTCAGGGAGAGAGAGAGAGGTCTCGATTTTCCGGGCATCGCACGTACCGTTTAGTTGTAGGCGGGACCTTTCTATCTCATTCTAACCTCGAGGGGACGGCGCTCAGATGAGAACAGAGGAGCGCGATTCGTTTCATGTCATTCCTCGAATTCCTTTTTGGCTTTCCGCGTTGAAGCCGGACGTTGTTGACTATTGTTGTCCTTGTTATCCTTTATGTCTTATGATAAATATCCCTGTCCTAACCTCAGTCAGCAAAATATGCAGAATCTGTAGAGACGACTATTTTCTCTAGGTTCTAGAGGTATTAGGTTGTGTTCACGCGTTTGAGTTACTTATTCAGAACAGGTATTGGGTGTATTTCAGTTTGGTGGAGCTGATGGTGTACGATACTAAAACAGTTGGGCAAAGGTAAAAAACTCTGCAAGTGTAAGACCGCTTCAATTGATGCGTGCCCTCGGGGTTGGGATCGTGTTGGCTTCAGGACATTCAGCTTCGATGAAACAATCTGAGTATCGTTAGAGAGAGAGAGAGAGCGCATGAATAGCTCAAGGTGAACAATAAAGCTCATGATTAATGTATAATAAAAATAAACGATATTTCCACTCTAACGTAAGTAAACCAGCAAACGCACACATATCCTAATATGCAATACCTATGTAGATAATAGTTGTAGATGAAATCATTATGAATGGTGATAGCAGCCTACATATGACGAGCTAATATAGTGATGCTGTAAGTGGTGCAATACTCCGGACAACGGTACGACTCGCAGATTTGCGCAGACACACATTGCACGACGTGAAGCACCCCCGTGCGTCGGTAGACATCATTGAACTGGCTAGCACATCTGAACTGTGAAATACCTCCAGGCTGGGACCTCCCACCCCGATGAAGACATATACCCACGTCGTTCTCGCTGGAGCAAGCAAGCACGAAGTGAAGTGCAGGGGATCCAGTGTCTCCAGTCTCGAGCCTACCATCAGAAACTAGGCACAGGCGAATGCAGGCCTTATGAGGCGAAGACTAATACCCATAGCGAAGAAAGTCTGGGGGGTAAGGCGGGAAACTTTAAAATGTCGAAAGGACCCTGTGAATCCGACACAAGTTGGTGTTCCCCTGGGACCTCCTGGGAAACAGCAAACTGCAGTCGAATGACCGGGCACTGGTGTGGCGTTAGTGCAGGCGAGGACGGTCCACTCCGCTGGCTGAGGCCGTAGCCGACCATGCCACTACGGTGGAAGTTGTTCCGGTTAGCGGACCACTTGAGCCTAGCTGCAGTCAGCGTGTCTAATCCTGCGCCTAAATCAGCCTGGCTCGTCTGACCGCCTGCAACGACAGTCTGCCTATGAACTTCAGAGGAGAGACACTACCTCGCATCTTCATCGACCGTCGTCCCGTGGTCACATTTCAAAGTATGATAAAACAAAATATCTTCCGCGCTGCGACGACTATGTTCGAATTCTCGTCAGAGGGACGTAATTTCAGTTTTTTTTTTTTTCAGTCAGGGGAGGCTATTCCCACACTTGGATGGAGGTCTTTTTCCTAGGAGGTTACCACGACGTTCGTGCATTGAAGGAATCAATTTCAACAGCCAGATTTTCACTGATGTCCCAACGGCTAGCTAATGTTTCATGTACAAACAAATGTATCATATAACTTAAGTGCATTTACGTAATCGTGTGCATATAGTGAAGTAAATATACATTGAAAATTTACTGATAAGGCGACCATCACTGAATCAACATGGAGTGCACCGACCGGTACTTGTCATTGCAGACGTTCGTTCCATTCAAGAGACAATTTCAACGGGCAAAAGAAACCAAAAGACGAGACATTTTTCCTAGAAAAACTACGACCGGACTTGGCTGGATGAGGGGGTAAGAAGGAAGTGGTCTTTTAAAGGATGTGGGGAAAATTTTTAGCCGCAAGGAAAGCGATTTTGTTTGTCAAACGCCGGCCCCCGCTGATGGCGGCCTGTTGTGGCGGCCAACCAGAAACGAGCGGCTGTTCCTCTGCAGAGATAGAGATAGATAGAGAGAGAGAGAGCGAGAGAGAGAGAGAGGAGAGGAGAGAGAAATACAGGCTCAGAGTGACAGCGGCAGATTGAAACGACCGACGCCCCGGACACAGCAGCCGGGAGCAGAGAGCGCTCGACAGATAATTGCGCTACTACAACATATATATACACATACACGGACAGTCAGGCACGAACTCAAAAGAGAGAGAGAAAAGGATGACGTCGAAAAGAAATATGTGGTCTCTCAGGTTGTTCCCGTAGTTTCTCAAGTCTCAGTTGTTGTTAGTGGTTTTTCTTTCTGTCGATGTTGTTGTCGTTACCGTTGCTGCTGCTGCTGCTGTCGTCGTTGTCAGCGTGTTTCTCATCTTTCTTCATCCGAAAAAGTGTTTGCACAAGGAGAACCTGTCTCAGATCGCCGTTGAGTCGTCGTCTTCGGTGAGTGCTTTTTCTTCCCGGCCTTGAAGAGATGCATCTTGTAACACAATTGAGCGCGATACATAATTCCATTTTCATATATAACAAGTATTATACGTAGCAATGTCTGCGTTGAGCAGAGCAGAGAATAATAAGCAGGGACGAGGGGGGCCTGTCTTGATGGAATCTCCTGTTGTCTGGCACAACGCGAAGAACGGACACGAGAAAGTGCACCAAGCATCAGTCACCATCCAATGCTAACTAATTTGTGTAGTTGCGAACTAGATAGAAGGATCAAGCGAGAGAGAGAAGATTTCCGCCGGCTTTTCCATCAGCCTACTACCTTCGAGATATTGAAATTTATGACTATTCGAAACGAACAATTCGACAAGCGCTATGTTGTTCGTTTGTTTATTAATTCAGTGTAAACGTGTTTAATGTTGTTTAATCTTTCGATGAAATTAGCCCTAAGAATAATATTATCTAATTGTGTGGTATTGCGTTGGCTTATACACTGCATCGTACAAACAAATCGGATACGGTCACATTCGCCGAAATCTTAACCTGCGCTGGCGGTGAATATTTAAAAATAATTGTGTTCAAATTTTTGACATTGTGTACAGCGGCTGTCTAACACAACTGGTTGATGAATGGTGGCACCAATAGCACGATGCATGATGAACTTGGAATAATTACAAATATAATTCCATGAATTCCAATGAAGTAAACTTATGACTTAAGTGCCAATTTAAGTCCCGTCTACTCTCTCACAAGAGCAGAAGATGCAGAAAACGGGAACTTGCCTACTTCTTGATTGACAGATTCCCCTCAGCGCTCATGTGATAGGGTGGTGGTGCTCATGGTGCTCAATCAACGTAGCCATTTTGCTCTCCCTTTGCTCGGTTCATTCATCTTTACTTATCGCGTGGCTGGCGGCTCAACATGAACTGTTTAGGTGGCCAGTCACCTCGTGTATGAACGCCTTGAACAACCGGTTTGCCATCTCGAACACATGCTATAGCCGTGCGCACCGGTTGGTTCCTTTGGAACAAAAGCAGGTGCGCGATGCAAGTGTCCATCTATTTCTACACGCTTTCTCAGAATATTGAAGACTGGGTGAGAGTCTATTCTTACCCGCTGCCGCTACGAAAAAGGAAAGATGATCTATCTAGGAACGAGGGGGTCGCACGCAAGACCCGCATATATAAGGGCGTTGGGCAGTGTTGCAGAACGACCCTCGTGTACGGGCGTCCAATTGACTTGGCGATTTTGCCAGCGCGCTCCAGTTCATCAGTCGCAGGCGACTCGTGAGGAAAGTAAACTTTCTTTTGGGGTGAGCGTTCAGGGAAGACATCACGTGATAATTTTACGAAATACTAAACGGCGGGTGATGGCGGTCCGTTTCAAGGATTAGAGGGATATGGATCATCTATTTTGAAAGGGCACTAGTATCTGTTAAGGGCCTTGCCCGTCGCTAGGCAGTGACTATTTCGAATGTATTATTATGAGAGATAGAGAGAGGTGTGTGTGTAACGATGCTCACATCCGTTGGATCATTGGAAATAATAGCAATAATAATGATTTTAATTAATAATCTGTAGTAAAACCGAATGGAATGGAAGTCATGAGTGCTCTAGTTATTTAGACAAGCCACTGATAAGCTCGATTCCGACAGCAGTGTCATGGTGAGTGGGAGGAACAACGTGGTGGAAGCTATGGACGAATCAGTATACCAATATGTGTGCAGGTCTATCGTCGACGAATGGCGTGGTGCCAAATTAAATGAATTTTGTATTAACCAAAATGGGCATGCATTGATTATTGTCAACCTGATATAGCTAGGAAACAGTTACCTTTCATACAGCTAAAGGAGCGCAACACCGAGACAGATATATACGCATATGTTGCTATATACTGCCATCTATTCATCTTCAGTATGGGTCTGGCGTTTGATGTTCTTGCAGATATTATTTATCAAAAAAAAATAAAGACGTTCACCGTTTGTTCTCCTGAATATACTATCAGCACATTGGAGATATTTGTTGAACAGAAACTTGTGAGCCAGTTGAAAAATTTCCACGATTAGACGCTTCTTCTATTTGTTACTATGTATTGGAGCAAATGGGGTACAATCTACGCGATGGATGAAAATGTGTCGGGACGTTTCAATTGTTCCCTATGCTACTCGCGTGTAATTCGCGTCTCGACGTGAAGCTTACAAAATGTTCAAAAGCAGACCAAATCTTGTTTACATCGTAGAAATCACGTACGACATTTGACAACTGGTTGGACCTGGCGGCTCAAATGTGAGACAGAGCCGTGGCGGTCGCTTTCCGGATCTGCCGTCATCCTCAGACACTTGAGCACACACGAACGCATACGTCATGCGTTGCTCTCATCCGAGTGCATAGTGTTCATACGAGGATGAACGCGCCGCTGAATATGCGACCGTGTCGTGAGTTTCGGTACAGCCAAGTGGGTATCTTCGTAGAATGTGAAGAAGAGATTACATTTATAGCCATAACTGTAATAAGAAGAAGAAGATCGCGTAAGTGAAGATAGGCAGTTCAATATTGTAGTAGGGCTCGTGAGACATCATCGCTGTTCCAAGAACATCATGAGAGAAAGAGCCCCTTGATGTTTTTTTGTATTGGAAGAGTCCGGTCTTGCTTAATTAGCTCGACTCATTGTGCTAGTAGCCTCTCACATCCAATAAGAATGAAGGAAGTTAAAAGAAAACTCGTCTAATTTAGTGGCACCCACAGTAAATATATGCAATATGTATTGTGTCTTGTATTGTGCGACAAACTTTTTCTTACTTCACAACAAGTAATCACTTTCTCACTAGACTGTCGAATGGTCTGTAAGGCAGATCGACGAACTTTGCTGTCGTTGCGAATCCCAATTATCCCATCATATCTCTCATTTCTGAGATTTCTGTTTTGTCGCATTTTCCCTCTCCACTATTTGGTCCCCGTTCGGCGCTCATCTGTTATCTCTGCTCATCTTACGAAGTGGTCTCCACAAGACTGTTCGCTATTTCCGCTTATGCCGACGTCGTCTGTTGCTTCTTGCCCGTTCTTCTCGAGATCCTAGATCCTGGGTCCTACAGCTGGCTCCAGGACCCATCAAGACTGCACAATGACCAATGACTTCCGTAGGTGTGGTGTAGGCAAAAGGTAGTGCCGTGGATCAGAGAGGCGCTGCTGCTTCTGTTGCTGTTACCGCTGCTCGGAAAGACTGGAGTCGGATAAACATTCAATTTCTTTAGCACAGCTGTCGACTGACTATCCAATACTCGGTAGGCGGAGCGTCCAGTGGGCTGAGCGGGCGGAGGGAGGCTTGTCTTGCCTACGACAAAATGTTCCTCGCCTACATATCAATACGTACACCGTAGGCTGTACCCACAGCCAGCCTACGGGCTATGTGACAGAAGCACCATCCATAATATGTTCGTGCCGCTAGAGATGCCGTTCATCCATCCGCCGGTGGAACGCAGCAAACCGCTTACGTTCTCTCTCTCTCTCTCGCAGCGTACATCACGGAACCGCACTGTGTACGGTAGTTACTATGGCGTTCGAGACACCGTACCCGGCTTGCTTTCGTGCTTTCGCAAGACAAATTTCAACTCCTCACACGTCGAACGTGAGATTTGCCGAGGAGGGAGAAAGCGCGCTGAAGTGTCGTCTTCGTCGCTGCCTCAATAGCCGGCGTCATCCGTTTCTTGGTCCTAGCCAAAAATGAACAGCAGACACAAAAGCCGAAACGCTGTAGTTGTGGCGAATTCCTCGTGGAGCAATCACATTTTCAGGCTCTTCTAGGTCCCGCGAAATGTTCTTCTTCAATAAATACAGTTTTAGCCAGAAATTTCATATGTATGTTTTAAGTATAAAATTGTGCCAAATGTCGCCAGTATTTACCGGGGAGGGCGGGCGGTGGGGCTAACTCAGTATCTAAAATCAATTTGATCCGTGCAGAGTTGCAGAGAAATACACGTTGTTTGGCGCCTGTGTCTCTCTTCCGCGCGAGATACCAGCATTTAGTACCTTAACGGAGGCATCAAAAAGGCCAACTAATGTTTCTAGTCGGTTAAGCCTGTTTTCGCACGCCTATCGACTCTGGGGTCGCAGAACCCGCCTTCAATTGTAGGGACCGACATCCCTCAACACCGTAAACCTGACTCGTGTGCTTGGATATATGAATCCATTATTTTACTCCAGATTCGAAATGTCTAAATGGCAATTATGGACGGGAGTTTAGGAACAACAGAAGCATGAATTCAGTAGTATAGAAATGTATTCAATTATATATTAATTATGTTATTCATATATATATTTATATATTATTTACGAGAATGTAGCATAGAGATCCTTTAACGCGATCGCCTCGGGGCCCAGTCGTCATGATAGGATTATGCACTAATAAGGTAGCAGAAGTTAATAGACGCTGAAGAGCAGAGAACAGCCTGACTAACAGCGAATTCGAATATGGACTACACAATGCTTATCCCGCCAGCGGGATGTTACATGGACAGCCCTGACCTGAATGCCTGTCACATGAGATGTAACAGATAATGAGTGGCCGGGTCTTCTATCATGGAATTAACTGCTACACAAATAGGCATTAATCTGTTATGCACGGTGTCCAATTTCGGTCAGCAACACACCTCAACTCCTATTAATTGCCGATTTTTTCTAGTCATTTTATTGACTAATTAAAAATAAGTGGGGCACACACATGTCAAACGAAATGCCCATATTATGTCTCACCATAAAATACGTTTCGTTAAGTCGAAAGAATTACACAAAAATGAGAAAACTCTTGAATCGTTAATCGAGAGGATGCCAGCTGAGGTATGGAATAGAAACGACACTATGAGTGGCCACGCACAGACAGTCAACCTGACCTATACATTGAGTGAACCTCTGTGCGCGAATCAACTCGAAGAATCACTTCATCCGAGAGGAGACTTTGTTCGTCAGGGAGAAAGAAAGAAGATTTCGACGCCGCGTTGTTGTTGTCGACGACGACTTCTCGGGTGGTTGGCGGCTCGGAGCAACGTCTGAGCTCGTTCGTCTCTGTCTCCGTGCGAGTCAGGGCGAAACTCGACACGTTGTCAACTTCCCCTGCTGGCTTCGGCGTCGCCTCGCCTGGACACACTATGTCAACTGTTCATTTTTCCCTTGACGCTTCTGCCTCTCTTGCAAATTTCGCACTCTCTTGCCCGCCTGCCTCCCATCTGAAATAAAAAAAATAAGATAACAAACGAACCCGCGGGCCGCGTTGCAGGCGGAAAAAAATGCCCAAAATAGCTCACTCGTAGACGAAAAACGGCCTACTAACAAAACGAACCGCATGGTGCGGAGGTACGCACCCAGCTGGATCTTTGTGTTTTCGGAGGGAAACGTTTGATTAGCGCATGACGAGCCGGAGCAGGATCGCAAAGCATCCACCGTTCTCTCGCTCGCAGTAGGCCCATTCGTTGCCTGCCACGAACGAAAGCCCAGTGCGAACTTGTATCATCAAGTCAAATCGTGCTTGCCAAACGGCTGGCTTTCTATGCTACGGCTGATAACGCCTTGCACTTTTAACAAAATACAAAAGTGTAGGAGGGCCTACACTTTTGTATCTATTGTGTCTATCCAGGCTTTTTGTCTCCGTGTGTGTGTATGTGTATATGACCTTGCTGTGGTAAGGAGCTTAATACGAATTGCATGTGGTGGACAGTGCTTATCGATGGCGCGCCAATGAAATCCCATGGCAATTTTGATATCCATCGTATACTCGATAAATAATAGTATAAATGCATCATCATCATTATCCCGTTTGCGTGTGCGGGCTTTTTTGGAGTAATTTCTCTGAACACACCTAGTGCTTATCTGCTAAAATATCATGAATAATGTACCTGATGTTGTCATTCTTGTACGATTTTTTAAGCATTACCTTAGTTATTTGGACGTTCTGATCCGTCAAAGTTTTACTTAAAAAATACCCTCCGTTCGTATCGGTAGGCCGCTTCGAATACGCTTACTTCTCGGCCAGACAAGGATCCATGTAAATGTTCATAAAATTAAATGAATATATTCGCTCGTGTTCGTCTGCCTTCGTATATGCATGCCTACGAGGCATGCAATCGCTACAACACATGTGCTCTACTCGTTGGGGAAACATTTCTCCAAACACCGTTACCCAAACAGTGCCAAGAGAAGTAACGTCGCTCAAGAAGCCATACGGAAAAGACAACAGGGAGGACGATTCGCAGTTTGGAGTTGCTTGCGCGACAACTGACAACAACATTGTCGACGAAGGGGGCGATTCTATCGGCCGTCGCCGAATTGGTGGCGCGGCTGCTTTCGTGCCTGCGTTCGCAGCTTGGTCCTCGACGGCCAGCGAACGGAGGTGTCGTACATGTCGGCTCTCGGAATGCATCCATATTGATAGACCGTGCTCGCCAGCGTCGATGTGTTAGCGACGCCGACGCCCAACTAGCGCGTTCCATCCCTAGATCAACCCCGCGTTTCTAAGTGAGTCATAGAGCATAGGTTGGTGTATACCGAATGGTGGCCAATGCGGCACCCCGGAACGCTGCAGACATCTTCCTCTATATCGACTAACATATACCGTCGTTGACTCAAGATTTTGCCGATCCCGAGAGGTGCAGCCATCAACCACTGGTGCGGCCGTCAGAGGCCCGGAATCGTTGCCGCAGCCAGCTGGAAGCAAGGAAAGAATAGAGTCAACTCGAACACCCAGAGCCAAAAGGTTTGAATCGTTTGTCGGGCAGGGGTCTGCATCTACCGCGGCGTCCTTATCGGAAATCAGCTTCTCGTCCAATCGGAAATGATCGGACCGCCAGAGTTCACCGTCTCTGTCTGTCACCTTCACTCACGGTGACTCGTTCCGAGCATTCTCAATACCAAACTCCTCTCTCTTTCTCTCTCATTCCCCCCAAGAGGTCCATCCGTCGAAAAATCTACGTTCCATATATATGAGTGTAGCGAGTGCAAAATCTGTATGCCTTGCTCGGTGGCAGGCTACCAGTGTAGTATGTGCAGCTTATCTATTGTCCAGCAGTTAGTTTCGTTCCGGAATGCAGATACTATTATAGCATTGACAGATTCTGACGCAGGATGGCAATCGTATCGCGCGAAATCTACGAATGTCGTTGGCACAGATTCGTGGAGCAAGTGCACAATAATTCAGGCATCTTGTTGTCAGATATCAAAACGAAACATAGGATAGCATATGGAAGATGAGCCTAGAGAAGAACTGCTTACCATTACATAACTGGAACTAGCTATGTTGATAATGGTATTCGAGGGGAGGAGGACATTATAGCTTTGGCGGCCGCTCCCGGCAGAGTTAAAACAATTCAGAGCGCACCTGGAGTCGCTACTTAATGGTGACACAAAACGGATTGCTCTTTTACCGCATATGCTCTTCGTATATGTGAAATTGTTCCATTCGAAGTGGCGTAAGTACATTGTAAATGCAATGAACTTAGACCACCTTGTATGGAAATACTTCATATATTAATATATGTATTGCGAAAGGAGACGATTTTACGATGAGCGTTAGTCTCTCGTATTTATGCGATTGTACGAGCGAGATCTATGTAATGGGCAATTGATCATGACGGTCGGCTTCAGTGGAGTTTTGGACATCTGTATTAATTTAGCTAATTGTCAAAGATAATCAGCTCTACCTGCTAGTTAGGGATTCTTACGGCGTTAGTTTGTGGTCCGCGTATACACGCCGGCAATCCACTGGCCGTTCAGCCCATGCCGGGGGGCCAATATTCCATTTCCAGCCAGAATGCTATCTACATAGATATTGTATAGCATCGTGGTATATGGCATAGTATGGCCTCCGTTTGTCTCTGTCAAAACTACTGTCGTTCCCGACCGAGGCCGAGGAGGGCAACGTGAGATACATAACACAACGGCAACTGCACACAGACGCTGTCGGAGCAAGAATAGCACTTTCTAGCCTTTCCACAGCATCAGCATGACATGTGGGATACACTAAGCTCGAATGTGGGATGCAGAATGATATCTGTCAGCACTGGACGAGGTAAAGTGGGACTAAATAACTAGAACCTACTATGGCAACTAGTTTGAAATATCGGATAGGACTTTCAAATATTCGCGCCCTATTCAATTATGCACATCTAATGATTCGTTATTTTGTTTTAATATGTTTTTACGGTCCCGACCGTGGACATTAAATGTTGGCTGAGAGTCAGCCCGAAAACCTTAGGTCTTAGGGTCCCGACCGATTTAATTCCATTCAATCCGTCTTCCCAATCATGCTGTTGTTTTTGAATATTCAGAAATAATGGTGTCATTAAATGGATTCGTGTGTTGTTAGCTGTTACCCTATGATTACGTCCTGCGTTGGCAGAAAATCTGACATCTGATCTCCGTAAGAATCTATAGGCATCCACTCTGTCTAGGGCGAAAATTCTCCCAATGAATTCGAAGAAGCGTTTTTGTTATCATGTGCGTATCGTTAAGCTCATGAACCTTCAGCAGTACCAAACATATAAACAACAGGCTAAGTATCCGTACAGCGCTGCCTATTTGGTTATTTGCCATATTTGTCGTAGACGAGACGGCTGAAATCGCAGAGCCTCTGAACTGAAGTGCCCAGCTCAATTAGTACTCTATTAGATGGAACAAACAAAACCATGAATGATACCACATAATAACGAGCAATATAAAGTCGCGAGCGGTTCTGCTTCCAGGCTTGGTTACAAGGGTCACTACCGCACATGTATCAAGCATAGGAAAGGGTATTGTGAAGAGATCAAAAAACATACTAACAAACACTTGTACTGAGCGCTTGGGCGTGTGAGAGACATTGTTTTATGTAACATCGGTCGATAGATAGATAGATAGACTCCAAGGGTAGAACAGAATCATACGTCCATGCTTTCCGGTGACTGCTAGCGAAGAGTGCGCCACAATGTTCGCACTCACGGGAAAATACTCAAAAACACGATGAAAGAGGCCACACGGGTTACATACGTCGAGCCGCACTCCGAATCCGGTGGTAGGCGTATTGTAGTTAAGCCTGGAGTCAATTTGCGGTAGCCATCTCGCAGCGGGGAGGCGTCGAAGTGGGACCCAGTAGGTAGATCACAGTAAGACCTCTTCCTGCCCATCTCTCCGCCGTCCCCATCTTCTGGTGTGACCTATGCGAAGAACAGATAGGACAGCGAGAGAAAGCGACCGAAGAGAAAAAGGGCGAACGAGATCGGAGGGAATAGCTCCTTTTTCATCGAATGATGCCTGTGTTTGTATGCGCGATCGTGTGTTTGTTTAGCGAAGGAGACCCGAACGACGACAGCGAAGATGGCCCATCCAGCATATGCTGTTGTAGGGCCAGCAGCAGTGGCAGGGCATGGACAGGCAGTCGACAGTTTTCCCGGCGAGATGCATTAAGATCGTTCGGGCATAGTCGTCGTTCAGCTTTGCCTCTGAAAGGAAAGATTAGTTCACTTTCCCTTGAGATATAGCACCACTCTTCCTTCGATCGTTCCTCTACACGAACATAACCCGTGAAAAAGTTACCACCGTCTACTATCAGCATGACCAACGACAAGAGGTCAACATGTATCGCATGCTCGACAAATAACTAACAACAACAACAACAACATCAGGTTGTCACCTTTCCACACTCTTCCAAATATATGAACGTCGTCGGACGCTGGCGGATTTCAAAGAAATCGAGATCACGCCGTTCCGCAGTGGTCTCTCTCTTTCTCTCTCTTGTACCACCCTCTTTTTTACTCTGTGCTCAGGCACTTAAACTCATCCAAAGTACATCATACGGCGAGTTCTCTATCCTTGCCAGACCTTTCGCAGTCGGTGAACAGCAGCAACAGCAGGACTACTACACTATAGTATACGGCGCCTCTGAACGAGAACTCACGGCTGGCTCGGATGCCGTTTGCTCAACCGCTCTCAGTCGTTCTCTTCATCTGACGCGCTTCTGAACGGCAGGCGCAGTTGCCATTGTCGTAAACTCGGCAACTTATGATGCGGTAAGCTGATTGAGAGCGCATACAAACCCACACAGAAGCGGCCCATTTCAAACTATGGAGGGACGATGGAGACCCAGAGTGAGAGCGCTATTTAGAGGTTCCTCTCGAACAGGAACAACAAAAATCCTATGGAGCGCGCCGCCGTGTCTTTAATTTGTCATATACCATCGTCATTTACATGACTCCACCTTCCAATTATATCCTTGGAGACACTTGATAAGAAAAAAACTATAATAATAATAATTTCAAATAGCAGCGGTTACGTTTATAATAGTTGCCGCGAATTTGTGAACTGACACATTTAATTGAGGCGGCTGTGAATTTTCGTGTCTGCAATTCTATAGTAGTAGCAGGCTTTAAGCCGTATCTACTACTCTTGTCAACGACGTATCCTGCAATTGGTGATACTCATGTAATTACACTCACAATGCACACGTGGTGAACATGCCAATGAGTTTGCTTAGTACATAAAAAATAATATATAATGTCAAAACCTTGTATACTCATTATCTAAATTTGCGCAGAATCTAGGAAACCACTTTGTGAACCCATACTAACAATGCAGCCATGTATGCCGTAGACGTGTTTTCGTAAGATCACGATTTCGTCTTGAGAAATGATGACCCCCACACACACACATATATGTATATATATATATATATATATATATATATATAAATCGGCGTATCCATTCGGATGAATAGTAAAAATCTATTTCGATTTTAAACAGATTTCCCAATTTTGACACACTACATGCGAATTTATGACTACCGCATCGGGCAAACAGACCGCGGTGCGGGGGCGGAGATGATAGGCAAGCGGATCATTTTCAGCATCTGCAGTGAAGATACCATTAGATAAATACGATTTTCTTCATAGCTTAAGACGTCACCCGACACACTGACACAATCAAACAGGTGACGTTTGCATCCAACGAAGTATGGGGATACGCTTCGACAGCCTCAGCAACAACAACAACAATAATAATAATAATAACATAAGCAACAGATACCGCAATAACTGCGGCTAACCGAAACAACAGCTAGGAGAAGCGAAACCAACTGACCGCGTGGGTTGAACGAAAGGTAAACCCCCCCATCGAAGAAATGGCGCCAGAAAGATTTACAGATAAATCTGTGTGGCGACGACTCAATGAATGAAGACATCATCGAAATGCCCTTTGAATCGAACGCGTCGCGTGCCTTCCCTTGGCCCCTGCATTCGACATACTGCCTATCTGATCTTCTGGCGTCCACGGGCGATCGTAGCCGCCGCCGCCTCCGTCGCCAGTGTGACAATTCCTACAAAAACATTGGCATCACCACTTCGACTAGGACGGCTATTACTTCCAGCTATATATATATATATATATATATCTATAATTTTACTGCATTTAGCAAAAAAGAACGCGTAAAAGAAAAAAAAATGCCCGAGTATTCACTGTCGCGTATTGTTGTCGATTGTGTTCTTTTCTCAATAAGACTACCCCCGACACAGGCAAACAGGTGAGCAAGTGTCAACCAGCAAGTCAAGGTGTAAGACTGCAAGGGATTTTTCTGGTGTGTTGCCTCATCATCTTGAATTCGAATGGTTTAATTCGACTTGAACGAAGGACTCGCCGATCAGCGGCGGTTCGGCCATTGCTTTTTGAGGTGCATGATGTTTGGAGGTAAATGCAGCAACGGTAGCGCCGGCGAGGACGCGAAAGCCAACTTTGACGAATATATTAAAGCTGTGGACGCCGGCCGCGCGTTGATCTGGCTCGGGCTTCGGATGACTTTGTCACCAAGGATCGAGGAGGCGATGCCGACTGCTCAATTCCACTGGTATAACGGGTTGTGTGTGTGTGTGTGTGTGTGTGTGCACCTGCTGCGTGAAGCATTCATAAATTCTGTTCTGAAGATCAGCGTGTAGCTAAAAAGAAGGCAATGCGTAGATAGGTGCCAAGTTTCCGATAGTGGCACCTTGTTTTTGCTCATGGTTGTTACGGCGATGTTGTATGACGGCGACCTCGGACAGAGGAATCGAATCTCAGCACAAACTTGATGAATTGATTTCATTTGACGGCTTATTTTGATCGGGCATGAACGACGAGTAAATATGTCGTGATTGACAAATACACGTGTAGCGTAGATGTTCATCAATATATCGCACATGTGAGATATGGCACGCATTGTCAAGTTTTCCAGATTTACATTGTTCTTACTGCGGTAATTCCATACGTTTTTTTTAACTTGACGCCTTTCGCTGCTTCAGTAAATTGAGGTGTATGCGCTCGAATTGAGACACGCAGGCCGACTCTGCTCTTCTATACAGTCACAAACCAAATTATCTTTGACAACCGATAATAGGCAGGGATTTCTCAGTTTTAGTTAGACAAATGAGGTTGAGCATGAGGTCAATGCGATGAAAATTGCAACGTGATAAGTCTGCGTAGAGACGCCCCCCCCCCCCTTTGCCCCAAGGGCTAAATTTAGCTTTTGACACCTGCATAAGTATGGGCAGTCGTAGATGATCTGGGCATAAAGCGTGACCACAACGTGTTTCTATCCACTGGAAACGGAGTCAATAGATAGAGCACTGCAATACAGAAGCGAGTCACAGATGGGTAGTTCGGATATTGGATTGGCTTTTCGTGATATGTGACCCTCGTTTTGCTGCCAAACTAGATGACCAATCGAACAGTGGGAGGCCCCGGGGCCGACTTGATGAGGTATTAGCTGTAGTTCTTGTTGATTCGCTCTTCGTATGTTGCCGGAGCAATTTTAGTTCTCGGTATGCCAGGAAGATTTTTCGTTTTGACCTGAAAAAGTCCAGCTGAAGTCAATCTGAATGAAGGAAACTTCACGGATTTATTCTTTTTGATTTTCAGAGTTCGTCCTCTCAACGCGGTTCGATCTTTTAGCTCTGACTCAGACTTTACCCTCCGATTGAACCCAGTAAATTTGTAAAGATCGGAGCCTTACCCTCCACTGCAGTGATACCTTCAAATGAGTAGCTTGCTTGTAAACACCGAGTGCAACTGCGTATAGATGTCATTAGAATAATCATTCGCCGCGCCTGAGTAGCTTTCTGCGCCTCATCCTTCGCCAATCGGCTCTCGCTGCAATCGAGAAGCACACAGACAAGGCGAATGTAAAAGAATAAAATAAAAACCATAAAATGTAACGAGATGTACCTGCTTCTCGCACCCTCCCCACCCATGCACGTGGCTTCGCGCACTTTTGATCATTTGAGTAAAACGATCCATCAATCTAGACACACACACACACTTGAGGAAGTTGGTTCAGCGCTAAAATCTAAGGACGGAATGCCTCCAATGGGCGCAGTGACGTTAAAGAAGACAGTCCTCGAACGGGGAAATGAACGGTAGGGATGGGTTCCTCAAATTCGAGCACCGTGACAAACCCGGAGAGAAGGAGAGCCTTTACATTGAACGTACGGGGGCACACGCCCGTGTTCTTGCTATTATAGGTAACTGCGCGCGTGTGCTCCATATGACTGCTACAAGTTTCGAATTAACTTGTGAGGGTGCACGGGTTGACTTTGTACAGGTAACTGCCGCTGGGTAAGCAGGTGGAGAGAACAACTGAGTGCTATGGAATCAACGAAGTCCAGCACGGGCTAGTGCGCCCCGAAAGAAGAGCACACTGTACGACAATTTCAACCTCGTGAGGATCTGCGGGCTCGGCGAGCTTAAATGATGATATATCACTAGGTCAAGACAAAGTGAGTTCCTCTTTTTAGCTGTGTCAGACAAACCCGGCGGGGATGACAGGCAAGTTAGCTGCTGTTTCGTGCGTCGAGCACATGTCTGGCCCACACTGCCTAAAATTATTAAACATCAACTTGAGGAACTACCTTGCTGCATAAATGAAACTTGACGTGAGTGCGTAGTTACTCCACTTAAGAGCGCGTGTTTCAATATGGTCAGAAGTATCCGTCGAGCGTTTTTTTGTCCAGGCTTTCAGTTTTTCCTGTTCCTGGAACCTGACTTTTTCCTGAAATCTCACTGAACTACTGTAAGCGCCTTTTTCTCCAGCCGGTGTGCGAGATAAATTCATGAAAGCGGCTTACGCTACTTCGCATATCGTATTCTGTAGTCGACTCTCAGCAGTCCCTTCGACAACAGGCCACGGTACTGTCATTTCTGACATTGCTTTGAAGTCCAGTCAGGGTTGGGTAATCGAGCCGAAACGTTTGACCAGGAGCATGTAGGGATTATTTATATTCATCGATCTCTATTGATTTGTTCGAAGAATCTTCATTACTTCCCATATCTGTAATAACGTTCTCTAACAATAATAAAAAAGCGTTTTGTTTTGTACAGAATACGGGCATGCTATTGTGAATGCTAAGGGGAATCTGGTCATTCCTCATCATGTCTCGCCATTTTACTGATAACAACCATTAACGGGTACGACGAACGTTACGCACTACCTATCTCCCCTGTGCAGATGAGTTTCGTCTCAATGCCCCAAGGCATCAGTAGTGATTGTAGACGCATGGTGAAATTCCCAGAGAAATTGGCTGGCCAAGCCAAGTTTCGACCATAGAAATCGGCTTTACGACCAGTCGACCTCCGCAGGTCACAACATCTGCTCGCACAGCTAGAACGCTGAACATCGACTGTGAACCCGAAATGGTAAGGCATGACGTCCTTTCTTCGAGAGCAGTAAGCGATTTGTTGGAAAGAGCGTGAGAGAAAGAGAGAGTTGGTTAGAGATTACAGCTAGCCAGGCTGTACCTGTCGTGGTGACCAGTACGCCGCCTTCCACTCTGCAGTGCCCCTCACTAGCGAAGAGATTTCTGAGTCATTCTTGGTGCAGAATTGCACACTTGCCAAATACCAGAGAAAATTACCCGGTCTACACCTGGACCGACCCGTCTAGGTCCTGCCTTGCTGTCGCACAATATCGTGCACTCGCGCGAATCGTTGGAATGGCCCTGAACACGAGCAGGAGCAGTACGTTGGTATGGAGCATTGTGTATTATTATTATTATACGAGACTCGCTCTCCACGGCCCGCTGCACGAGCGCGAGTAGTTCCCAGCCCTATCTGTGACTCTGACCAGTTGTTAGCTGCGAGGAAGCTGATTCTAGATAGAATTTCAGAGCAGGCACTTGCGACCTAGGTGGGGCCGTTTGACTGGTGGAACAATACTGGCGGTGTTGGCGGTACCGGTGACGGCGGTAGAATGGCTGCAGTGCTCGCTGAATAGGAGGGAATTTCAGATTATAATTTCGCAGCAAACGTTCGAAGATAATGAAATGGCGCTGGGAAATTAGTTGAGCTTCAGAGCCCCAAGTACATACGAAGAGAAGGCGATGTTGGATACCATTGACGAATCTGACACAACTCGGCCCACAAATCCATAACTGTACAATCATCTGGCCGTCTGTATATAAGTGGTAGACGGGTATCAGGCTGTTATTGTTGTGTTCGCGAAACATTTCGAACGGTTCAAGAAATTATTAGTAATATAAAACGAATGTTTTGTCTCTGGCCATTAAAGCTTTATAACAAGGCAGTATACAACGCCACTTCCCCTTTCATGGGCGAGCATTACGCGTATAGGCAAAGTGCCACGTAGTCGTCATGGAGAGCTGACCATGCTAGTGTTGTGTACCGATAGGAATAGGACCCACAGCAGAGTCACCACGCAGCATCGTGAATGATCGCGCAATGAGATCTATCGAAAACGTGTGGTCTCTCCTACTATCACCCGCCTGGACCATCTCGGGCCGTTCGTTCAAAGGAGGGCGTTTTCTGCTAGTGATAGATCCTAACCCTGTTCTGTTTTGCCAATAGAGAATAGAGAGAGCTGTTATTACGCGACTGTGGGCTGCAAGAGGCCTTAAACTCTGTCTCTGAGCCTGAACGATAAGGCACGGCTGTACAGGCAGAGGAGTGGGACGAACCGATATTGGCTTCCGCGCAAACAATGGCCGCACGGGCAAACAAAAGCGACCTTACGCGAAAGTTGTTGATCTCGTGGGCTGGAACAAAGTCAAGAGGAAAAAAGTCAACGAGAGCTGAATGCAGGATGTAGATACCTGGCCTGAACCTGCAACCGTTACAAAATAGACGCGCTAGTTTTTTCTGAATGGCTTTTATTCTTCTCAATGGGCGGTTGGTGGTACTCTGCCTGTGTAAAAATGGGAAATCAAACAAAATTGGCTGCATGAAAATAGAGCATTTACTGCACTCCACTAATGGATTGTGGAGTATAAATAGTAATGATGATAATACTAATACAATAAAAGGATGGCAAATCGTATCTATTTGTCGCAGTGGTAGCTCGGTACAACTACGGGCAAACAAATCGGTTCTGAGCTACCGATTTCGTACTTGTTGCTGATTTTAGTTTTGAATCCACATTTATTGATTATTAACAATTCATTAATATGGTAGAATATACTATCATTATATGATTTACTAATAGAGCCATGTAGGATTACCTATAATGCTCGTCAATGATATCCGGCTTCATCGACAAATGAGTTAGATGGCAATCTCCATGTAACAGATCAACAGGTCAGATTGCACAGTTCCTTACAATGGTCGAAGTTAGCAATCGGTTCGGGGTTTTAGTCGGTGCGAGTCCGACACTACCTAGGCGAACACCTCAGATGTGAGGCCAGGTGTCCACTACGGATTTTGTCCTCAACCTCATTAAAAAAAAATGTAACAGATCAACCGAAAATGTAGAATTCTCCACATTGAAAAGTCAGCAAGAAAGGCGACCACTGACGCACTCGTTTACCCATCCACAATTTCCCGCACAGGCCCATAGTCATGCAGATAGATGATTATAATGGATTGCTTCCCACCTATTGTATTATAAGAAGTTGTTTCTATTGTATAAGCGGCGGCCGAACAGTTTCCGAAGTCGGTAGCCTGCTGGCTGGTGGGGTGGGATTGGATGGACTTCGCTGAGGTGGGCTGTGATGTGGGGTTGTGTGATGAGGTATAATACATGAGGAAGGCCACTCTTTGTAGCCCATGTCGTTTGTACAACTAGAAAAACATCCCCATGTACACACATGGCTAGTGAGAGAGATGGAGAAAGAGAGAGAGAGAAAAAAAGAGATGAAGATTGCGCTATTGGTGTAGGCGGGTATTGCTAGCTGTGTAGTAGGCGTATGGTGGAACTGTTGGTGCAACATTGCGGCCAAACATGTTTGCCGGAATTTTGAGGGTAGAGGGAAACTAGTGGGATCCGCTTGATGAATCGTTTCTTTGTCTGCGTAGCAGTTTCTCCCTCTAAAAGGTGGCGGGTGCTGTATGTCGTTTGCTATAGGCGAGCGTAATTTGAATTTCAGTGCGACATCATGCCAGATTAATCTGTTTTCTTTCTCAAGCTTAGCTCTCTTTCTCGCTCTACTCGATGGCAGAGTATTGTTGGTGTTTCTCAGATGTACTGGTGTGATGGGGATTATGTGCAGCAGTTGATAATTTTTAGGAGAGATGCAGTAGAGCATGGAATCGATGTGATATTAGACTATAGTTTCTTATTATGATAATGTATTATTATTATTAATGGACATCATTTCTGCGGATTAGCACAAATGTTAGAGAAGGTAAACGTTTGTAATCATTTGTATTAGCAATTAGCAACTAAATTGTTATATAATATATAAACATATGACGATATCAATTATGCTCTTTTGTGGTAAAGTATGGCCATAACAACCACGCAACAAACAATATTACAAAATCTACGTGAACTCATGAATATGAACACCAGCTGACCGATAAATGAATCTGATTCGAGTTACTTGATGTAGACATCTTCAAGAGGTGCGAGTAGTATCAATAATGACAAGGGCACTCGCTCATCAGGTTCTATTGTCCTATATATATATATATTGTTCTTGACAAGTAGTAATCCGACTATCAAGTTCTACAAGTTGCCCTAGTTCTGAGACGCTGGTCGTCGGAACAACCAGAGAATAGGACACCGTGGTCTCCTCTTGTCGCCCCGATTACTGTTTTCACTCACTGCCCCGAAAGCATTGTCATATCGGGGATGTCTCTCTCTCTCGTGGAATTAATCATGCACCCTAACCGAGTGGCCGTTCCTCGTCTCTATCTTTACCCACCAGCGTTTCGGCATATCGGCGGCACCCCTGCTTCGGTCGCGTCCCGTGCGCCCTTCTAACCTTTCCTTTCTCTCCGGGACCCGAGACTCTTGGGAGCAGACGCCGGTTCGGCAGGGGTCGAGCCGCCTCATGGGAATAGTTCGGTTTTTTGCCTAAGCTTCGAGCTGGAGCTACCTCGGGCTAGTTCGAGCTAGCTAGCTACCTTCCTACCTCGTTTTCCATTGCTGCATTGCATTGGCTCTTCTCGCGGCTGGCAGGGGTCCTTTTTTCACAAGGATCCACATCCTCTGTTCATCACATGGACACACAGAGACACGAACACCCACATCAACATATATACTCGTAAAGGTATAGATGCGCTTACCCATACACAGCACACAGTCCTACACGCGCAACCAACGAGGCTGGCATTGCGGCATACAGGTAGCTAGTTATTGGAGACCACGGCCCAACGGTCCCGCTGTGTAGCACATGTAATAACTGCACAAACAGCGCGCGAGGAAAACATAGGAACGGGCGAGAGAAATAAAGAGAGTAGCAAGGTGAATGGACGGGAACTGCCTATATTGGTGTTTTGCCTAGCGGACACGAGTATAGTCGAATGTGGGTGTGTGTGTGTATATGTATGTATGTAGGTACTCCTCTATACTGGATGTGCCATTGTAGCTAGCTATACCTGAGTAGTACAACCTCGATACGTTGTGTTGCCTCGGTGTGGCGGCCTGAGCTTTCGACTCCCGGGGGAGGAGCTACGATGACGTATTGTTAGCCAGCTTGATCTTACGCCCCCCTCCGATCTTTGCTGTTTCCATTCCACTTCGCAACGACTAGTCACCAAGTGCCAGCCCTACTCCCTTTGAAGATACCATGCGCTCTCTCAATAGAAAGAGGAATCTCCCAAATTCCCAGCTTGCATGAGGAGGGCGGGGGTGATACAGTTCAGTCGGTGTCGTATCAATGGATAGCAACGGGAGTAGGGAGAAATGGGCGGTGGCGGTAGCTGCTGTGTCCGGCTCCTTTTAAATAGGAACGCGCAATAGTCTCTCAGCTAGCTCGTCTGAATCTCAGCAGCCAATATAGCAGGTAGTGGGAACTGTTACATGCCACTAGAGGAAAGGATTGCAGCTAGTCGTGTCTAAATCTGAGTCGTGTTGAGTATTGCTTTCGTTCAGCCAACCATCGCGGCTTGGGCGGTAGACGCTTCCGACTATTGCAAACGCTGCTGGAATGTACATCTGTACCAGTTTTAAGGGGTAGATAATTGTAGTAGAGGGCCGGCAATCTAAGCGTTATCTTTATTCATAATAGCGTGCGCTTTATGGTCATTACTTTTGTCCACTGGTAATGAATTACGGGGTATTCTGAGTGCAAATAGATGATGACTCTGAGTTCCAGTTAATATAATGGTATTATTATAGAGAGTTCAGCCGATTTAAAGTTTCAGCCCAATTGAGGTGTGGACGCTTTCTTCTGCTGTACTGATAGGGACAGGTTCAGTCAGAAAGAACCGTCTGCTACCACCATCTCCCCGCAGTCACAAGAAGATTCCAGATTAGTGATAGTTGCTCATTTCCTCAAGCAGGCTCGAAATAGGCGTATTTAAAAAATCAAGCTTTTAGGAAATGAATCATTTGGGGAGTGACTCATTCTCCGCGAAGCGGTCAGGACAGTAAACAACTATCTGACATTAATGATTTCCTCGTGAATTTACTTAGTAATTTCACCATGTGCCAAGTTCATTCGAAGTGGTGTTTATTAAACCAGGCACATGGAGAGTAGCGTGGCGATAATTACCAATATTCCATAGCAGCGTTCGCCACGAAACGGGTGAATTCAGTCGCGAATCTATACAAGGAGACATCTCAGTCTAATTGCTTCGGTAACATTCTCCGTTTTCGCGGCGTACAAGCTTTTGAGTCCGGCCAAGCGCACTGCCAATGTTTTCCCGTTCAAGCGTTTCTTCTACTACTTACCAGTTTCAAGTCGCCGTGTCCGTGAGCCATATTCGTATGCCGTACTCCTCGAATATAGCCGTGCTGTCAGAAGCAGAGACATACACATCGAGCCTTAGTAGCAGCAGCAGTAGTAGTTGTAGTAGAGTGGTAGCGGTCGCGGCGTCGGCGGCGGCGGCGGTAAGCCTAATCAAGAAAGCAAGAACAGACGCCGTCGGCAGCATTATGTTCACCGAAGTTGGTTAGAGGAGCTGGTGGAAGCGTTGACTTGTCCCGTGCACGTGTGCCGCTATACGGCCAGTGTTCTTCGTATATGTATGTTCATGTACGGTGCACGATGACGAATAAGGCCAGCGACTACTGCGACGACGCCATGACACAGAGAGAGAGCGAGAGAGAGAGAGGGAGATGGAGAGATGGGGAAGAAGAGCAGGACAGGACAAGTGAGTATGAATAACAGGACTGAAACAGGCCAGCGTGGATGATGAGCCTCCAGACGATCCCGCAGTTGCCTTAGTCGAGTCGGGATAGTCGAGCTGAGTCAGCGAAAATCTCGAGCGCGCGGAGTGTTTCCTCTGCAACTGTCCTTATAAGGCTGGCGATATTTTCAGTCCCTGCCTTTTCTCCTCGAGCGATGGCCAGTGACAACGGGACACTGTGGGAGGGGTGTCAAGAGTTCCCTGTCAGACATACAACAAGTACAGAAGATATCTATCTACAGACTGCCATGGAAAACACATACGTATATATATATATATTATACCGGGGTTATACCAGTACCGTAACTCAGCCAGCAGAACCGTTATCCACTTGTTCAAGCACTAGCGGCAAACCAAGCCCGAGAGCAGAGACTCTAGCAGACCGCTTCGCTAGAGTTCGTGGTCAGCGATAGCCCCTGCGGTCGGGCGGCCGCCCTAGTTCGCTTAGCGGGACAATAGATGACACCACGAAAGAAAGACGGACTGACAAACCGACAGGGGGCCACCCTGTCACCACAGAGTTCGAAGTAATGAGGATCATTCAGTCCAGCATGAGTCCACCCCCCCAACTCACTGTTCCATAGAGGTCCCTTTGCGGCGAAGCCGTCCATAAGCATCATCCACTCATTCCCGAACGCATATAGCATAACAGGCTCCCCTTTTGGTGATGCGCACGAGCAACTTCCGGTTAAATATCCGCCTAACAAAAGATCAATTTCCGTTGCTTTTGAATTTTAATGTTCGCTCGAAACCGTCAAACGCCGCACACATCCTTGGTGACGTCACAGAGAGAGAGAGATAGAGAGAGAGATTTATATATATATATATATATATATATAGAGAGAGAGAGAGAGAGTACTGATCATATCATCTGTTGCTTTCATAGACCACCGTCGTTGTCAATACTGGCTCGATGTATTGTAGAATTGGCAATGCCGATCACCGAATATCAAAGTGAGCCCTGCGCACCGTACACAGGGGCACATAGCTCTGATTGTTCTTGAGCACATTTTCGTTCGAAGTCATTGCAAAAAAAAGGAGAAACGGTAATGCATATATAAGCTAGAGAAGAACTGACGGATTAACTTTCAATTTAAGCAACGCAAACTTTTTTTTAAGAGGTTAAAGGTAAATCCTGCTTAAGCATTGTAAAATTGCAGCTCCCTTAATAAGCAACCTAACCCAACTACATCTAACACAGCTAAACAGAGGTGATCGAAGATCGGTCGAAGCGTATGCAATTGCAAAACACATATCCATGTGGGAGGTATCCAGCGTTGCGAATCAGCATTATTTCCTATATCGCACCATGTAGTTTGCTGTGGAATCGAGTTTGATTTTGGAATGTCCGTATGATTCACAGTCGAGTCGTCAAGCACTAGTTCAGTGATAGAGTCACGAGTAAACACTACTCTCTCATCGAGCACCGTCGGTGATACCCTGGCAGATTTGGTGACTTGGGCCGCGCATAGAGGAGCGAATTGCCGGCGACTCGAAGTGCCTACGCGGCCATCTGGGCTAGAGAGGAATATTCGAATTTTAAAACGATCACCATTGGGAATTTCGAATATTTTTGTTGAGGTGCGAATGATAATATGTCCCGGTGGAATTCTCTGCTATTGCCCTCGACTGAATTCTGAATGCAGCGAGTTTGGACTCGGGGCTAGGGAGTTAGAAAAAATATCGATCTTTCAAAATAAATATTGGTCTCTGTACAAGCGACTAGTTTTTGCTTATGGCGAACACAGCCTATAGACTGTGACACAGATATATCGTTTTGTTATCGTAAGAAAATAATCGTTTGTCCTATTTCTGGCTGGGTCGGCGTCTATCCTGCGAGATTACAACTTTTCTGAATCTCTAGCCCTATTGAAGGCCACGCCACGCTCCGTTAAGTGAATAACAAATTGGTACTGATACTTCGGTCAGATTGAATTCATACAATAGCGACGTCTGACGGTGGTGACTTTCTCCAAGGAACATTTGCTATATAAGCTGACCAATATATGACGTGAGTAACACATCTGTACTAAGAGCGTTACTCGGCGTACAATTCACAGCAGCTATCGGAACGGAGGAAGAATAGATAAACACTCATATGGCTGCTCGTAAGTCGAGTGATATTATAATCATGGAGTTCGCAACTAAAACGACAGTTGTAACCTTCGATTTAGAACGTCTAAGAATCGAAGTTGTGAAAGAAAAAAATCAAAGAACGTTGGATACTATTATACTTTGGTCTGTCGTGCCTTCATTCAGAATTCCCCTTTATATAGGTCGAGCATAGAAACGACGTGCTGATCATTTTAATGTATTCTCGATTTCTCCCATTTAACACCACAATATCCTGAACTTTCAGCTTTTTTTTCCTATGTACGCCTAGATGTATTCTGTATTGGAGATCACTTCGCTGATTGCTGCTCCAGCAGGGCTTTCTCTTACATAAGTGTCTAACTCCAAGTGACCGAGTTGTTTCTATCTTTGTATCTTCGCGTACCCCATAATCACGGATCTCCACCTCAGAAATAAGCGGGGAGACCCGGAGCAAGGACCTCAAACGCTGCGAGCCTGAACACGCAAGCAGAGATTCAGCAAGCAAAAAATGACCAACAGTATTCTTCTGTTCCTGGCAAGTAAATCTCGGCGACGCTACCTAAACATCTAAAAATATATTTTCTTCCCTCCCCAACCCGGTGCCCTCGTACACTTTCATCTGCACAACGAGCTATGCCACGATGGTGGGGGAATTTCGAAAATGAACGAGGAGATATAGAGAGAAACTGTATCTAAAACGTCTCCGCTTCGACGTCCCCGTTTGCCGCCGTTTTACCCCGAACAAAAATGGAACGCGCTCCGAAGAGCCCACCAGAGATGATCGCGAGAATGGTAGGCTTAGGTAGCCGGCTAGTTCTCATACTATTTCCATTTTCGGGAGTTGCAGACAGAAGGCGAGTGAGGAGAGAGAGAGAGAGAGATAGAGAGCGGACTGAACGGAGACACACCCGGGCTTTCAGTGGGCCTGGGCGTTTACCAAGGGTGGGAGGGCATAATTTGATTCGAATTTTCCTTGGCGAGTCCGTGTGCTACCACACTGGCGGGCGGCGTCACCGTTGACAACGGACCGGACCTGCGTTGTTTAACCTGCGTTGCGGTCGCTAACTCCATTTTTAGCCTTGTTCGCTATCCAGCAGCTGTATGCTGACGACGATGACAGATATCGACTTTGGGTCGGGAGGCCAGGGCACCGCCGGAGACGATAATGTTCAACCGCCCCGTAGTACGTGTAGCTGTTGAGGACAATTAGAGAACGTTGCGAATTACCTGCGTGCGGATACGAAGAATTTTCCGCGTCGGGGCCCCTGGGGGAGGTCTCTCTCGCGCTCTCTCCCTGGGTTCAAACCGGAATGACCCAAAGGGCGAGGAGTATGTTTCATTTATTCTAATTAATGGCGACAGCGCTACCGTGCCTGCGGTATAGCCTAATGGAAGGACGACCCACAGACCAGAGTATTACTGCTGGATTAACTCGAGATTTGCGACGATTTTCTGCCCGAGCCGCTGGGACACACGTCTTGTAAGTGGACTCTGAAAACGGATGGAAATAGAAGCTCACCAGCGTGAGACAACGAAGTGAATTCATCCGAAAACCCACATAATAGATATGACTATAATTGAATTCCTTCTGCTAAGTTGTCCTGTGGTATTCTGGCCATAACGTGCTACTCATTGGCTAACGTTACCCTATATATTTTAACGAGTGATATGTGCCCCCTTTGGCGAGTACCGTTGTTTTTTTGTCATGCTACTTTTTTTGTTATTCCTTTCGAGAGAGGATAATTTCGTACGCGCATTAAAGCAAGTGACATTCTTTGGAGTTCATCCGCTGTATATCCGCGCTATTAATCGTTCAGCCAATAACCTATCGCTAAGCCTTATTGCTCGGCCGTTAGACGACAATACATGGCTACGCCGCTTACTTAGCCAGCCACAACATTTCGCTGATAGCACACGTTCAGTTCTACAATTTTAGGCAACAAAAAATCTTCAAAAATCCGCGTCCAGCACATACAAGCCGAATCTCCGGCCGCCAGTTCAACATCCGATCACTATCCTAGCTCGCTGTGGCCCAGGTAAGTAGTTCTGCAGGTAGTTCGTCACTGTCTACCGGTAACCATGGAGCGGTCTGAATCTCAAAGTCCGCTGCCTGAGGGACGATAGAGAGAATTGGCTGTCCAACAGAGACGGATAGCCGAAGTGGTCGATGAGTTAATATAGATCGTCCAGACGTCTAGAGAGGCTTCTTAGCCACTTTGAAATGCAAAAGTTAGGCGGAGGTTGAAGTCACGTGCCTTCGAATTTTCCTTGCTAGCTTGTTCCTCCACGACTCATCCGTGTAAACAACACCGGCCCTCGATGTATGTACTATAGGACTACTTCCGCAACGCATGGTTTCATATGAAGTTGGATGTTGTAAACGCAAGCCATATTAAAACTGTATTCACAGACGGTAATATACTTGAGCAAGATCCATTGCCGATTACATTGCATCTAGACAAGGCTGTTCATATAGGACAATCTCAGTTTGCTTTGATTATCAGTCAGTTTTACCATATACTATTATCATCATCGAAGCTCACAGCCAAACGAGAGCAGCGGAGCCGGCGACTTTGAGTGAATCCAAAAATAATTCGCATTTCCCATCTATAATATATATTTCCGTTAATATCACAAGGTTTCGTCATCCGCACATTGTAACAAGAACAAATTTCCCCATCTCTGACTCAGCTTCATCCGATTGTCTATCCTTTCAAAAATTTGAAACAACTCGAGCAAGCTCAGTAGCAGTAGTCAGTCAGTCAAAGAGGGAGCACCCAGACACATATCGGCACTTCCCATAGAGACATCCATGACGCCGTCCGTTCTACTGCCGGCGATATCATCCGCATTGACTTAACGCTGTATTGCTCATTCGCCATTTCCCCGCTTTCCTCTTCTCGCCTTTAGCCGTCCTCTATCTGATACTACGGCTGCTGCTGCCGCTGCTCGTATCTATTCGATCGCTGTCTGCTGTTGTCAGCCTGTTCTGTCTCTTCTCTGGCGGACTGGCGACGCGACGCGGCTCGCCGCGCTTCGTCAGCAGTTGGAGACAGCAGTTGGACCCCTCGACTCGTTCGTTAGCTGTCTTCTCCTATGTTTCTCCCGCCCGTCCCGACAATGTCCTAGATGAAAGCCGCCACCTACAGCGGCGGCGGCGGCGGCGGTCACCGAGCCAGCCGGGAGCGGTAGCTCTCCGTCTGTCCGACATCTGTGTACTGTAGATAAAGTGCATCCGATGGGGTAGCGCGCTGCCATCAACGAGCGCCACAGCACCGAACGAACTCCCGAGCAGGAGCGTCGGCGGCCGAAGCGGCGAGTGTGCGGCACCGAAGTAAATAACCAACTTGAAGTGGCGGCGGCGGCAGTGGCCGTAGCACGCGAAGAGGAAGGAGTTTATCAGTTGGATGGCTGTGCCCTCCCGTGTGATGCTGGGAGTCCGTCCTTTCTTCCATGCCACTAATGCTAAGTCGCCCTGAACACCGAGCAGCTTTCGCTGCCAGTGGAAGCAGGCAGTGAGCTACGACGTCTACTATAATACTGCGACTACTACCACTACTACTACTATTGTCGCTATCTGCAGAGCGAGATTAGTGTTAATCCACAGTACAAATGGAACCGCGGTGACGCTAAAGTCCCCCACGCCTTGCACTCGACTGACGCAGCCCTCACTTACAGTCTCGATCCGCGCCCCGTTGAGATCTCCGCGCCATCGAGAAGAAGCGAGGAACGAGCGGCCTCCAGCCGAATCAAGTCGAGTGGCTCGACTGCTGGCTAGAGTTGCCAACCTACATCTACGAGTGACCAACGACAACATCGCTGTCCATGTTGACCTCACATGTGTAGCTTGTTCAGAGCGCGGTAAACATCAACGCAGTATGCAGAGATATATTGACACAGACAGAAGGTTGCCATCACGACAACGAACTTGACGGTTGAAATCTACTTGTCTTCGGGCTCTCTCTCTCTCTCTCTCTCGCAACTGTTCAGCTTGTCCTTGGTTTCGTTCAGCTTTAGCTACGAGGACAAACGGTGAGACTAGACTACGCTCTCATAGCAGTGGGGAGCACACGGGGCCATATCGTACATCTACAAATATGATTCTTATCTAGGACCAGTTCTGATCCAGATTTCGGCCAAGGAGGATTATGAACGAGACCAAGCGGAGCAGGGAGGGACTCTCGTCGCAAGAGGTTAGCGTTAGGGGTCCGCCCAGTCGTCCGTTGGCTTTGATACGAATGTTCGTTGTACATCGTTCTGTCTAAATTGGTAAACACCATCTCTTGGGCACTCAGCGGTAATGATATGCCCCGGCATTTTATCAAGGCATGCAGGGAGGGCTCAGGCTGACCCAAAGCGACGCCGAGTGTAGAGAAAGATCACAATGGCTACGAAGTGGACTGCAAACACACGATAGCGTTCGTCTCGATAAAGCGGTAAGTGTAGTATTTGTTGTTGGCCGGCGGACTAAGATTAGAGTTTGCTCTGAGTGGCTCTCGTACAAGGTGCGTGCTAGAGAGAATGTGCGCTACTTGAAGCAGGCGAAACAGGAACGTAAGTGTGCGAATGCCTACAAATAAAAAAAGGAGCTATCTTGAGGTGTCTGCCGATCTAATCAGTGACCATGTGAGCGGTAGATTGTAATAGTCATGGCAAACATCTTCCTAATTATACTCATTGGACTGTTTACCAATTCACTGGACTGCTGGAGATCTCAGTGGCCAACATTGGGGGATGATTTTATGACGGTTAAGAAACCGATAACAATTTCGTACGGTCATTCCCGCCTCGTACGTGTATTGGGTTAGAGCTAGAATTTTCTCCACTTTTCTGTAAAAGAAAACATAATGAACATGAATTGCATAACACCATGGAGTCGTTGTGGCTAATTTCACCAAAGTGTGCCCGAACTCCAAACAGTAAATACTCGTGAACTATCCTGTAGTAAGCAACTGTGAACACCCACACCTACTTTTATACATTAAATAACTATTATGCATAACCTATATGACAGCATGGCTTAAAAATCCTCACGAGAGAATATAAGCCAGTGCTTCATATACAACACAAATTATATTTGTGTAACTTTCTTGATTATATTTGTGTACTTTTTAACTCAAGCTAAGGTGCAGACCAGGCCAATGCAAGCCATAATTAGTAGTATCCCTTAAATCTACAGTGACTTCCTAGACCCTCACAGCGCGGGAACTGCGTGGAGTATGTTTTAAGCTTCGGGTGTCTACTTAATCAAAATTAACGAGGCGGCCTGATCGCATTTGGGCCGTTACTTTTTGGCAATAAACTGAAGACTTTTCTCATGACAAATCAAAACGTGTATGTGAATACGTGTATAGGAATACAAAGAAATCTTTCAATTTTTCCCACTCATTGGGAGTGCTATAAAGACATTTCTTGTCCAGGGTAAGATGTATGTATTATGGCCTAGGTCCTACACTTCTCATTCACTATCCTACACAATGCATCATGGAAAGATAGATAGACATTGAGCAGACACCATACATTTTTGCTAATTAAGATACTATCGTGTACTGTTGAATGGTACCCCTGAGGCCCTAGAATTTCTTATAAAATGGCGATGGGCTCTGCCATACGTTGTTGCAAAGGGAGTGGCGCAGCACCGTATTCACCTTACCAAGTTGGCTCACGTTTAAGAGCCCCTTCGAGAACTATCTGTGGATGTGATAATAGCGAAACGTCCATACACATGAAGGTACGAACATACCATTTACACACACACAGACGCTCACAAGCAAACAAACTAGTGACGAGTAAAAGGCACTTCACACCCCTCTCTCGAATAAACGTTTATACGCCAGTGTACTAACCCCGCCGTAAACTGTTGCCCTTCGCCGACAAACAGTCGACGCAGTCAGCTGTCCTTTTCTGGACAGGATACATGCATAATATAGTCGGACAACCACCACCACTCGATTATAAAGGCTGTTTACCCTGTGTAGTTTTATGGCCTTCCCGCTATGAAACTGCATTACGGAAGTCTGTGACGCCACAGGACCGAATCAGGTAAATAGTAGCGTTGGGTACACAGAGTTTAGTACAATATTCACACATGATGCAATATAGGCGTCGAACACCTCCGGTGGTCGAGACTAGGATGCAGACAAAACACTCGTCCATGTGCTGCTGTCTAATTTGTGGACATCGCGTTGAACGAACTCTAGTATTCAAATTGTGCGGCGAGACTAATTCGAAGTAATTGCCTTCGCTGGAGATCACCAGTCGTTTTGTCAAGATCGTTGTACAATCATACACGCTTTATTGGCCGCGTTTTTTGCGTAGTAGACGTGTTTTTTGGCAGTGTAGGAGGTTCTCATAGTTGGATGCATTATATACACTACCGAGTTTCGTCCCGGGAAAGGTATCTACTGGAGCCGATTCTTTGTTGCATTACGAAAGTCAAAAGGGCGCTTACGTGCTGCACATGATCACGTAAGATGTACCCGGGCTTGCTGTATGTACATAGCCTTTACAACACTCCCACTCATAGCATGTACATGCAACAGTAGAACAGACCGGCGATTCCGAGAGTTTCAAACAAACTACGTCTCACACAAGGCAACGAAGCCTTGCGGTAGTCGCTGTCTATCTGCATTGGCCCAACTTCACATCGCAGCCACAATTCGTAGCATAACCTACCCGCAAGTGGCTGATGCCGATTCAACTAGATATAAACAAGTCTCGTATAATTGATGGTCTCAGGATCAAATCTCTTATGTCACGTATACGATGTTATATGCTTGATAGTCTGAAAGAATAACTAGATCGACCAGCACAAAATAGCGCACATAGTTGATGGCCAGTCGTCAGTTAAACCGGGCTCGTTACCACCCGAGGTCTGGGCCCGTCAATTTTGGCAGGGTCAGCTGTCCACCGGTGTCTGCGTTCCCCTGTGACAGGGCAGAGGAACAATGAAGAGTCTATCTACCCTCTTCAACCATAATAGGTTGAACCGCCAACCATCTCGCAAACTCAACTCTTACCCTTGGGTTCTCAACAGTGCACGAGATGGCCAACCACCGGCTGTTCGATGTTGTTGATGGATAGAAGATAGAGACGCTTTTATGCTGCCACTGTCTAGAAGAAGAACCATCCATAGAAGCTGGCCATCTGGCCTACCTACATATGAAATGTTTAGACTTCTGGGTAGCACTTTCGGTCCCCTTATGTCCCAATGATGCTTGTAAGCGCTAGGTGGCAAGTCGCTGCATTTCGTTCTATAGAGACCGCAAGAATAACGGATGAAACAAATGAGAGGTCTGCCGCAACAGCAACAGCAGCAGCAGCATACCCATGCGCTTGATAGTATCATTTCTCAACGTTTCAACTTCAAACGCATGCATAGGGCAGGCATCAACTGGAACAGTCTGTCTTCAGTGACAAAGTAGTGTTAGATTGCTCCAGAATCGCCTGAACCTATTCGTCTGCGATATTCCTCGTCGTTTGTCAGTAACGATGTTACACTGAATCTTAATCAGTCCATCGTTGCCTTGGTCAAAACAACAACATTAAAATCAATCGTATTTTATGCAGCCGAATATGCAGATATTTGATCACGGCGACATTTGATAATGACGGCTTGAATGTACTCTAGAGTACCTGCATCGAAGTATGTGGTAAATTTCTACTTGCGCTCTCGAACCTGCCACAGATCCTCATACCCATGTGATATATAATAATAACAACACACCAGCTTACCAGCGGGTTTTCAACAGGGCACCTTCATTGCCACGTGTTTCGATCGAACGCTCATCCCTAGCAGAAATATCATGTCAATTAATTTAAAGAATACTACACTAGAAGGACAGCCAATGTACAGCAGCCACAATGCATTCTCCTCTAAAGGAAAAAATCCACTTAGTAAGAACACTATGTTAGGAAATCACCAAGAGCCTGGGCGTATTTCGTCGGAGTTTTTACTGCAGCTAACGTGTCCTTTCTGTCTTGCACTCGTTTGTAGAAGCATAGAAGGTTCTTTTGTTCTTTCGCTCGCACGGTGGGGGCCTTTTCAAAACAAAGTAGCAATTAAGCCCTTAAAATTAGATTGTTTTTACTCATGCTCAAAGCTGTTCGCAAAACTTAATTCTGAAACTTATTGTTTAAGTTCAATATTGCAGCTAGACGGAGAGTCGTTGGCTAACTGTGTTGTTCTTGCTTGATGTGTAGCTTACACTTTGTGTTATTTTCTATAAAGGGAGCATTCTTTAAAGCTGGGCTGATTGTCGCATTGTTGGCGTTTGCAGTGCCTGCTTTAGCTACAAGGCATACGACGAGATTCGTTAATGATACATTTTAATACATTATATTGGGAAAAGCTGAAGGTCAGCTCGAAAAAAGAAATAAACAAAAAAAAAATAACAACTAATTGAGAGTGAGAAATTTACGCATAAATCTATTGAATCAATACGCAGACGTAGACCTTCTTCAAGTTTGCTGCTGCTAAAATCTCTCAGCACCAAGTTGTCATTGAGCTTAATGTGGGTACCGAACGATTGCCGTCAGGAGCTGCCGACCTTATTTACCAATAAACGATTGTGTTGCCAGTTTATTTGGGAATACGATTCGTGCTACATTAACCAAACGAATACACTCATATTGTATTTTTGAAAAAAAAAGATCCACTTTACAGAGCTACAGCTGCGGAACCCATTTTTTACTTGGATAAAAAAATCACAATTGAAGTTAGGGGTCTGTATTGCTATTATTATTGGGGGAACTCCGTGGACTCGTATGTCCGTACGCCTTCCCATATCCTGCGCCCGTCCATCTGGTCGAAGCCTTTGTCCAGGTTCGCTTGTTCCGGCTTGTGGCCGTTTTCTTTGGGAGAGGTCGAATGAGCAAGCACAGTTTTGGTAATTCTCGACATATATATATATATATATATATGTTTATGTATCTCCACACGGTATGTACACATCACATATTATTGTTGTTACGGCGTTCCTCTGCGTGGCTGCTTGGCAGGCGGCACGAGATGGATGCTGGTGTGCCCACTCAATTGTGTGGCTCCTGCTGCATCAATCGTGCACAGGTCTCTCACAGCCACTGTCTAATTATGGTAATTATCCCATTGTTCCCCTCGGGGCTGAACGCGCGGCGAGAGATCATGCGAAACCTTCATTAGGGCGCACTTCGAATTTTGAGCAGACGATTCGAGTCGATATATTGACGTGGGCTGTGTTCGTTTAGGTAATCTGTGACACATGGTATGTGCTGTGTCAGTAAGCGGCCGGTTAGAATATACCGCTGGCTCGGTGCACGATATGCGACCCACAGTTCGAAATCGACGCAGTGGGACGCGAACTATGCTGGATAGCCGCGTTTCTAAATGAAAGCGAACCATCAAATGATGACTCCATTTCATTTTGAGGAACGTGACTTTCTGGATCCACATCCCAGCCAGGCCAAAGCAAGCACTCGCACAACTTCGCTTCAAGCCACATCTCAGCATGACGACTTGGCCACTGATGTGGTAAATTCTAGCAGAGCGACGTAGACGCGTGTATGGCGCGGCGCCGCTGTTACGGCCATTTGCCTCCTCAGCATCTCAAGTACAATATGGCACTGTGTTCCATCATATCTGACTCGTCCTTGAGTCATAGCTCGTCGCCGTCCTTAGGGAAAGATGATTCGGCTTATTCTACGCTTAACAATTTCAATATGTTATTATTTTCAAATATTATTTTACAGGGATAGTCGCTGCAGGTCGATCGATTTGAATTAATTAATAATGCCGTTTGTTCGAGCGGCATAGTCGTCCAGCAGCGTCAAGGTGTTCTCCTGTAACTCTTGGTTGGAGGAAAACATACAAAAAAAATCTGTGCTTTCATATAGTGTTGTGTCTCTAACACTATCTGTAATACTTGGTTAAATCAAGCAGAGAGCTACAATGGTATGTGTCAAGCGTTTTTTTTGAGTGCATTTAATTAATTTGATGACAAAGGGGAAACTAACTCTATGCTCGTAGAGGATGCACTCACTATAGGAAACTGTGTGTTTAGCAAGAGCCCGCTACGATATCACTCGAACAAGATTTAGGTGGCACAATTAAGGACCTAATTTCATTCTACACCTATCGCAGCTCAGTGTAATCTCAACATACGTTTTTTTTGCTTACAGTCTGTCACTGAACGAAATAGTTAGCTAAATCTCACAATTACTTCAGCATCGATGTACCCACACCTGTAGGACCTTCAAGCTCCTCGTCAAATATGTGCTGAACGAAGATACGTGTGTACACAAACCCATAGGTCGCCACAGTATCCTGCGTGGGCTGCATGAAAGTCTCGTGTACGCTCTCGAAGTGCAAAGGCTGATGGCATGGCCGTTGTTGATCTCGTTCTGATTAAACCGAGAGAAGGTCAGCAGATACCATAGAAAAGGGGGAACGTCGTTGCCGAGGCGCCCACGGGCTTAACACATTGCAATCCAATGCAAAGTTCATCAGCTCGCCCACGTCAAAGCTGGGTCCATTGCAATTTGAAGGTGAAGTTAGTCGTTTGCACAAAAGGGAACATATATCTCTCTTCATACCCTGACGATGTTTAGTATTGTTAGTAGCAGTAGTAAGCAGTGGCTGGCATTCACTTGCCCTTAACTAGCTAAAGGGCGAGAGCTACAAAGATGATGCCGATGAAAATTATTTTGATCTTATGTGATATGAGCCTATGATAGACCTTCTGGTGCGGAGCCACATAACGATCACGCCATTTAAAAATAGTAGATCTGCTTTCATTGAAGTGTTTATTATAGTAGCTATAATAGTATTGATGTATGGTCAGGTTAGGTAGATTTGAAGTGTCCAAGTTCACAGTATGTATATGTCAGCCCTTATGGCCTAGGTAATGCGAAAAGCGGTTCCAATTACTCATATATATATATATTTATATAGCCTATCGAAAATATAGGTACGCATATCAAACCAAATGATAGCAATGCAAAAAATCGAAGCAGAGGCTCTGCCGTATTGGACGCAGAGAGCGAAGTGACGTGTTTATTACCAGTTCAGCGGTCATTCTCTGCTATCCTTCCTCTCCTGCATCAAACCTTTGAGTGTGTTATTGCCCAGAGTGAGTCTCACATACAATATGTTCATGAAGCAGGATGCAACCGTTTCAACTTCATACAAGCCACACAAAAGCACACATCTGAACATCACCAGAGAAATCCACGGTGCTCTATGCTTCCTCCAATACTAAACACATACCCATTGATATAAGAAGCTGCCATTTCTAATTCGGTTAATTCGATAACATCACTGCTGTCGTATGCTAGGGTTATCCTATCGGTGTGTCAATCTGTCAACGGTATACCCACATGCTCTGTTCCAGTGGCTGAACATTCATTTCGAGACGAAGGTTTCCTTGTTCCCAGACGTTGCTCGATAATATTCCTGCCATCGGAGATCTAATAGGGAATCATATTCGGAGGCGAAACATATACATCTGCAGGTGAACTTCACTAGACGTATGCTAACGTCCACCAGCGCGCCCATTTAATGATATCTGAACGACCACTATCCCATGACTACCTAGTGTCATTCGGCTCTGTCCTCAATGGCAATGTATTTCCAACCGTGGAGCGTGCGGCGGACTCCACTCGATCAGGTATCAGGTGGATGAGATTGCCGTCCATCGGTACTTGCATTTGTAGCGTTTGCACCGGTCGGCTGTCAGGGTCCACTTGGGGACCCGATGAAACAATCCAGATCGCCCACAATGACATCATATCACACAGCTCATGCGCATATATCCATCCGTTCGGCTACATCTTGTAGCTCACTTCAGAGGAGAGAGTGTCACACGCCGATCTATGATTGGTGCTAGAGGGTGTCTGCTACATGTCCATGCTAGTACAGGTTCGTCTAGGGTACTATGGTGGATTGCTGATAAGAAACAACAAACGATACGCGAAACCCGTTGTCACGCATAGCTCTCGTATCGAGCACTCGTCCTCTTTTCCCTTCACGGATTGGTGTGTCTGTTATCTCTTGTTGCAACACATCATTGCATGGGAAGGAGATTGCGTCAGCTCTGATCGCTGAATGCTGTGAAAGACATGGGCATTGAAGAACGAACAGCGCTCCGTTTGGTCGATGATCTCAAATGATTTAAATTGGCCAAATTGCAAACTCAATTAGAATTTCCATGAATGCCGACCGGCTGCCGGCTGCTCGTTGGCCTCTTCGGACACCGAGAGATAAGTGCGCAACTCACCTGTACTTACAGCATAGATGTATACACACACACAGACACACAGATGTATGTATGTATATATATATATATGTATGTGCTTTCTCTCTCTCAATCGATCTCACTGCTTTGGCTAACCGAGTCGGCAGCTAAGTCCCAGCCATTTGTACTCAGTGCCCACGAGTATCGGGTGACAACAGCATCTTTCATAGTCGAATTCTCTACGAGGCTTTTGTTTGACGGTTTGCAGTGACACACCAAAGCTGTTGAGACATATAATACATGGACGACCTTGATCGGATTGCTCCTCACACATCTTCGTATTATACGATCAATTGTTGATTCGTATTATACGTCCAATTATCTATCATATGTAATTAGTAATTCTATATGATAGATAATTACGCCTCTCTCTTCTCTGTCTCTCTCTTTCTCTTGAATAGTTTAGGCTTTGTTAAACGTTTATTTACTAAGGTTTTAAACGGATTGCATAGTGGCAGACACTAAGCGAGCGTCAGTTCCGTTAACTAAATTGAACATTTTATTTCGAGGTACGTTCCTTGATAGGTCGTGTGTATTTGCACACGTTTGTTTACTCATGAGAATATATGCACGAACATGATATCGAGTGAAATGACGAACACATTACTCAATGGGAAATTGATTAACATGAGCCATTTTGCTAAAGAGAGAGAGAGAGGGCGAGATTAACTGGTAAAGCACAAATGTGTGCTTTACTTAACTTGATTTAATTTTCATCTCTCTCACTCTCCTTCTATCTCTGATTCCGTCCCCATTCTGGGACAGTGTTAAAGCCTTTCCATACGGAGTAAACTCCTTTTTATTGTCATATGCTGTCTTTTACGAAACTATACTGCGATTTCAGTCTGATAGACTAAATACGGTATTACGATTGCCATTATTATTATTATTATATAAATGACTGATCCGCTGACATACAGCGAGTATCCTTCTCCCTTCAATATCTTATCAGGATCTGTATGCGAATATATATATATATATGTAAATGTAACACATTTTTCATATTTTCCTTCAGCTTCTAACTAGCATATTCATATGGTCGCTGATAGGATATCGCGTCTCGTTGAATTAATATCCTGTTTCCGTTGTGCGAACAACGGACGTCTATTTAATAGCGTCATCAGTGATATGTGCCCCAGCAGCAGATCGGTGTTTGCTATTTTTTTTTTCGATCTCTTGACTCCTGCCTGCCGGCTGATGTCGGCTGATGATATTTTGGCATTTTACAAAGACGTACATTTCGATTGCTATCTCGGCAGAAACAACAGCGTCTTCATAAATCTGCCAAAGGTTATCAAATCATTTGATGTTTATGCCTCGACTTCGTCCTATTAAGCTAAATTTATTGATTCAGATTGAGACCAGCGAAGCAAATCGAGACGGTAAAACGACCACAAAGAAAAATGCATACTCCGAAGAAAATAAACAACGATAGTGTACCTTCTGCTAATTGTTCTGGCGCTCGGGTCGTCCAGGCTGTCTTTATCGCCCCAATGAGAATGTAGGGATGTATTCCCTGGCCCGCCACCACTGAATGGAAATTTGTAGGATCCGCTATGAGGATTATTTCGGGTCTGAATGTTCAACTTGTATAACAACAATTCCTTATGTAATAATATTTAATAATAATAATAACACAGAACTCATAAATAAGAACGTGAGTATAGTAAACAAATTTTATGAACAAATGAACATAATGTAAGTATAATTCAAGTCACTTAAGTTTGAATTTGTAAGCCGATAGGTCTGCATCCCGATGAGTCCAACAAACTGCGATATTGTGACCATAAGGGGGGGGATTGTTTCTGTTGGGAAGCTATCCCAACAATTTTTAAGGTATATACAACATAAGAATACAAAGTAAAAGGACGACCCTAAAAATTGTAAGTGGGCAATAGGCTGGCTGTACGTCGATGCAGTTCACTGCTGTACCCAGTTTATTGTACTCTAGGACCTCGGGCAATTCCCGAATAATCAACAGCCTCGAGCTCTCAAAGAGCCTCAGTTTATAATCAGCCTAGCGCTCACTTAGCCTACAGCCCTGCATGATACAGCGGGCATTTTAACATTTCAGAACTAAAATCGAATAGCTTCGAAGACCTCGATTTGCTCCATTCTTCCAGAGACGTCGTTTTCAATCGTAGGCCGTCACAGCGTCTGTCAGAGAGCTTTCGATCGGCTAACGTCGGACCACGCGATCGCTTCTAGAGCAGCCAGCGTTGGTCCGACTGGAGAATTGTTAGGCGACCGAACGCGGAATTGGTTTGTAGGAGAGCTATAAGAAGAAGATATCCAAAATCGTCGATTTCCTGAAGCTCTCGTTCAACCACTCCCAGCTGTCATCCCTTCTCTCTCTCTCTGAGAGCCTGACATAGGTTATAGAGCAGGCAAAGGGTGAAAGTCGAGTAGATATTTCGAGGCCGGAAGGACAAGGAGGGGAGTTTGGGCCTTCGTTGAACGTTGCGGAAATAACGTCTAACGATCTGGATTTTACGTCGCAGTGACATTATTTAATAGTTAGCTCGATAAAGAAATGACCCGTACGAATATCGAGTGCAGAGGACTTCACCGATAGCCGATGAAGCTATAATGATGTCTATCTAAACTGTAAAGTAGAATCACTCAGTAACATGATCACAACTATTGGCAATTTTCGCGTAGGACGACGTACGACCAGCCCTCAACTCCGGGTGTAGTTATTTTTGAGCGATTGCAAAAATATTTGCTATAAGTGTTTATAGCTGGTTCTATTGAATATGAAGCTCACGGTTACTGTTTATTCCGTACGGAGGGACGCAGCGTATTTTTGAACATTATATAAACGGAAGAATAGAAAACCGTAGAGAATTATGAGACATGGAAAATTCTCATTTCGGTGAACTGACACTGGGTAACCTATATACGCGTTGGTTGGCGAGTCAGATGGCACCGGACGAGAGGATACGATGGATAACAATGTGAACAGCATCGTATATTTTGCGTCAAGCCTATAGAACGCAGGTCACGCTTCCACCGGATCACAGCTCACAGAGACACTGATCTGACTTACGGACGTCCGACGACCGCCGGTTGTGAGGCGGCTTCCAATAGGCAGAACGAGGCAGAACTCCGTGCGAGCATTGGCCATACGCTCCGGCTAAACTTCAACGCACCACCTGCCACAGATACGGTTCAAGGGCTGATATTTATCAGTTGCTGTCCACCTCTCGTCGACCCATTATCAGCCGCTCGTGGCAGCCGGGAGGGTCAGACAGTATGATATGGTTTGCTACGAGACTGTGCCGCGATACTGGCCCGATACGATGATCTCGAGCGGAACGAGACTGTCGTGCCGGGCAGTGTTAAAACATATATTAGGTCGTGTAGTATCAAAATACCATAAATGTTCATCGAGAATTCTGGACACATTACTGATTGGTGATGATTCTGTGATTATCATTAGCAAGTACTGGCGCTATTGCGCCGAGAGCATAAAGCAAAATTCACCTTGGTAACAGGACGTTGTGAAGCAATCACTTTCAGCGACGGAACCTTGGGGGCAGTTAGAACGACAATCAGAACCTTAGGAGAAATTGAGTGAGTGGAAAAGCCCTGAACTTCGAAACGAGCAGCCCTAGCGCAGAGTTAAGAGATTAATGTGAAGACTGCAGTGAGGCCGCTTGGAAGGGGCCAATTTTCACGCTAGGATCTAATTACTGAATTAAATAACAGGACAAAAGTGCCAAATGCGCGGTGTAACGAGCGAATTAATCATGTGTCCCTCTACCTATCCAATAAATTTAAATGCAGTAATGCATTCTAATACCGAATACCCAATACGACTTGACACTAGATAGCGCAACCCGCGGAACTTCAAGGAGGCCAACCAACCGGCAGAATCGGCCGAGTTCCACTCGAAACGAAATGACACTATTCCTACCGGATGCTGCATTTCCGCTTCGTAATCGCGGAATGTACCACCAAACGAATAAGCATGTGAATATTGCACATGCCTGACTGAAATTTTACAGAAGGCATTTGCCGCGCGAACATTCGACGTGTTGATTTCGTATGAATTACTAAGTTCGACAAATACTCTCTCTTTCTTTCCCTCTGCCAGAATTAGTCCACGATACCCGTGCATACGCGTTTGCCCATACGAGTTCAAACCAATGTGAGATTCTTAAATTGCTCTGAAATATATTTGACGATGCGTCCTGAGCATATCCAACCATCGGCTTGAACCTTCGCGGCGCCTCCCCCATTGCTTCTCAGAAGTTAGAGAAAGAAACGATAATCCGCCCTCACGAGCCGACGGCTATATATTAGAATCTTCGCCCGATACCCATCAATCGTCCAATTCACCCTCACCATACGCGTGTAAAACGCTTTGTGATCCTTCAGATCCTGCCTTCACACCCTGAATGAAGACCTCATCGGTAGCGTCTATTTTTGACAGTAAGCGAGCTGACGCAGCCCTCCGAGTCACAAGGTGGAAGGCAAACAAAGATTTTCAGCAAGGTCGTTCAGGTAGACTGGCCGCCAATCAGTAAAGACGAATAACCAAAAAAAAAACCCTAGCAAGCTGCATGACGAGATTGTGCTGAGATAAGACGATTAGCCCCCCCCCCCCCCAGCCCAATCATATCTCTCTTCGCACAATGTTTCCGGTGGCGTGAGTTACAGCTTGCGTTCACCGCCGTGAATTGAAACCTCTCGCAAACAAACAGGATAGGTGGAATAGGTTACGACTGGACAATACATCGATATTAGATCGCGTACACGACTCGAATAATCAATATCATATATTTATATATGCACGCGAGCACAGCAAAAGATGATACAACAATTGAACAAACTGGAGTCTTAACTTTGTCCCATCTGGTAGTGGATTAATATTCGCGGTGGGGAAACGCGAGGCTCGCGATGAATTGGGAGGGCGCGAAAACTGCTGAATTGTTAATCGCTTCAAGGAGACATTTGCATACGTGTCTGCGCGACTGTAAAAACTGGCCGCGCTTCTTACGCATATGGATTATTTTTGCGTTTAGCGAATGTTGACTCAGATGAACTTACAGACAGCCAATCGGAGAGAATAAATATGAGCGCGATCTGAGATCAAGCCGTTCGATCGATGAAGGGCATCATAACGCCCTTCGCGAGTGTATAGATCTTGTACGTATAGATGCAATGTATGATAGAAGCCCGGTCCGTTTCGGTCGGGCCGAAATAATGAGCTCAGAATGGACCACCATCACTGATTCACACTATCCTGAGTGCCCACAACGAAAGAAAGCTTTGTCCCGAAGGGGACTTCAAAGTAGGGGCTTCTGTATAAGGCGGGGGTGTATTAGGGGTGCCGTTCATCGCTGACATCGGCTGTATAGTCCGTTGGGAGATGTGAATCGCCATTGTGATGCAAATCCATCCACATCACTGAGCCTACTACCTATGTCTCGTGGTTCACTGGAGCGGTCGCGTTTGTACTTCGATTTCTCAATGGTTCTATGTATATAAGATGGACCACGATGAGTTGAGGCTGAGAACGCACCGCTGCACCGAATTGCTGGTATTTTTGATCGAGCAAATTTACATCTGCCTTATAAAGGCAGGACGCTGCCAAGAGTTGGAGATGAACTATCATTGAAATGTAATGTACCATTCGCTATCACGAGCTAAATAAATAACCACGCTCCCACGACGCACATTATTATACATAACGTGTTGTGTAATATTTTGTCAGAAGCCAACAAACCTTAGTGACTAGCTGGGCGAATCAAAGGGATGAGATTATAAACTAAAAGAAAACCGGTTGGATTCATTGCAACATTATGTCATAACAGGTCACATAGTATGTTTATAACATGTTTTATTTAATCACTTGCTTAATCAAGTACTTAATTACTTCTGTAATCATTTGTTTAATCACTTGCTGTATCACATATTAAATTAAATATTTATTTAATTACTTCTATAATCACTTATTTAATCAAGTATTTAATTACTTCTGTAATCACGTATTTAATCAAGTATTTAATTACTTTTGCGATCACTTATTTAATCAAGTATTTAAATATTTCTGTAGTCACTTATTTAATCAAGTATTTAATTACTTCTGTAATCACTTATTTAATCAAGTGTTTCATTACTTCTGTAATCACTTATCTAATCAGTTGTTGTTGAATAGATGCGTGTCTTCACGGGGCTCGCTTCTGCAGCAATATTTTATAATGTCCAAAAACCAACTAAACTTGTATTATCCCTCACTCACACATAACCCTCGTGTACCCATGACGGGTCGCAGCCAACTGTACTTGTATCAAATAACTGAAAATATTGTATGTCAACGATCACCCGTATGCACTCGGTTGTACATGACGCTCTACGTTGGCCACAATTTCATGAACAGAAGAAGGAAAGAGAGACAGAGAGAGAGAGAGAGAGAGATATGAGGTCAGCTATGTTTATGCACTGATATATGCGTGATCCGGTATGGTTATTTGTTGAGCATGTTTACGCGAGCAGTGACCGTAAACTCTCACCGAAGTACTGGTCTACGTGCTTACCGATAAGCCGACATTCATCTAAGTACCGCTAAGTTTAGCACGTACGCCTTGCATGTATGCTTATATTGGCCAGTCTTATTATTGTTATTACCATCCGATATTCGTATACCTGACACCGCGAACAAACTTTTCATTGTTCCCCGTAGAGTGTAGACCAACGAGCTTCAACAGCAGCTGAATGAGAAGTGAGAGCCGATTCGCAGCCCGCAAACAGGGTAGCCCCTACACCGACAGGGGAATTAGTGTACAGTTTAGAGACACTCATGTATTTGTTGCGTAACGATCTCGAGCGCGGGTCGCCGGCCGAGGTCACCTCGCTAGGCTGACAACAATACATTTATTTGTACATAGCTATACTTAAGTATCCTGCATACGCTGTCATGAACTAAGTTGAGCAGTGCACAATATGTATATTAGTGTAAATTGTCGCGGTTTTGAGCTCGTTTTTCGAGCGCGGATATTTTATTGGCTAAAATATATAATAATAATAATTTTTGTCCTCCAGCTCACTGGAGTCAACTAGTGAATTATGATATTCATATAATAATTGGCTTTAGTTTTTACAGTTCGTCTGGCAAATTACATTTTGTGGCCTTGAGTAAGTAAGCTATCCCTGGTCTAATATGTGTATAGTTGTATTTCTTTAACGATGTGTGCGTATTTCTAATCGTGCTTATGCGAATCAACATTCGAGAAGAACGTATTTGTTTGCTATGATGAAATATAGGTATGATACTGTAGCTCAGAATTCGATTGCGAATACGCTCCATTAGAACATCACATGCCTACAGAACCAATGACGCAACTTCGCCTAGCAGAAGTTACATTTTGTTTTTTTGAGAGGATGAAATTTTCTTCGAACGCGCGGACACCGCCAGAGACAATCCAATCACCGTAAAAGTGGGCCGATCCAATGCAGGGGGGTTGACGTGGATGACAAAACGCCGCCGTCTGCCAAAACCATTCTCTTCTGTGTGTGTCTCTCTTCCCTAAAATCGGCACGCTTGGCATTACTTCGATCAGAAGTTACATTAATTATTTCGGACCGGTCCACGCTTCTTATTATGGAGTAAATGGCTTGAGCGTCAACTCGCCCGAATTCCCATATCAGCAAGTTTCCGAATACCGAATAATCTTCTGTGAAGAGAGAAATCGCAATTCATCTCGAAGTATATCTACGACGGTGGAAGGCTTTATCCGCGCCTATCCGTAATTTGTTTGCTAGCTGTGCAGCATTGGGTTGTGGTTTCAGTTCGACACGCAACGAACAACAAAATGAACTAGGAGGGCATCCGTTCCTGACCCTGACCTCGATGGCGGCCGCCTAGTCGCAAGTCAGCATAGCGTTTATCATAAGCACATGAGGCTGGTCCCGCTGGTCTCGCATCCACTCAGCAGCATGCTTGCCACATCTTGCCAGGCCGCGGCCTCATACGAAGCGTTTTTCCTCTTCGTTTCCTCTCTCTCGCGGATTTACACCCATCCCCTTGTTTACTCTCACCCAATTTTCTTCTATATCCTTCTTTGTCGCAATCGTTCTTGTAGTGGCGGCTGTATCCGAACTCCGCTTTCTTCTGGCTGCAAAAACGGTATCCGCCGAGCCATCCGATGATAAAAGAGCCGCACGAACTGAACGAGAGATCCAAAAATACGTATGGTCCATTCACCTGGATAGATTGTAACCCCGCCGTTTTGGCTGAACGCAATGGCGCCGTCATAGCTAGCTGATTGCAGCAGGCGCTCGCCGTTCAAACAGTAGAGATCAGAACACCATTCAATGATACAGGCGCACACAGAGTTAGGTGGCGGAAATAGGTAGAAAATACCGGAAAACAGGCGATTAAGTACATTGTGGCAATTATGCATTGCCCAGGTAACCCGTACAGGGAAGGTGAACAGCAAAGAGGTAGATGGGAGTGGAAATGGTTGATATGTAGGGAAGAGATAATAGTATTCTGAGGCAAATGTCGCCCAAGCTGATCAAAATCTTGGATTGCCTCGTCGGAATCCGAAAGCAGGTGCTTCAATCCGTATGCGTTTCTGTATACAGTGCCAGTGTCGTATGACTAATGCAACATGCCCACCCGTGGGAAGGGTGCCCTGTGAAGCGCTCAGCGTGGCCCAATGCAATGCAAGTGATTAGTAGAGATAATGTCATGTTGAATATTTACAATGTATGGACGTGAGCGGTTAATGAGAAGCGCGCTTTTTGTACACGACTATAAGTTGTTCGACGACTTTGGCCTGGCGGCAAATCAGCTATCGCCATAGCGGAGATTTTGGCACTAGTGTTAAAGGCCACTCCTTCAAGACCTCAGCTGTGTTGCGACACCGATCGTATATATATATATATATAAAGAGAGAAGCAGAGATGTCGACTGGTACGGATATGATATGAGGGAGTCGATGAGGCTCTTCAACGAACGGAGCAGAGTAAAGACATATATATATATATATATATATATATATATATATATATAGAGAGAGAGAGAGAGAGAGAGAGAATCCGCCTGAAAGAGAGGCGAACTTTCATGATGATTTTACCACTGCCGACGTCGCTACTAAATTTCAACTAGTACTTAGTGAACCAACCATGTACGAGTTCGACCAGCAGAGCTTTTAGCGGTATATCGTATGCACACATCGTCCCCGATCTTGTGTGAAGAACCGCAAAAGACATATAGGCTAGTATTTATTTATCTGTACTGCGATTTGTGTCTTTATGTAAAATATGTAGATCATACTGTCTTGCATCTAACAGCTGACAACAATAGTAGCATGGAATATCGGCTGACGTATATAGAAGAACATATAGAAGCAGAAATGTCGACTGGTATGGATATGATATGAGGGAGTCGATGAGACTCTTCAACGAACGGAGCAGTGTAAAGACGTAACGACAAAAAGAGCAAGTGCTCAAGCACCGAACAGTAGACACATAGATAGAGCCTGCTTGCTTATTGCTGCCGCTGCTGCTGTCGTTGTCTCGTTTAGGCTTCGCACTGATTGATGAAGAAGCTCATATCGTATGATATCATAGTATCTCTGTGTGTGTCTGTCTGTGGTGGTTCTGTATTCATCTCCATTTGTATATACGTACGCACAACGTTTTGGGACCTTCCCCATTAGTCGACATCGACTCGCGCAAACGCCACCATCTCGTTGGTCACAGCCAGCTTGAGCCACGACTTCAGCACAGTGAGACGTACGGGAAGCTATGCAGGAACTGGTTGGAATTCAGCAACAAGTGGACACAACATGCGGCCGGATCGAATGAGACACCCCGGCAGAAGAAGCCATGACGATGTCGACAAAGTCGACGTCGCCAACAAGTCTCCGAAGAGACGTAACAAGTGATCCGACGACGTCGTCGTATCACTATCACCTCGGCAACAAAAGCACGGGCTCTATATATTATATTTACAATCTGAGATTATCGGTGTCTTTCTCGATGTCTCTGCATTCGGGACGCCACGATGCGATGGCGTCCCGAATGTCGACTCGAGCCGCCGATTGCGGCGTGGTGTTCCCCGCCCTATCGTACTTCTTTCTTCTTTCCGTTCGTTCGGTCGGCAGTCCGCCTTTTCTTGGCTTTCCTCGCTCGCTGCCTCGTTCACATCGCGCAAAGGGCTAATAATGGCCAAAGTGCTGAAGCGATGACGATGCTTATGATGCTGCTGCTCCTGATGCTAAACGATGTCGCATGAACGTTGGGCTCGTTCATCTCCGTGCGCGAAATGGCATACATTTACGATGATTCATCACCGAAGGCCAGGAGGCTGTCTTCGCCTTCGCGAGAAGGCGGGCATGCAGCGCGATTCAAGGCGGATCTATTCTGGCCAGCTGAATGTGTCGGCTGATGCCGACAGGCGTCAGGTGGGTGGAGGCAAAGTGGTGACGGCGGACGGTGTGGACTACTCGCGGTAGACGGAGAGGTTGGCCGCGTTCATCGCGTCGTCCTCATGGATAGTGGTCGTTGTCTCTCGTTTCGTAGTCGGCAGTTTCGTTACCAATGGAGTAGCCGCGGGTAGTCGGGGTTGGTGTGTCGTTGTGGATGCGTCGTCGTCGTCGTCGTTGGTGTTGTCGTTAGTGATAGACGGACTCAGTGGTGTAATGCTGCGCGGCTTGTCTTCACGATCCATCGTATGGCGAATTGCCTGGACAGATGTTTAACACCTGGACAAAAGTGTGGACGAGACCACTGAGTTTGACTCCTCAATAGAGGATAGAATTGTGCTGTAAAATTACGTTGAAATCATCAGCAATGAATTGTCCTAGTACGGGGAGCACACGTCATAAATGTCTGCATATTACGCATTTATTCGTTTGCAATTATTTTACATAATAATAATGAGTACAACAAGGAAACTGAAGGCTTATGCGCTTTAAACTCAATGCAGTTCGATATAGACAGCGTTTGAACGAACCACACACCTCATATGCTCAAAAATGAGTGCGAATGGCGTTGGACCTACTGGTGAATTGACTCTAATTTCTCTCGGTCTTCTTGCCGTCCCGTCCCCCCCTCTCTCTCTCTCTCTCTCTCTCGTATCTGAAGACGTGAAGTGTATCGGTCGAATGACAGGTGTATCCACGTGTACACGGCCAAACGAACGAAGGGCAACAACGGCAAAACGCAACAGGACGGCAGATTCGATTTGCACCAATTCGACTCAGAGTAGAATAGCGACCAAGAGATTAGTCGAAGAGCGAGAAGGGGCTGAAGATTTGGGTTGGGCTCGCCGTTCCTCCAGCCTATCTATGACTTGCTCACCCTATCTCTCTCTCTCTCGCGATCTGTTTCTCTCTCGCTGTGTTTGGGCAAGCTGACGCTGCGAAGCGAAGCGAAGTCAGGCACAACTGCAAAGAAACAGAATGGCGACGAAGGAGGATTCAGGGAGGGGATCCCATTCGGCCGACAGGGCGAATGCGACGTGCTAAGAGCGTCACTTTAGCGAAGGCTCCGGAGATCTGATGATCGGCGGGTGTTCACATCTTAAATGACACCGAAAGGAAAGGCTGGACGAGACGGAACGAAGCAAGAAGAGGAATGCTCCGAATGTATCCACGGCATCAGAACGCAACCGTTCACCGTAGGCCATTCGTCGAGCCGCGGTGAGGATCGGCCCCCGAAGCTCTCTCTCTCTCTGTCTCTCACTGCTGCGGCGAATTATTCGAACAATGGCAGCATGCAGAGCACTGGTAGTCACTCGGGCACTGTGGTAGCCGTGGTATTGTAGCGATCGCACTATGTATCGAGTGAGTAACTAAGTACTGTACGCCTAGGTGAGGCTCGCCATACGAATGTATAGCCACCGTGCTGCGGCAAGAGGTGTGACTGCCTTCAGAAGCGAGGTGTCCGGGCGTGTGTATGGTACGTCTGCGCGACTTGATAGAGATTTGCAGCAATACGTCTTTCGTTCGGCCGTCTGTTCCTGTAGGTTGTCAGCTGGGAAAATTTAGCGGAATGAAACTTGGCATAGAGCAGTGCTGGCGCGACCGACAAACGCACAAACATCCCATTCGGGCATCATGTGCTACATCAGAGCACGTACAGAAATGTAAGGCACTATGGGACGCGACACGGTGGCTGGATGCTGCTGAAAGATTCGACGCCATCTAAGCGAGGACCGTGTTAGATGTGCTATCGCATTGGGCAGGGCAGATTCACACTCAGAATTTAGAGGTGCATCGCAGGGTTTAGCCGTAACGGCGACGACTTGTGGGTGCGGCCTTTTTGGGCGTGCAGTAATTTGCATTGTGATAATACAATTTTTCAAGTAGATGCCAGTCGATACGCACGAACGCCAAATCTGTCCGATTGACGTCCCGCGCCGTAGCCTGTATTGTATGGGCAGATTGCCGCGACGAACTCTCGGCTACATGAGTAAAAATTGGAAAATGGCAGGTGGCATCTCAAATAACAGTAATCAAATTCTGGAAGTACGTCCTGTCTTTTTGTGAAATACGAAACTGTCCCACAGTGGATTTCTGACAGCGGCGTGGAAATAATAATAATAATAATAATGGCAACACTAATGAAAATCCTGTGAATAGAGACAGATCGATGATATGTTCAATGCTCCGTTTTGCTTTCTCCTGCATTGGACTATTAGATATTTAAAACCGACGTTTTGTCTCTCTTGGGAAAACGAAGTGCGGACGACTCACAAGAAATGCTTTGCTTCGATTTATTACGTTTCAGCAACGTTTGAGAGACACCCAACCCTTGAGATAGGTTTAAACATCTACACACATTTATATATATATATAGAGAGAGAGAGAAGAAATGGAACGTGCTAGATATCCTGACCTATGATGTAGATGTTTCCTGATTTAGCTGAAAACATGCTGCATTGTAGGATTGTGTGTGTCTATTCTGTCAACGTGCTGGGCATAACAACGTCTGACCTTTACTTTGATTCGGATTCGAAATTCCGTTTGAATTGATTCAGGCATGCGATTGTCACGGCACTCAATAAAATGCATTACATCCTAGACAAAGATTTCAACTTCGTCAATCAACCATATCTACACCAAGGTCGCTATCTCACTACGCTGTAGGACTCGTAGAGTTACATCGATATCACAGTACAGGTATTTACATAGAAACTTGTCCAGATACTTGAGATTCACTGTCATGGTTACGACTACTTTTAAAATAACAAATGGACGCATGAAGAAATGTCATGAGCATCTGTAAAGTTTGAAACAACGTCAACAAGTCCCGATGGCATTTGGATCCAGGCACATATCACTATGTGATACTCGTATATGACCTCTATTTGACCTTCGGGAACCCATTTAACGACGTCGGCGGATTTATTAAATACTGGAGAAAATCGATGTATACACGAGTTGATCAGTTGCTAACTGCAGCCTGCCCAGCTATTCGGACGTTGCTCCTTTTCGTGATTATAGTGATACAATGACAAACGAATAAACTCAAAATGACCTATCGATGCTCGCGCCATTTTAGCTCGTCGTTTCCAGACCATTTTATTGGAAACAAATCCTCAGAATCCTATAACCCAGACAGTGACGTGTACATGAACAATTGACGGCCGTACATTTGAGTGTATGTGTATTCGTAACAAATGTTCTCTACCCCCGGGGGAGGATGTTTGAAGACAGACAGACGGCCGGATGGATTCAAACGATCCCATGAGTAGCCAAACGCATTTTAGAATTCACCCCATGGGCATATAAATCGATTGTCGTGAAATATTTCTAATGTATGGAAAAGACATTCAATATCTTTTTGTCTGCTAGGTGATCCCTACGTCCAACCATTTTCATAGAGGTGTTAGTTGCCCGCAACAGAAGAAAACTGATATTGTTTGCTTGTATTTGAGAAATCTTCAGGGGTGGTCCATCGGGCGATCTACGAGGCAGCCCCGTCCGGATCCTCTGAAAAGGAAGGCCACTGATTAAGAATGCTGATGTCTGCTTTTAGGTGTTCATCCTGAATGGAACAAGCATAGAATAGCCCTACCGTCGGCTCTATTTGAGAGGCCTGCAACGGATCTGTCTGCTGAATGTTGTTGAGAGATGTGCTGTAAATGTCAACCTATTTCAAGTTACACGCGTGTATAAAGGGAATGCGTCGTCAGTATGAGAGAGATAGGTAGCCGTTAAGGCGATACATTTGCACATGAGCACAAAGATTGTCGAGAAGAAGTGCCTGTATTAAGCATCGTCTATCTGGCAGACTGCAGCGGAACCACCGCTTATTTAACAGAGAAATATCCACTTTTAACTCTAACTAGGATGCGTGCATTTAATCCTGAACCAGTGGGATGATTAGTACTACTGTAACTGAAGTGTGCAACAACCACTTTTAGGGTAACTCTGACACAGAGACAACTTCCCCCCAACTCCGAAAAACTCTTCACGCCAGATGGTAAATACCAATGAATTTCACCCATAATGGCTACATATATACAAAAAGAACGTAGTATATCCTCAGGGACACATGTACAGGTTGAGCAGAGAGAATGAGGAAAGGGCACATAACACATCTTTGCATAATTGCCGAATACTGAGAGAAGACATAACACATCTTCGCAATTATGCCGAATACTGCATAATTGCGAAGATTGAGAACGGTTCAGTTTCAGCTGAGGAGGGCGTGCGGTCCTTCAATAGAACTATGCTATGTATTCAATCGCTATGTGGGCACATGGTCACTCGCTACGCCGATGGTGACGATAACAACGAGGCGTCAACGTTCTCCTTCACTGAAGTACACGAGAACAGATACGTTCGATGTTTTTCTGTAGCGGTATCATTTCGTTAGTTATGCCATTTTCATTATATATATATATAGATATATATATAAAGTGTTGTCCCTTCGTATGTTAACAGCCGTTAGCATCTATATCTCTCTATCTGTGTCCGCCGGGTTTTTCTCTTTGCGACTTCTCAGCGAGTTCATCGTAGGACATCGCCGACATCGACATGGCGTAGTAGCAGCAGCAGCAGCAGCAACTGCAGCTATAGTCTACATCGTAGCGACAGCCATAGCTGACTGGCTCTGGCAGGCGATTTTAATCACTGGTGCGACATCGCCGGCAACGAGCCGCGCCAACTGCTGAACCCACCAGCGGCTGACGATGGTGCGCCAGCTCGGCTCCGTTGGGCGCCGTTGTGAGATTCGACCCAGCGACCGAGCGATTGTAGCCATAGGAACACTGTCTGCCGCAGCTGCTGCCTCCCACATTCCGCGCATCCCAGCACAGCATCGTTGCCGTCAGATCCGTACGAACATCGCGCGTTGCGATAACGTGGCCGGAGAGCCAGTAGCGTCTCCTCATCGGAGTGCGACAATACATTCCGCGCATTTACAATATGGCACGAATGCTACTGGTGCTTGGGCACTCCCAATGGTGACGGCATTGAGAGATGGACGATTATATACAACACACACACATGCACGCCACAGAGATATACAGGATTCACCCGAGATGGAGGGGAGAGATGCCTCGGATGTGTCCGATCTCTGACGCGTCTGTTCTCCGACCGGTTGTCCGTCTCCTACCGTCTGTTTAGATGAATCTGATGCGAGCGAGACATACCGTCGTCGTGGTAAGAAGATACTATGTACAGACCTAAATGACGCCATCGAGGGCAGATCGTAAACTAGCGTCGCTGTGGGTGATCTGTGTCAACACCCACACGGTATGCAGTTCGGCAAAGATGCTTTAAAATAGCCGATGAATTTAAATTCGATGCCTGTTCATGTTAAGTGCATAATGTCAGGCTAGGCTTCCCCAGTGGGGATGGTCGAACAATTTATCCATACTAAAACATCACCGAACAACGATTCTCTCAGTGGTTCATAAGGTTCGTACGCATTCAGAGGTATTTAACAAGTTGACCATTCATTTCTTTTCTAAAATTATCCCCGAAGCCGCTCTAGGCCGGGGTCCTTACTAAAGGTATACAAACAAGATCACAGCTGGATATTGGCTGAGAATAATTAGTATTAATACATCGCCAGTACATAGTTAGTGATGAAGCTAAAGGGCATATATTCACTCTATACATAGAGACTAGACTTGTCTAGTTCTGTAGTAACTATTACTAAATCATATACTGCTCGATAACTAATTGCTATATTTAGCCATCAGGTCATCGGGTCCCTGAACCGATCGAGTACCCCGGCTAACCCAAGTTATTACTAACGCAAGCTGAATTGTAAATATGAGCTAAGCGTATTCATTTTTAGCTTAGTTGACATCTGAACAGAGGGTTGACCAAGCTCTCGTAGAACACGACCACTAGTCTGTAAATGGTTTTAGTAAAATTACCAACCAGTCGACCATTTTCTCACTCCTTCGCATGGTAAGGGCGTGTTGCTTGTCACAATATAAATATTTACGAAAAAGTTTACGATATTTACATAAATTTATAATTAGGTAATTTTAATGAATGAACGGGCCAACGGCTAGTGTGGTACGCATTCGCCGCTATTGTCGTTCGATATGGTAGCGTCATGGTCTTTTGGAACAAAAACAACGTAAGTTCTGACAGTCACTCCCGATCAACGCCAATCGGTGTTCATGAAAATTCATGAACCTTACCCAGCCCTCGACGTGATTACCACGCCGACGTTGAGACAAGTCGACGCGATCCTGTTACATTTATGTATGCGCGTATATGGTTGCCCCCAAAATGTTCTAAGGTGTTTGTGTCCGTCACAGCAAAAACGCTCATAATTGGCGATTTGCAAACTTTTCGTCTTGAATAATGATAAATGTTGTTCTTGTAACTTCAACAGAACACGGACCAGAAGCGTCTCGAGGAAGTGTATGTAGTTCGTTCACCGTGTTTGAAGGGTGGGCTTGTGAAAAGGAGGACTTTTTTTGCTCACCTGCACTGACATGTTGCAGTCGAGAAACTACCTCAACCAAGTCGTTGTGGCGCATAGTGAAAAAGACCATTAACAGAGATTCACAAAGATCATATCTGAATAAGGCCATTGATAATTGATATTACGGGAAGTCCGTACTTTTGTAATATTAATGCAGATTTTTATCTTGTAGGTTATACCTTACAAATCAAATTGGTGTACAATTGTGTTAGAGGTACCCCATGTAATGAGAGTGTCATTATGAATAGCTTGACAGACGTAGTTGTGGCGGCATACGACTATTAGGCTTATCGAACATACTGGCGACGAATGTGGCCGTTAGCTCTACCTTTTAGGCGATGAACCTTACCTAAATTCTGTTGCTTACAATTCAATATTTCTTTATATGAGAACCTAAGCTCTGTAGAAATCGCAATTTCCATAAAGAAACCTCAATTTGAATGAATGATTGTTGAGCAAGAGTTCGTGAACATTTGAGGCAGCTCCCAATGTATCACAATATCTGCTAATGTCGTAAGGATATGCGTTAGCCATGTCATAATTATGGCCAATCAATCAATCAATTTGGGAAAATTGATTCTAAGTGTACACATTTGTACAAATGTACAAATTTTCTCCGAGTTGGGAAAATCCTATATAAATGTACAAATGATATTCACAATCAATAGGATACAATCGCTTGCTCATCATATTACGAAAGTACTATTAATTCTGTCAGCGATTAAATCAGTCGGCATTCATTCCAATGGTATTGGGGGCAAAATAATCCACAATATTTAGAAAAAACTTATAGTTTGGAATCTGCCTTCAGAAGTATAGTATATTTGGACGGTATTGTAAATAGAGACTCGAGTTTACCGCTCATCCAAGCCTCCCGCGGTAACAGGTGGATTTGAAAGAGTTCAACTATTGCATTAGCATTGGAGGTTTTCGCATTAGCCCATAGGGAAATTCAATCGTCTGCGTAATTAACTATCTTAAGAAAGATGATTTCCTACGTCCTTATTGGAAATGGAGCTCGAAGTTTATGATGTACTCTAAACAGAAAGAGCGCTTCGCGTAAAACTGGATGTTGACAAACACTCTATGAAGGCAAGCTCTAAGGTTAGCTCTTTTCAAAATTCGGGTTAATTCGACGGCAGACACGGGATGACGCTGGGTCCTCTCCTGTAGCTTTTGGAGATGGCACAGCTCGTATATAGCACAAAAGCTGCCTGTATCATGCATATCAAGTTGTAAGCTTGACATTACTTCGCTCTTGTGGCAAGTTGGTAAGACATTACCGATACGGCTCAAAGGACGCTCCGAATATGAAGCGCATTATGGACACAGCAGTAGAGTCGTTGTACCACTTATCTTCTCAAATTCAAAAGTCAGCCAAACTCACTAGCTTCTACGTCATGGGAACTCATAGAAGACAATGTAGACGGCGATTTTTCGTTAAATGAACAAAAAAATCCCCGCTATTTAAATCTCGAGTCACCTTTCCAACGTGGCCTCCGTCCCACCAGGGAATAAGTGGTGCACACAACGGGGTAACCAGCGACGCGCACACACACAGACACACTTATGTAAATACATATGTATAAATGGCTAAATGGAACGTCTTACGAGAACGACACGAAACTGTTCGCATCTTTATCAAGATCATGGGCACCCTACCACACATAAGAGTCCACTGCACTACACATAGATAGATATATAGATAGACAAACATACATATATCACCATACACACATATAAATAATATATATATATACATATATATATATATATATATATATCAAAGACGAACGAACATCTTTTGTGCTGTGTGTGTCTGTGTGTGAATGTAATAAAGACATCATCACAATAGTATAATAAATGAAGTGAACAATATCCTCGCATTTCATAAGACACGTGTTCTGAGGCACAAAGCAAGAAACAAAACAGTAACGATACAGGCATAACACTTATAACACCGACAGAAGATAAAGCATATAGTACAAGCGTCGACCGTCGGCTCCCAACAGCCAAGTAGAGATAGACCGATGGCCGAACTTAGCAAGGGTGCTATTGCCTAAGGGAGCTCAGTTCCGTTTTTTCGTGTTCAGCAACACTTTATGCCGTTGTTGGCGTCACACTGTGTGGCTGCAATGACCACGTTTGGGTACATTTCATCTCAGCTACAGGTATAGCGAGCCGCGACGATGAGATTGAGTTTTACCGCTGGCAGGTATAGACTCAAAGCCCACTGAATACGACCGGACGCTGAACAGCAGGGGTGTTACTGTGTTCTATGGACACAGTGTGTGTCATTCAGCCATTCCATTCCAGTTAGTCCGTCCGTCCGTTTCGTTAGTTCCTCTTCGCGAAAGTGTCAACGCTAGGAGCGTCTTCAAGTATAGAACTTGTTTTGCAGCTTCATTAATATGTATGAGGCAAGCCAGGGGCCGGCCAACGAGCCAAGCAGCCACTGGAGCCACACATAGCTGGAGAACCTATGAGCAGTATCATATTAACAACAACAGCAGCAGCAGCAGCGGTGGTTGCGGCGACACTGACGGTGACGGCTATCGTTACTGAGTCAGTCGACTCGCGACTCGCCCGAACATAGATCATCAGGCTGGCTATTCTGTTCTACGCTGAGCTGCCCGTTGCCGTCCCCCAATTTCTTTTTTGTTTGTTCCGCTCGGGCCGCTAGACAACAAGGTACAACACGAACGCAGCACAATCTATGCAACGCCGTACCTATTTCGTTAGATCTTTTGATGATATCCGCTCGCCCAATCGGCTACTGTAAGCTGTAGGGTAAGTGTTACGGGAAGACGGTAACAGCAGCAGGAGCGATATCGCCAGTAATCTCTGGGTTATTGTACATAGATAACGTATACTGCCGTCTGGACTGAGACAGGAATACGATATGAGATACTGCGATATGCTGCACATTACGAGATCTATCGTCCTTCTCGCTCCCTCGCTATATATATTTTGCTCGCTTGCTATACCATTCCCTCGCTTCCGTTTCCGAGGGTCGTTCTGTTAAATATCATCGTTTACTGTTAAATAATATAACCCAGCTATGGGGTGGCGGCGCTTGTTGTCGGCAGGTGCTAGCCTGACCAGGCACGGGATACGGCAGTTACGAGTACATTGCTAAGTTCGACCCCGTTCATATTTGCCACAAGGTAAAGGTAAAGCTATATTAGTCTATTATTATTAGTCCATTAGCAACTGGAATCCTTACAATGCTTAAGCTCTCTAATGTGTCATCACGGAGCGGGACTCGAATCTCCGGCCTCTGGCTTTTTACAACCAAGGACTTAGCCGACAAGGCGATGACTCTATTAGCAGATATTCTGAGAGAACAGACTTTAAGAATCTTTCATGCGCCACAGTATGGGAATGCATGTCGAGCCCGGTGGCGTTTTGCGCTCCCGTGCATCTTGCAATTGGAGGGGACACGTAGATCCATGGGTTCGATCCCTCCCGTTGCACATTTGCATTTAGGGGTCCGTCTTCTTCGGAAGTATGCAAAACCAATACCGTGGACGTTAAATGTTGGCTGAGAGTCCGCCCGAAAACGTACAGTATAAGTGTGCACAGTGGCGGCCTTTGGCAACACGATAGCAACACCTACAGGAATTATATTTTATTTCGTTTTTTGAAGTCAACAGGAGATCCTTAAATATGAATGTACGATGATAATCCTTAAATATGTGTTCCTGTCCAGGCGTGCAGTTACAGAACTTTGACAAATATGTATGAGGGTGTATCCCTTTTGCTTGATTCGATACATTACAGTCTTGGATATGATATATATGTAGTCCAAATTGGTTCGGGGCAAATGCAGAAGCGATTTACGGGGCAGGTCCACTTGGCAAGTAAGCTATGGTTTCGCTTTCTTGAGCCGAGGATCTTTGCACGCATAAACGAAAAAAATACAAGATTGTCTAGAGAAGATAAAGTCTCTCCCCTCTCTTATGTCGAATGCCTCGTTTCGGGCCCATTGAGCGTAACCACCATGGCGTGAATCGCTTAATGAACAGTAAAATTCGCAGCACCAGGACTAAGATTAAGGACCAAGGTGAAGAAGGAGGCCAGGCGTTCAACTCGCATGGACCTTTTTCTCTTCTATATCACATAATTCGCGTCTCGTCTTCTGGCCGAGACGTACATTCATTCTCGAACATGTCTTGCGCTCACCGGGGTCGGCGGATACACACTTCTTTGAACAACTGAAGCGAACATTTGCGACTCTACAGTATCCTATACCCGTCCCGTTTACAGTGTGGAAGACCACCTTCAGACTTGTGGATACGCCCCAGAGGCAAATCCCCGTGTCCCCGGTGGCGAGATGACGCGACAAAGCATTTTTCCAACAACTTCCTTTGCTCTGTCCTGCTGTCCCGCTCTATCCACCGTGGTCGGGTTTCTCCTCCCGTCTCAGTTGGGTTGGGCATCTGGTCTTCATTATCCCCGAGCCCTCCTCGACGCCCTTTGAGTCTCTCAATCTTCTCCTGCTAGTCTTGCTTCATTTCTATTACACAGCGGTGGTGTCTCTCACCGTCGAGTATTCTCGTGCGCGTATGAAAATCACCGTCGTTGTAAATACAAAGAGGGGCAGCGTGAGATATTTCTCCCGCTGAACTCAGCTCTCGCTCCCTTCCTCGAAGGCTCAATGCTTTGCCTCGTGTGCTTGCGCGACGCGAAGACGCGGTATTTCCTGCGAGGCTTTCAAAATTTGCAGAGGACACGAGGAACAGCTGTTTGAACAGTTTGCCTTCAATACGCTGGAGGCCATTGCGACTGGCTATGTCCGTTGTTTCGACGTACACAAAAGGCGATAAATTTGAACTCGAATAAGCGCTGGTATCAGAGGCGGAGGTGGGTGGAACGTTTTTTGACAAAGGACTGTCGTGGTGGAATCCCTTGTTTACCGATTTGAAGCAATTGCCGAAATTCCTTGATCATGGAAAGGAATTCAGAAAGCGTAATCACAAAATTACATCTTGAAGATGGTTACATCTCGAATGGAACACATTGCAAGACATACCACCGACATAGCACTGCGATATGGCATGAAGCTTTGTTTTATCACCGCATGTTCTTTGACAGGTGATGAGGTAGCCGCTCTCTAGCAGAGTTTGCCTGAGAGGAATATCGTAGAATACGAAATATTAACTTAGACGTTCACTTGGCTCGTGACGACGGTTGAATGACAGGTGTCTGTGTGACGTGTCAAGAGCGACGAGTCTCGCAATACGAAGAGAACCTCGACGATGATGAAGAAACAATGAAAAAGGACCATGACAGTGTAATGCTTACTTAGGCATCTATTATGAGATAACTAACAATACTCGAGGGATTCGATCCATAACGATTTACCAAGGCCGTGAGTCCCGGGGCTTCAAGATGTGCTATACGTGAACAGCAACAAATATCCCATTGACCGAAAATTGTAACTAGTCTTCGTTGCTTAACACGTTTTACAAAGAAGGAGTCCTCTAATGAACACCCACGGCCCTAAGCAGGAATCAAAGGAAGAAAAATTATATCACCCAGTCTCTGATTTTCTTACATTTTTCATATGTTTAGAAAATGACCAAATGCGAAACAGAATCAATCATTATCATTAATATTCTAGGAATCAATCCATGTAATCATTGTGTTATTTTTCAAATATCCGCAACTATGAATATATATTATATATATATATATATATATATATATATATATATATATATATATATATATATATATAGTTTTGTATATGGTAAACTGTATTAGTAGTAATCAGTCAGCCTCACGCTTGAGGCGAGTCGGGATGTGGGGACTGGTTTTCAGATCGAGTTGATCATGGTTCCGAGGAGGCGACGGCATTGTCTCACTTATTATAATATGTAGTGATAGCGTCGTGCGTTGAATTGAAGCAACACTATTCTGGCACTGTAGACACTAGGCTTCGAAATGGCGAGGTCCACAAATTCATACCACCAATGCCTGCTGTCTATCTGATCTCAATCTGATCCCGCCACAGTCTCAGCTTACTTTCACCTCATCGAAGTATGACTTCCACAAAAAAGTACCGTGGCGACGACGTTTTTAAGTAGCGTGAAAGCTTCTGCACCGATTTGCCACTTAGCCTTTGATCATAGCAATGACCAAAAGTATACGTTCATGTATGTTTATTGGCCACCGCGTACAAATAAGTGAACTCCTCCACAACCGAGGCGTAAACCCAAACGAATCCTTGTCTTCGAGGCCCGGTGCAAAAGCACCCTTGTTCTAGCGCTCGGTTTTGTTAACATCTCCTCGAGTGATCCATACCGCTTCTTACTAGCGCATATGTACACACCCTACTGTGCTATCAATTTCTATTTTGTCGGCGTTCCTGTGCGGTATTTGTTTGACTTAGGTCGTTGAGTGTCGAGAATCGTAGCTCTCTATCCGTCTGTCTATCTAGAATAAGTGTGACTGACCCCGTTGTAAATCTTTACAACTGTTTGTGATCATCGTCTACTTCGAGTTAGCGGCTGTTACTTCTGTTCGCTGCTCCTGCTGTTATTATTACACCCTGCCACTGTTTCGGTCGCTTGTGTTGTGTGCACCCTACGCTGGGACCTCCACCGTTACAGGCGCCACCGGTTGCTAACAACATCAGCAAATGGTCTCCGGCCCCGGTCAGGGCCACGTTCATTTTGAGATCCATTGATTGATTCAGAGTATATATACATATATATATATATATATATAAACAGCGAGGTTGAACTGTAGCTCGTTGTTGAACCACGAGCTAACCAACCAAATGGATTGAGTAACATTCATCGCCATCCGCAGAGGGTTTATTTATGTTCGACTATAGGTTCGTCCTGAATTTAGCCAATGTTATGCTATCAGTTGCTCCTCATCGGTTGGCTTGCGTGGCATTTTCGATTGCAACCGCCCTGAAATACGAATAGAGACAATTTGTGTATTTCAAGAAATTGGCACCATTCATAATCGAAAGAGGATGATCTTTCGGGCTGCTGAACACATACATAATGTGATTCCATTTTATTTCTAGCCACTTCGTTGAACCGGACCAAAAGCGACGATAACGATGGCGTTGTTCTTAGGCATTGAGTTCTTCCTTGCTGCATAATTTCACGCCAGCCGACGAGATTGCACAGATTTTACCCATCGAAAATCGATGTACATTTTCAGACCTATGCGAACCATAACGTAAAGAGGAAACAAAAATCAGGTTTTTGCCTTTGGCTCCTTGATCGTGTGGAATCGAACAGCGGAACGCGCCCAGGGGGTTCGCGATGATCTGGATCCGAATCCGAACCAAACGGACGCCATTTTTTTCATTTTTGATTTTATATTCCTTTCATAATTCGTTACATTGCATATAATGACGAATAGGTGAAAACCGTTTTGTTATCACGGTAGCGACCAGCAATTTTCTAGATCTCTGACCCTGAAAATGTTTTTACTTCGGTCATGGGTTGGAATTACTTTCGAATTACTTTTAATCATATGTGTCCTACAGGATTCGAAAAGGTGACCCTAGGGTTTCAGCTCACCGGCGTCACATCCGCGCCATCTCGCTTGTACATGCTAACAACTTATCGTATGGTCATTATATCATAGTTGTGTGTTAATATTGACATCAGAAACGAATGACCTTTCCACAACGGGCCAATAGAAAAAATATTAACGTACAAACGCTGACGTAGTCGCCAATCGCTCAAGCAATGCGGGAATAGATAGTAAGTACAAAGTCGGTTGCTCGTGCTACAAATTTCTCTCACGTTGCGTCAGCCGTCAGACTCAGCCGTCTTACCATTTTTCAGGCATAGTCGATCCCTTCCGTTTAGACAGTGGCATTCGTTGATTTGCCAAGCACAGGGAGTCGTTCGATTCTTGTCTCCGTCCCCGCAATCAGCTCAAACTCTCACGGCGTGCCGCATCCGGCTTGATTCGCTGGCACACCCATTGATCAGAGGTTAGTCTAGCAGAAATGTGAGAGCATCGCCGCCCCCAACGGTGAATTGTAGAGGAGGGTGTCAACATACGTATTACTATTCTGATTTCCTCTGTTTTCAAACCTACGATCTTACGTTTAGGCTTTTTCTCGATTAAACCACAGCGAATATACAGAAAAAAGGTCCTTTTGATAAACGAGGCCATGATTTCCCACGATGTCAATATATTCAGACATCTCCTTACGTCTCAGCTCCTTGATGCTTTCATGTCTCTTATCTGACACCCAGCGACGAGTTAATACCGCGGCCGAATGACAACGCCGAACGCGAATGCTACCTTCATCACGGCTAAATGCTTCTTCCACGTATACGTCAGCGTCGCGCCGTGATGAAGCAGCAACGCTCGTCCGCCCGCGCTTGTCATCGTGTTTCAAAAATATTCTGTCGAATAGAAAAATAACGAAGTACAACATGTCAATATTATTCGAATCCTCTCTTGACGCGAATATGGTTTTAGTTGAAACTCAAATGATCATTGTGTAATGCTCACCGATCTTGTCAGCTGCTTTCAATCTTATTCTGTGAGAGCAGATACATTTGTAATGCATCTTTGGAAACTATTATCTATATATATCTGTGCTATTCACGTACGTCAACGGAGCTCAAAGATCAATCACGGCCATCCAATGAGCTGCAATCTGACATTCGCAGGGAAAGTGGAGAAAACTTTGAGAGATGGCTTTTCACACGCGGTACAAAATCAAAGCACTGTAAAGGGTCAATGTGTGGCCTAATATGCTTAAGAACTAAAAGAAGGGGCGAGATCAGCTCGAACACTATTGAACGTTCTGGATTATTTTGCGTCTCAGTATGTTCCTAACTTCGATAGCCACATAAATATTGTCCATAATAAGTCAGAGAGCATATTGGTCCGGTTTTTCCATGTGCTCCAAAGTGTTCGGCGAGACTAAAAACTAAATTTAAGGGGAGCTCAATGAAATTGCGAATGCAGACATCCGAAACGGACAATAAAGACTTGCTTAAGCAGCTTGTTTAAGCAAGTCTTTATGTTCTTCCCTCTATGAACAGCGAATTCTGCTTGAGTTTCACTGGTCAAAACCGAAGCACATCTTGCAAACATACAAACAACCAAAACATAGATGGACCATGATCCCATGTATAGATGTTATATTTCTGTCGGATCGATTTAGCTGTGATTCTTTACCCTCCCATACTCAGTAGTTGCAGCATGCTGCCCTATCGCTTGAGAGACCATAACACCACCTCGGCCCCCGAATCAGTTATGTGTGTTTCATTGCCTTTCCTGGCGTTGCTCTCCCTTGGCGCGTACGAGAGAGTCGAGTGAGCCGCGTTCGAGTGAAGTCTTTTTTCTCGTTGTTCGAGTCCTTTACCATCGTTCACCGCTGTGAGAGCGAGGATGGCTCTCTGGCTGCAGGGTTCGCGGGCTTGAGGGAGGTCGGCCGGCCTGCTGCTGGCCGCTGCTTGGTCGTAGATGGCGATGAGGAGGTGCGAACGCAAATCCAGCGCAATCGGCTCGCTTTAGCTCAGCCTAAGCTTCTTTGCCGCGCTCCGCTGCGCGCACTGAAACCTCCATCGAGGCTAGACACAGATAGGATAGGGCTAGCAAGCCAACGTCGCAGACACTGGCAGCCTCGGCAGCAGCAGCAGTCCCAGCAAAAATGGACCTCGCCTCTTCTCAAACGAATCCCACCCCTTAGCCCGCCTTGTCCACATATCGGCGAGATAACGATAACAACGGTGACGACAACGGCAACAACGAAAATGAACACGACAAAGAGCGAGAAGAACCACCGAGCCAGAGCGAAACTTGCACCCACCCGTAAAATAAAGACAACTCTGAAGCAGCGGCGACCGCGTTAGGGCTTACATCAACAGCAAAGCCTGCGTTCCTTTTTAACCTTCTTTTTCACAACTTACTCGTTGATGGCTGTTGTTGTTGTTCTTGATTGTGGTTGTTTAATAGTAATACAAGGGGGCAGTACATTCACGACTTAATGAACACCATGACTGTATTAGACATTATCGTATGAGTCGAATATGCAAGGGAGATTTTAGGATGAGAACTGAGTGGGGCGCTTATCGTAGGGTTGTGATCGAATCCACCTAACAAAATAGGCAGTTCTTTTCAGTTTTGATTGTTGCCGAGAGGCAACATGTATCCTGCATATAGATTGTTTAATAGTGATGGCAGCTGTAATGTTCCTATAGCATGTGAACGTTTAGATACGCTTATATTGTCATATACAATTACAACTAATTGTGACTATTTGCATTTTATGAATTTGGTTATTGGTCAAATCGTTTGTTGGTCACTAGCAGAACCAACCCACCAGCCACCAAAAATCCTTCCACATCGATACGCTTTATGCCGTAATCGCAGTAGGTTTACGTTCAACGAGTTCATACTCGTTGATTCGTATTAGCAAACGGCGATACCCGCCCATCTAAATATATCGCTTACGCAATATTTACGTCCATTCTGGTAGGCAAGTTGTTTATCATAAAGCAATACCTACTTTCTCCAGCTTCCGTAGTCGGTGGCATCGAGCGAACAACTCCGATGGAAGAGTTTCGCTTGGTCCCGCTGATCTGGGGCCGGCTCCAACCAGCGTCAAGACACTCTGGTCCTAGCTTCGATTCTTCGGCCTACCAACCTGCCAGCTTGCTTCCTTTTCTTTTGCCCGGACGATCTGATCGAGATCGATAAGCTTCCACCCGCCCCTGTGGCGATGTGATCTCTCCACCCTGATAGGAATATCGATGAGATCGCACAACCCACTTCTTTCAATGGTAGCCCTGTCATACTGGGTAACCGCCTGTCGACCGCCAAACAGTAGACACCTTTCTACTGCTATTCGGGGAGAAATTCGTCCAATTTCACCTAACGTCGGTCGGTTCGCCTCCGAAGAACGCGGGAAGACATGAGATATAGGCCACAATTTGAAACATGCCGTTTTTTTGTTGCCGCATGCGTGGCATTCAAACGCAAATAGTCGCTAGTGTGACTGTTCACCTTCGACACGTCGTTCGCTTACCGTTACCCTTGCCACTTACACGCTTTTCTCTGGCACGTGACAGTAACGCACGATCTAGAATGCAGGGACTCGGGAGTATTGGTGGGAAGAAAGTACTATCATCAATGCTAATACTGCGAGCGGGCGCGTCAACGTGGTGTACATCTTTCTGAACACGGTACCACCGGGATGTCGCTGAGAAATCGTAGTGTTGAATAGTGTGAAATACCGTGAATTATGATCGAAAGAACCAGGCGCTTAGCATCAAGCTCGTCGTTCCTTCGTGTTGGAAAAAAAGGCTCCGTAGAAGTGATCCTATTATCCGGAATTACTTGTAAAGTTCTATAGATCCTTGTTTGTACACGCTCAGCACAACTGTTCGTTATTCAGAGCTACAGTATTTCGAATAAATTACTCGTGACAGAGATAACAGCCAGATATTGAGGACTGCCAATCTCTGTATATATTTCCAGTGTGTGGGCGCGTAATAATTCTCCAAGAATTTATTTCGTGAACTTTCCGCAGTCTTTCTGATGACGCTAACCGCGCACACATCATACGTTAGTCGGAAAAAAATAGGTCGACACGTGTGCATGTTCCTTAGCGTATAAATACATCGGGGTTTCGACGCTCTCGACGCTCCCTTGCGATGGAAGACCGCCCTAGATGCATGAAGCCACTTGCGCCACCACCAGCTGTAGGTTGCTCCGCCAACGTCAGCACTGACTCAACGACGAAAGGAGCCCGCGCCAAACACCAGCAACAAACACCATACTCCCACCGAGCAATCGACTGACAAGCCAACGAACTAAACCTCTTGATGCGATCACTGGTCTCCCTCGACTCCCCCCCCCCCCCACCTCCCGTTCTTTCAAGGGTGCCGGCAGGCAAGCGGTAAGGCGGGCGATGATGCTCGTGTCCTCACGAGATGGGTCTGGCTTAGTTCAAAGGACTTGTGCGCTTCTTCCTCACTCTGGCTTCACTTCCAACACTCGTCTCAATAGTACGGGGGATCAAAGACCTTCGCCCTGACCCCAAAACCCCTGCCGGCGTCGAGTCCCATCCCGTCCCCACTGCTTCCCGCCGTGAAACCCTTCTCGATTTCCTGCTACACCCTCTCGATGCGGGATTGCAACGCCCGCGGTTCCTACGAGCGATAGAGGGCAGCATGGTATGTCGGCTTTCGTCCCTTTGCCGGCTCCGGGGGTCGCGGCGTTGAGGGGTAGCCGACCGGGGGGGCCTCGGTCGGATTGCCTGTGTGAGCGTCTGTCTATGTCTGTGTGTGTATGTGTGTATCGTTATGTTTGTCCGCTTCATCGCTTCTTCTTTTTCTTCACCTTCTTCCTCACTCCTTTCCCGATTCGCCTTGCGGTGCCCCTGAAGTTTTCGCAAACCTTCGCACTCTTCGCGATTTGTCGACGGCGAACGAAGCAAACTGCTTCGTTAGCGTCTCGACTCTCGTCGATACTGCGACAGAGGCACAAGCGACTGCAGCTGCAGCGAGGTTCACTAAAAATCGCCAGAGTTGGGGCAAGAGTTGAGAGAGTGACAGCTCAAGCCTTACACAGTGCGCCGCGCTTTGCCAGCGAAGCCGACAAATGCAATTGCACCCGTTGCGTTATTGCAATCCACACTTTCACTGCGTTCAACCATGTCTGGAACTTAGCAAAGATTTTCTCGGAGTGAGCCTATTAAATGAAGGGTAAGTACTTTACTTGCCGTTGGGATTCATGGTGGGGCGTTCTCCGTCCCAACAAGGACAGCTTGAAACGTGTTGTTCAAGGACAATTTATATTAAGCAAAATTTGTTGAATTCAAAATTCGTATAGTAAAACTCTCCATTTCTATTTCCTCAACAAAATTAAATTCATAACTTTCTTCCAGGGTGCAGTGCAGCTGGATAGGACTTTGGCATGATGGATGTTCTGAGCGAGTTTTTTTGCCGTCTATTTAGATGGAGTTAATTATTTTTAGAAATTTTGACTTTGTCCCAACATATATAACGAATTCGATGTACATGTGAGGTAATCACATCATCGAAGTCACGAGCTACTTTGAGGATAAACTACAGATCCCTAATAAAAAAAACACGCGACACCGTCGGACAAGGACGTTTCAGAGAGCGGTGTGACGTTGTAGTCTACAGCAATCAGTGATTTAATATGTGCTTGTATTTTCGAGAACCCTGCACACAGGATCGCCTATTTGGCCAACTGGCTTTTACTAAATTCGTATCGTTTCTTGCCGATGAATGAGTTACTAATATTTACAAGCTGTTAAGTGAAAAACTCAGACAATGGCTATTATTGTAAAATTGCTCCTCATTACCATACCACAGACTGAGTAGTACATACGATAGTGGCATTAATAACAGCAGCAGCACCAGCAACAACAACAACAACAACAACAAAAGCTGACAACAGCCCTCCCTTGTTTGTCCCCACTAGAATGTGTCATGTGTGCCTGTTTTCGTAGCTGCCATCTCATACCCGTCTGCCTGCAACCTTTCTTCTGCTATTGCTGCTGCTGCACCTGACTCGTGCGCGGTCAGCCTGGGCGCGGCCGGGTCGGCCTTTTCGAATTCCTCTCTTGTCTTGGCCGAATGGCCGTGGTGCGAACGACCCATCGAAAAAGAGAGCATCCGAACTCAGCAACTACCGATGATGTGTAGGGATGAGTATCCCGCTAATGGCGAAACGGCCGGCTGAGGGCAGGTCGCCCTGAACCGTTCAACCGGTCATCGTTTTCGGGCCATCTCAATACGTCATCGTCTTACGGCGGGACAAAAACGCCGTCAACCACCGTCCAGACGCCGCTGATACACGCACACACTACAGCCCGTACGCGCAGCAGCGCCAGCCGTGTGGTTGGCTGCTTGTCTTCAATGCCGTCCTCGTGAATGATAGAAGCCGCTATTAGGGGGCCGAAGGATGCGATACCCGCGATGAGGCGGTTTAGCAATGAACATCGGGACCAAGGTGAAGCCGTCACGGCCGCCCGTACGTCGTGGCGCTCAACGTGCGCTAGTGGATCACACTCGACAGCCACTGCCGTTGGCCACTGCCACTACCACTGACATCACAGCCGCAGTACTCGTGCTTCGTGCGCGCTCTCCCGTACGCGCTCCGTAAGCAGATTATCTCTCAGCAGAGCAAATTTGACGAATCCACAAGCAGACGACCGATCGACCGACTCACCTACCGAACCGGACGAATTATAAGACGACGAACAAGGCGAAGACGACGATGCAGACCGTGCGCGCGTCATCGGCTAGTGCCTATTCCAAGGTGGGGCATAAAGGCGGCAAGGGAACAGTCCCTCGGTGCGTGCGTCACTCGTCGTGGTCATCCGCAGCCGGCAGAACGGCCCTCGTCTCGAAACCTGAACGAGAGGGGTCGACCCAGTGAAACAGCAGGTCGATCGATGACTACTACACCAATGCTAAGATGAGCGCAGAACTCGACACCAGACAAGAGCGAGGCTTCGTTGTGGACGAAGTGTGCGCGACGTTGAACGCGATAATTTGCTCTTGGGGAAGTCACGTCAAACAATGCGAGTATGTATGCGCGCGTACACTGAGCTCCACTCACTCAGACAGCAAGTGCACTTCGTCAGCGCGACAATCCCGACGTGGATGACTAACAACGTTCAAAACAGGGCTTCCGGGATGAATAAATACAGGGGTGAAGGGGTATCGTTATCAATGCATGGGGTTGTCTTCAAAACACTGTGTTGTTACTATCTTTCTTATTAGATATTTAACGGGGAGTGAGATCGGTAAAGGGATGACGTTGTTGGTTGATTCAGCGGCTGGCTTTAGAAGCTGAAGTGTGCAATCATTTGACGTTTCGTGTGGCTACGAGAAGGTATATCGGTATAACATAACGTAAGGTTGGTTTTTATTACATAATGAATATCTATAATACAGTACCGTAATAGTACAGCTATGAATTTTCATCACCCACTCATAGATGTAGAGGATGCGGCAGTTACGCGATTTCGAGCCACTACCATATTCTTTCAATGAAATGATCTATAAAAATAATCGTACGACGGTATGTTCTATTTTGGTAAAATATCGTTATTTCTCGAATGTTAGCGAGCTTTCAGCTAAACAAGACGAATGAATCAATGGCCGCTCAATCGGCCTACGCGTGCGGATACATAAGTTCGAATAACACGAACAAGTGTCATACTGCGTATGGCAGCACTACTGAGTTATAATATCCTTGATGGTAATCTTCGATGATTCACATCATATCGGAGACAAACCGAGGCCCCTCAAGGATCTACTTTCTTCTCGCAGCGGCGACGAGGACGACCAGTCCAACCGTAGCCATCTGCGGTAGTATAGCCAACGCATCTCACCGGCATTGTCGACCACTCCCATAGCCATTATCTCATTGCTCTCCCGTGCTTATGGTTCCTACGTCGTATTTAGTATAATAGATGATGAACCGATAGAGAGTCGCGCGGATAGCAGCGCAGGTCCGGTTAAACCGTCGGAGGTCTGAGAACAGGCACGAGGGATATGGCACTAGTGATTCGTAGTTCTTGCATTCAGCAATCTCTCTCTTTCTCTCCCATTCTCTCACTCGCTCGCTCCGTCATCGGCGAGACCGCAACCGGTGTTTATCAGCCAAACTGTCTAACTCAGGGTTTCTGAGTTACAGGTAGTCGTCGAACTAGAGCGAGTTATCCCTTGAACGCAGACAGGGTGAGCAGACGGCGCTGACTTCAATTTTGCTCGAAACCAGACACCCTTTACGGTGAGGTCAGACTGAATAGTTCACTTGAAGGCCGCTAAGGTTAAATGCTGTTAAGCGGCAATTTCTTCCTAGAGAGGTTAATAACCTAATTTCTGGTGACATGCATATTTAGGTTTCTCCTGGAAGCGTTTAAAAAAAACGGCGAATAGCTTGTATGGCCCAGCTAAATAGGCCTGCTAGGGTTGATCTGTTGAGTGATTTCATCCGTGATCACGACCGGTATCAATATGTTTCTGTTAGTCGAAGAGAGACGGAACTAACGATGTTAAGCTAGGTGATATGAACGACACGGTGTTTGCGATTCGGCTGAGTGATGGACAAAGGTCTGAGGGGTCTTTTCGTCGTCATTTTCTATTGCCCTCTCCAGGTATTCGGTCACTGGTGGATAATTTGATGTGTTAGGAACAAGTATCTCTAAACACCTCCCTTTTATAAATATCACAAGTGATTTATATGTATGTATGTGCAACTGGTATGATTTAGAATACATTCACTTCAAAATTACCTCTCAGAATCTGTACGAGCGCTTTCTGTACCACATGTCTGTGCCTTCCTTTGCGCTTTGTGGTTCCTCGGCCCTTGTTTTGTCGTGAGCTCCGATTGCCGAGCCGTTGTTGTTGTTCCCTATGGGCGTTTTGTTATGTCCGAGCTCGATCTCGCTTGCTTGAAATTTCATCGGCTCGACCGGTTCTACAGACGAGGCCTGCGTTGGTTACACGACTGTATTCGCATTCTGTGGACGTTGCACAACTATTATAAGGTATGTCTTTTGTGAAACTGGGATAGGAATAGCTATCAAGTGTTACCGATTTCTGATATATTGTGACTACATTTCAACGCGAATATTTTATGTGTGTATGGTCTCATATCTTCTATGTAACGTCCTAATATCCATTCGTGCGACAGATGTGTGGATTGCATTTGAACTCATTGACCAGCCTGAACGAGCTCCTGTTGCCTTGTTGCCATGATCACTGGCCTGTTTTGCTGTACGTTGACGCCTTGAGAATATTTCAGTGACCCGGCGATGATTGGCAGGGCGAAGTTTGCCTTCAATTACTCGTAGGATAGCGGCTGGAATACGATCAAGAAATTTCTCAGCTGCCGAAGGACTTTCGGACTGTTGAGTTGCTCGCTTTGAGCATTCCCGTTTAACAGATGGTAATGTAGGCCGCCTGGCCACTGACTACAGTTTAACTTGCCAACCCTTGCGAAATCCTTTAAACTCTCGAGACATAGAATCCATGTCCGTATGTGTTTCACTTGGCCGTCCGTATGTACCGAAGTGCACACTGGTCCTATCTATGATTTGAGCTGTCACTGTGTTTCTTCCTAGTTCATCCAATTCAAAGAAGTCGTTGAACTCCTGAACTCTGATCAAGTGAATTTTATCTTCACAGACGAAGGCATCGTTATATTTTACTTGCCATGGTCTTTGAGGACACATTTTTGTTATTAGTGGTTCAGGGCGTTGTTTTGTTTTGTATATATGTTTGACAAGCGCTGCACCGTTCAACCCAATTCCTTAAGATCGTCGTTCATTTTAGGCTAAAAATCTAGTGTTTCTTACAAGGCGGCACACTGCTATACTCTGTTGTGTGTAATTATAGGATTCGATTATTGAACGTAAGCCCGCGCACTTTATATATACTACTCAAACTAACCCTTGAGTGCCATCTATTCTTTTAATTAGTACCAAAGACTCCCCCCACATCCGTATCATTTTCGATATAAGACGATACGTATATATATATGTGAATAGTGCATAATGGAATTCTTAACTGTTTAGCGTTTGTAGACCCGGGCGTTTCTTGGCAGACTTATCTAAGACAAACATTAGATCATGTTCGTTGTCATACCTTCGTAGGCGATTTAGCTATGTCTAATGTATAGTGCCTGTGGTTAATGAATTTGGTTCATCTTATCGATTCATGATTGTGCGACCATAGCAAGCTTAAATGATGGTGAATTGCATCAACGGTCTACCTTTATCGCCATTACGTCAAGGCCAACGAACATTTATAAATAATTGAGTGCGTGAGCTTGCTCGGTAACAGAATAAGACTTAATTATTGAGCTTATTTTACTAAGACAAACTATGCCATGTGCGATATACGGCCACCTATGTCACACCTCTTTAAATACGACGTGGAATACCATTTTAGCGTATCCACTACTTTGATCTGTGGAACAACCAGCGCTGGCGGGGCGGTGTCGACTAGAGGGTATTAACAGAAGGCGTCGGGTGCCAATTCCGTCAATGACGTCACCCTTTATATGCACACGCATATACATGTGTATTATTCTCATTATTCTCAGCTCTACTTCTTCTATTGAATTTGTAAGATCTGTTAGAACACACCCAGTTAGAACAATAGCACAGTGAAGTACCAATTATATGTATATGTACGGATGTATATGTGTATGGCTGTAATGTCAAATACATCGGATCAGATCAGCCAGGCCGGACGTGAGCCCGACAGAGAGGCAAGAGCGCGGGGCCTCATCGAGCCCATTTATATCTAACGAGGTTCGAACAATGAACCATTGGTGACGCAAACGCCCAAAATGACCTTGACGATCCCATCAGCGACATTATCATCATCGTTGTCGTCCTGCTCTAGTGTACATATCGGTTGTGCGGTTTGCGAATACGAGGTCGCCTTGCTCACAAGCCTATTAGCTGGTTGTACCAGATACAGATCTGTTCAACTATACCAACCCGCTACTACTGCCCCGGCTCCTCGTGTTCCCAAGCTAACGACATAAGACCCAGCGAACTGATTGTAAAGGGAGGTAGCCTCGTGTGTATCACGGAGTTAGAAAATAATGCATCATAGGATTCCGCAGGATTTTTGAAGAAATAATTTTTCATTCGGGGAGACTATTACACTTGTCGATCGCATGGACACGGTTGTTCAGGGTGATCTAAACCCGATTCTGTTTACGGCTACAGGTGCACGGTGCCGCGTAATAATTGACAAGCAGAATTCAACAAATTCGAACGCCGTCTTAAAACGATAACCGAAATGATAGGTAGGAAAAAAAAACAGCACAAGGGATTTGGCATTCGTGTGCGGCGTAAGATATTCACTGAGCTGTATGCCTGACACGATAGTTGTTCATTGGGGATGATCACGTTGTCACGCTAACATGGACATTTCTGGGTTAACGACCAGATTCGAGACAATGTGAAATCGTGAAATTTGCCCGGTGCTTGCCTGAATCCTCCGGAGATATAACTAGTTAACTAGACCGGAATGAAAAGCAGGTGAGATTTATTAGTGCATGCATGTCTCGAGCAGCAATTAGCATACAACAGCTAAATTTCATTGGGTTCATTCAGCGAATCTATAAATCCATCCGATGAGTTGATAAAATCACTAATTCATAAAGACGACGTAATCCTGCTGTGGAGGTTATAGAGCCCACAATCAGACAACTATTGTATTCACTGAGAAAATGCAAGTTGTATAGGGGGCATAAGACACCCTGTATATTACACGTAGAAATAGATATCTTACAGTCAAACAAACATTTTTCAATGTCCCACATTTCGTATCGTTCTGTTGACGGTTTAGTCGACTTTTTTAGAGTGAATCTCTCAGGTAGTGCACTATTCCGCAGGAAAGTCGCAACTCTCCGAGTTTTTCAGGTACACTAAGGCCGTCCCGTACTCTCGTTGCCTGTACTAAGTGGCAGCACCTCTTCGCAGGTCTAGCGAGGTCTGCTCAACTGTCTCGTAAATCACGGGACGAAACTGGCCCTCTCTAGTTTTGCCTCTCTCGGTAGCTGTCAACTACTGGACATCGATGTGCACTTTAGCGATGTCAACGAACGAGCAGCACAACGAGAGAGATTGTTGGTCTCGTCTCGGAGGTAGAATGTCCGTTTGAATTGTCAGTTACTTACATCGTTAGATAGGCGTTCACATTGTAGGGATTCAGTGGCAACTATCTATTGATTTAGCCTGGCTGATGGTACTTTCAGCTACTGCAACGCGGCAGTACAGCAATCTTGGCTTAATTAGAATAGGCACACTGCGTTTAATAGTAAAGACCGCACAACCTAATATTTTCACTTTGTAATTCACTCCCGTTGGTACAATGACACGCTGATAATACTGTATCGTTATTAGCCACGTACCATTGTTTTTTAGCCTTTAAAAGGAGAGTGCGAAAAGTTCGAGGTCACAGCCGAAATGTCAATCAATGTTTAGCACCCGAACACTATTTCATAAAAAAAAAACGTCCATTGTGTTTTAAGCCCAAATGATATCATCCGCCATTTTCAAAACGTTCGTTGAAATTTTCGTGGATCAAGTAACTTCTGCCAATAAGCCAAGTAATAAACAGGTGTCTCAAGGAGAATGGATCTCCACGAGGGTTGCACTATTTCTCAGTGGAGTCCCCTTAGGATTGTTCCACATTTTAGACCATACGCGAACATACTATATTTGGCTATGAGATAGATATAATTCTTCTTATGGTATTAGTTTCCGGCATATTTCCTCTCCTGTGCATTCGAGCGTCTGAACACCCGCATGAAACACAACATACATACCGAGAGTGTTCTAAATAGTTTCTCTGTCAGTTTTGAGTAGTTTTATTTCTCGCTTTATTTAAATAGTTTTCTCCAAATAGTTTTATTAATGGTTCGATGCGTACGCGTGCGTTGTACAGACACGCCGTGTTGGAACACTTTGTCACGAACGAAAGCTGAAATCTCCTCGAATGGCAAGAACCCGATGGTTAACGTAGTGTACCCAGACAAGTAATAGCTTCGTGCCCAAGCTAGATATTTGCAGTTTATTCATATGTGCGTTTAAACATATGACTCTCGTTGAAAAGTTGAAAGTAGCAGTCATTCTGAAAATGGGACAGCTAGCGCCATCTATCGGAAAGCGTGCGTAACTGACGGCGCCCTCTCGCGGTGATTTTTCAAGACAATGGTACCGAAATATGCGTCGCGGTTCGTTGCATTGAGTGGGACGACGCAGCTATAACGGCGATAGGTTGGGACGAATACAATGAATCATTGAAACTATTGTGAGACAATTATGTGAATACGTGAAACTATGTAACTCTAAGGTCGAATGCTCAAAACATCCTATTTATTGTCAAATAAACGTGATCTCGATTGGACTTGACAAATATGGGGATCGACAAATATGGGTACATTTGGCCTTTGCCAGCTATTGTATCATACTTGTTGGAAATAGTTGTTATTACTACAGAAACATTAAGAAGAAGCTGTAAAATAATCCATATGTTGACGTCAATGCTTTTCTGGTCACCAAATATGATATGGTTCACTGTAACGTCTTCCGGTATTAAGCATTGCAAAATTGCAGTTCATTTAATTAACCAATACAGCTTTACCTTTACCTTACCTTCATCCGTTATGAGTTTCAAGAGATGACCATTACGAGTAAAATTGATCGAGTAAAATGACGTGAATAAACGAATGCCTGGAACACTGTCTCAGAGTGAACATGAGTCGGCTTAGCCGGCTGCTCCATTTCGGCCGATCTGACACCACCGGTTTTTAACGATAATCAGACGGATTTCATTAAAATGACAGATTCAATTACTTATATGATTTCCTATCTTAATGTCGAACTGACACTTCGTTGCGGTTTACTGATGTTGTAACTTTCTCAGCTTCCGCTAGTACCGCGAAACAGTCAGAAATAAGAGGAAAAACCAAGCTCTCAATAAATCAAAATCACACTGCAAACAACGCTTTTTACATCAAAAGCAGCACTGTATGCACACACACACACTCGCGTAGTCACGTATCGCGAATTAGCGAGCTAGGCTACCAGCGTTCTTCCATGCGTTACATTTACTCTTAATATTTTCCTATGCCGTCTCTATGCATAGTCTGAGTGAGTGTCTATGTTATAGAGTTGTTCCGTGTAGTGAACTATTGTACTACGGCGCAGTGCATACAACGCCATCCGCATACTAATTTTCGCCAAGACAGCAGCAACACACAGTCGCTGTGAATGCAAATCAATCCCCGGATTTCCAAGTGCGGACACGCCATCATGCTGGGAATGCTTAAGGCAGAACAGAACCCTTTGGTGAGCGCTCGTTCGGATAGCTGTCTAGATGTCGAGAAGCCGTAACTGTATCAGGATAATGAAATTAACCATCACATGTGAGGCAGAAAAGAAGCTTTCTTCATGCTCGCACATGATCCTTGCTATCCTCGAGTCATTTTTCTTATCCACGGGACATCACCGCTAATCAACGACTCATTGAACGGATACGCCACGTTCCTCCGAGTGCATCTAACTGTCGATCCTGCCGCCTCGCAACATACTCATCACTTGCTGCGTAGCCTAGCCCCATACGTTGTAGATAGGATTTCTATGTAGCTGAATAGCTAATAGGATTTTTATTCCCACGGACCTGTACGATCTTACACCTTCGTGCATTTTCGCTGATATAAGCACCGCACACACACAGACACACTCAAATAGTGCTCCGTGTGTTCTGGGTAACATAAAAGTGCGCCGATGATTCCGCATGGTCCTGCCCACTGTAAGCGGGAACAAAAAGGCTTGCGGACCTTTTAGCACAACGTGGCTGGCCTAGCTGACTAAGACTATATAAGTTATATATTAATTAAAAATAAATTAATAGCTTGTATGTTTAGATCACCTAGATATATATAATATTTATGTCTCATATCTCAGAGGAACTGCAATAAGCCTCTAAAGAATAGTTGCGACTGCTTGTGTTTAGTTCATTTTATTTGTAAGCAACATTTTGGCTACTAACTGTATCGGTTGTTTGTTTTATGGCGCTCACAAGAGAGGGTGGTTGAGCGAATAAACATTTCTGATACCGCAATTAGTTTATTGTGGCATTTAACAAGCAAAGTCCTTTTGAATGGACGAATGCGTTGGGCAATCTGCATAGATAAATCTCCATAAATAAATAAAATTCACGCAATGTTCAACAATTTTTGGTAAATCGGTCCCGAGATAAACTGCTGGTACGGGTTGGCTGATACACCCTAGAATGACTACCTTATAATTTGAGTGAAAGATTTTGTTATGAGAATCTTGTAGACAAAAGATGCGCTAACTGTTGTCGTAGAAGTTATCAACATGTTGCATGAACTCATTTCTTCCTAGTGTAAGTACCCTAAAGATAAGGTGTTGATCGAGCAGAAGATTTGCCTCACCTTGGTGATTATGGGATCAGTGAATGCTACGCCAGCTTTATGCAATCATGAGATAATTGAAACAACTTTGAAACCTGATACAGAAGCTATTTCTTCGATTACATACTTATTTGTTACTTAGTCAGCCCCAAAGCTGAAACTAGATTAGTAAATGGAGTCAACATTTAACATCCGGAAATAATTCCGGAATTCTGCCCAAGCTGGTATATTTGTCATTGCCGAACTAAAATTAGCCCTGTTCTATTTAAACATGATTTCCTTCACCCGAATGCGGCTGCTCTCGTTGTTGACTCTCAAACTCACTCATTGAATCTGTATGCTACAGTTTTTTCAAAAAAGAAACCACTACCACCGACCAGATGCCAGCGTGCCGTCTCACCTTTGGTGGGCCGCGTCAAACTACCGCGTTTTTCCGTCTTTTGAGTTCTCCTTGCCCAATTTCATCTTTCGAACAGAAGCAGCGAATACATCAGCAGGAGGTCCATATCCAAGCTGGTAGCTCTCGCACACAGAATGCCATTGCTATCGTCGAAGTGACCCGAATGAAATGCCCAACCCTCCCGACATACGATGGGCCCTGCCTCAATGGTCGAAACGGCTTGCAAGAACGTCCCGCATCGGGCCCTCCTCCCAGAAATCTTTAATAGCGTTCGGAACTACTAACGCTACTACCGGACCGATTCTTCTTGTTCTGATTATTATTATTATTATTAGTGTTATCACCTGGTAAACAGCAACGCACCGGCTTTTCGCACTCGATAGAATACAAACGGAAGTTCCCCTCATACAGACTCGTACGTACTTACACAGATAGGAGACAGGCTAGCAGTTAATAAGCCAGTGAGCGAATATCTATCTATCTATGTATCTATGTGTATCCATCTATTTGCTGGTATCTGCTTGGTGGCAAAGAGACCAATTGCTCAGGGCCTATTACTCGGGGTAGTAATCCTCTTACGACTGCGAGGAGAGAAAAGGGCCGAGCCCGAAAAGAAAGACCTCAACGCAGAACGCCCTGAAGCTTCTCAGAAGTGACCTCAGTGGTGAACGGCAACAACGATCGCACTAACGACGGCTAACTCCTGCAGCGGCAAGCAATAGCAGTGCCAGCGACGCTCTGTTGCTTATTATACTGCTGAATCTGCGTTCTTCATCATGCGGACGTCCACGATCTAAGCTCGCTTACGTATGACGAAGACGAAGAGAAGCTGTGTGCGCGTGAGCGCGTACGTTGAGGTTGTCGTTTACCAGCATACGCCACGTCCAGCGTTCGTCGTTCGTTTCGGGACCGCGCCCACCGTCACATAGCTCCCGTCCATGATACAGCTCTGTCTACTACGGCCCGTATAGTCGTAGCGTGCATGCGAACTTCTCTGTTTTCTCAACAATGAACGAACGGCTGAAACGATCGAAATATGATAATCACTTCACATTTTAGTATTTGGTAAGCATCCCTCTCTCTCGCTCTCTCTCGCTCTCGATCGATACGGGGCGGATTATCCTTATCGACTCATTGCTGCTGTTATTATTATTAGTGGTAGTAGAGTAGTTGTCGCCGTGGTGTAATATCAGCTATGTAGATAATAATCATTAGATCATACTCATTAATCACTGAGCGTTACAAAGTCTACTAACGCCACTACGCTGGACGGCTAATTTTTTTTTCGCCTTGCTGATACGGTTGACGCGGCTGGTTGTGTTTCGTGATTTTGTTGATCATCGCCAACAACAAAAAAAAAACCTATCTGGAGTATGTGGCCTACACTAAGAACCAGGCTTGGCGGGCGTTCGCAGCAGTGGCATGACCGGTTGCTTGACAGTAACTGCTTCTTCACAGAGTGATAATAATTTGAAGAGGAGAGAGTAATTGAATTTAAAATTTAAAAGTGTGTTGCCATTAAACTATCTATCATTGTTAGAATAAAATGCAACAATGTCTTCATGAAGAGCAAACCACGCTATGGCGAGGCCATCTGTCATTCTGGCGGGACCAGGATCGAATGCAAGTCTGAAAGTCCTTCAAGGCCAGGAAGGGCAGGGTCAACATGCATACACATGCATCCACTTCGAGCTTGTAAAGTGTCTGTCATTTGTCTCAGCTAAGCTGTGTAGACGTTGATAAATACCACTGCCGAGACTCATTCGTTCGAGTGCGCTGTACACACGTTCAACATATTTGCATAAGTAGACCGGTATTTACAGATGCGTAACTGCGTTCAACGTGGTATAATAGATTGTCGTCTGGAAACGAGTGCAGGTATACGAGTGCGCAGCGAGGAATAACAAACACGTTAGGCGTGTAGTTACCGAGCGCACGCGATGCTGCGGTGTTGTACGTGAAGCTAACTGGCTAATTAAGTAGTTCATTAATCTTTATTAGTAAACTCACAAGTACATAATAAGTATTACGTAATATTTAGCTGATGTTGTACTTTTAGATGGATTATCGGTGACGATTTGTCCCACCTAATATGGGACCAAGGTTAGATATTATACACATAACACATTCAACAAATCTGATCAGCCACCGTGTGGTTGGCGATACGTTTCGCTGTCCACAATAGTATATAATAGATGCATTATATATCTGTGATGTGTATACCGTACGTGCGCATCGTGATGACAATATCAGAGGTAGACAATCTCTCGGAAGAACGGCTCGTTGAGGAGGCATCTCATTATCTCACAGCATCATCATAATCGCGGTTATCATCATGTGAAGGTTTCCGTGATACCGTTTCCGTTGTCTGAACACCCATCGTCCTCTTAAATGTATCTATCTTATAGCCTAAATAGTCAGCGGTTGTGGACGGACACTCATAGGACACCGCAGGGCTGTGGACGCTATTGCATTCAGCTCCATAGAAGCGAATCCTCCTCTGGGCTGAATTTTCATGAGGCGAACGGAATCTTCAACGCCGCCACCTCCGCCGCCGCCGCCGTACCCTAACGCCGTCGGGCTCGGCCAAACAGTGTCACCTTCTCCCCTGGTATATATTAGACAATTATGCAAATTCCTATTGCTACCGTTGGCCGGCCGGTAGTCTTCTTCGTCGAGCTCAGTCTTGCATGAAGCCTCTCTCACTCGCACTCGATCTGATTCTCACTCAAGTTGAAGGTTTGTTTCTCTGCACACATACATACATAGAATATTAGCTTCTTGCGAAAGGCTGGTCCACGAGACGAATGCTGAGGGCCGACGGCTGCGAGAGATGGGGTCGCAGGGACGAGTGCGCGAAATTATTATTTTGCTAATGTCTCAAGTTAGTGGGGAATGATTGTCGAAAATTCCACATGGTTCCACACGGTCGAATGCCCAGAATCGGTTTGCATTGGTAGGTGTCATGAACGCCGAGTGTTTGTGTTCTAATATGTCCATTGTATCGTTTTGTCGTTGATTTCTCCATCGAGGTAGTTTTCTTGGCCCGGCTGTGGCCAACTTTGCCATCAACTGAATTGCGCGAATTGAGAACTATAAATATTGACATGTGCTGTTTGATATATAATACTAGACGCTCTTACTCGCTGTGTGACATATAAATGTTATTATATTTAGATTATTTATTTTATTCGATGAATTTGTCATGAACGGATGTGTTATACACAAAGACAATCGGCCTGCAGATTATTTTAGTCGGGAATTCATCGAAAGACAACATGTGATAGACTCATTATTTTTGTATTATTAGCATTATAAAATGTGTTATTATTGCCTCTCATGAGCATCTATGGTCTATTTTCTCCGAGAGGAGCACACGAAAGGGCTCCGGCTGATCTCGCGTCCAGCGAGTTAGGGTTTCAGGGAGGGAGATCGAATTGCCACGCTGAATATCAGAAGATCAATAGATGGCTATTGCTGCATAAAGAAGTTACCCACTCGTTTGTGGCGCGTAGCTTGCCTTGATCAGTCTGTCACACAGATCCTCGAGCATATTAGCAATGCCTCTGATAAATATTCAACTGAGCCACATGTATAAGTGCATGCGTTCGTTAAATATGTAATAGTGAGCAGACACGGTTCGCAGTCACGTGGTTCGCGTTCTCTATTTTCACAAATATTTCACAATTGAATGTCCTTGAAAGCGATCACGTCGGTCGCGTCTTAAAGCGAGAACGGCGAGAATACTCCAGTATGATTTCCTTCGAAAAACTTCGAGAAATACCCATTTTCTCGCTCGCTCCATTCTTGTAATGATGAAGATGCAATGCGGAATTAGGCAGACCTCGATCACAAGGTCAAGCAAGAATAATTCGCTTGCACTATAATTATAACACATTTCTGTCCTCTACGAAGCAGCAGTGAAAACACGAAAGAACAAATTATGTTTGATTGTCAATTAGTGTAATTCGAGTAGCAATCCACTGTTGGACACGCAAATGGACGAATTTCATCAGCCTCATCAATACACTGTGAAGGCCTTGTCCAAATGAGAATTCCACCTATTTTCCGCCTCGGTCACATACCGTTATTACGGTCTAAATACCGACCAATTAATTAAGAGCAATATATATATATATAGGCAGTTGCAAGTGTAATCTGCGTTGCGATGTGACATTTCCTGAGTTAACGCCGCCGCCGCCACCAATTTGGGGTGTTCATCGGTTTCCTGGAAAGCATATCCCCTCGCCGTGTGATAGCCCGGAGGCACGATTTTCTTCAAAGATTTAAATGAGATTTACAGCTAAAATACGAGCAGCAACAGCGATAAGCGTCATGCGTCCATCTGCATTTAGTGAGACAATAATCATTTCGAGAGAGCGTGCTGCGACGCTGCCTTTTCGCTCCAAATAAACCAATATGTAATGTGTAACTAAACGCAAATCCGTTCATCTTATTCATACAGAACAACCTACCTGAATAACTATTAATGCGAAATTCAATTCGAGACATACGCACACAAATCACACGTTCTGCACATACAGATCCCTGACATATTTAATAATCAACCAGCATGCGTACACAGCAAGGCAACGAGGCGAAGCGTTTTTCCAATCGCGTTTCATTTGTCATCGTGTTCGACAAGGCTCAATGCGAATGGGTATGGTATCTGCCATCTCGCTTGTGATAACGCCCGTCAACAAAGGGTTTGTGCCAAAGATAAATCGCGATGTAGCTACCAAGATACATTTGTATCTGCCGATTACATAATATAATATTTGTCGTTCGTGCTGAGCGGATATGTTCCGAAATTCGTCTCAAGCTGTAAAGCTATTTATCTATTTGACGGGTTCCAGCTGTCACAGCTCTCTCTCTCTCTCTGTCTGTTGCTGACGTCGGAGAGGTGTGGCTGGTTGCTTGCATGGTCGGTCGGTTCAGTTTGCTGCCGAAATCCTCAGCAACATCAGACAACAACAAAGCCAGTGCGAGATTAACTGAGAAAATGAAGGCAAAACAGAACTCTACCGAATCGCACCGCCGTCGCCGTGCGCACGTACGGAGCCGCGGAACGAATAAGTGGAAGAGATATTGTGTGGCGGTTGACGCGATGCGGTATCTCTGTTCGTGTGCCGACTCAGACAAAAAAACGACTACCGACACAATCCATGCTGCCGAACGCGTACGACAACGATACGTTTTCAGGGAACACACGACCGACGAAGAGGTTCGCCAGTGGTGTACGGTACGACGACGATGCGGCGGCGGCGGCGGCAGCAGCAACAGCAGTCACCGTTTCACACCTTGAATTCAACTGAAGGCTTCAGGGTGTCGGACCGCTCGGCTGTAGGACACTGGACCCCTCCTGCTCATTGGCGAGGTGTGTGAGAAACGTGTGGATTGCCTCGGTGAATTGTGCCTAGATCTCTATGATAGGGCGCCTACCGATCTCGCCGGGGCGAGTCCGCCAAGCGTTGAGGGGACTTCTATCACTTTTCGCACTGTCGACACTGGCGGGACTTTTTCTTTCTGCTCGAACCTACTGTTCTAACGTTCCGTCGTACTTCTTCATTCGGTCTGAGGTTCATGTCTGATCTTCTCGTTCCCTGGTGCCCAACCCCAAGGTTTTCTTCTTTTTTTCGATCGGCTTGCCGTCATCGATTCAGTACCGCGAAGTGGAGTAGACAGTGAGTCGAATCAAGGCAAATCGAATTCTTTCCTCGATCTACCCTACCTCCCCCCCGCTCGCTGGCGGAACATTCATTCTCTACTTCGTGCTGCGGTGCCACAGTAGTGGTCGTAGCTCTCGTCATCAGCCATCCAGGGTAGTGCAGGCAGAATCGGCGTACGGTTAGTTACGTAATTGTCCTCTGACATCTCGGTTCGGCCGACAACACGTTGAAACGAATGGCACACACACACACATACAGACGTGGCCGTGCGCTCAGTAGTGCTGCTCCCGACTGCGACACTGCAAAGTAAAATCCGCATCGAAATGCGCGAAATTGCTGATGTGACAGCTAAGCAGAGAGTTAAGGATTATACACCTGCCGGTTTCAAGTTGAGGAGCTGCAAATGTTGTTCCTGGTCGATTTTATCGAACAGTAAAAAGGGGGAGATGTCGTTCGCGGGTCGGTGGTTAAACGTTGTATAATATTATCGAAAATATTATGCTCACCAGAGGAATAAAATGGAAACGGGAAGGGTATTTTTCAACTAATATCAGCCTCTAATTTTCTATTTCTTTTATAGTTTCGATCTGTATGTGCCTCAAGGGGTGTCTGTACGTATGTGTGTCTTTACTTTATATGCAATATTGCAATATTCGAGAATTCATCAAAAGCCACCACTTTTTCGTCCTCGGATAACTGTTCTATTGATCAATACATGAAGTTTAATTTAACTGTCCGATTTTTCCTCAACAAAAAAAAAAGCAGCCCTATTTAATCCCACTTGAGTCCAACCGAACGAGCGATTTAACATTATCTTCTGTTTGCTATCGAAGTCGAGCCTGGTCTAGCCAACTGCCTATCGCCTAGCGAGCGCGAATTCTTACGTTGGCGACGAGCGTTTCTGTTTTTTGGGTGGGTTCCGTGGTACTGAGAGTCATTTATATTCTGCTGCTAGGGTGCTTCTTCTTCATCAAGATAGAAGGCGCGTTGAAGAAGGTGTGGTCACTGTCTTTGGTCTTCAATTTCATCGTCGTGTCGCCGTTGGCGTCGGCGGTCGTCGCGAACCTTCGAATGGAGACCACCGGCGATGCAAACTGGGTCATTTGCAAAACATGTGCCATTCAGGCGCAGGCGCTCAGTGGATCAGTGCAAAGGGTATCTATTGTCCACGAAGAGCCGTCGTTCGAGAGGCGGTTGGCTCTGTGACTGTCCTCAAAATTATACAGAAGGGCCATACAGATATGATGCTTGACAACTGTATTAAATTCGGGCCTGAAGTACTCCGGTGAACGATCGGTAAAACCTACACCGATCGAAAACAGCGGAAAGGGAGATGGATAAGGTGTCATCTTGCTGCAAATAATCATTGGATTTTTTAATATCACCGAAACGTATAATAGATGTAGCGTAAATGCTTCTCCCGTTTAATACCGAGAAAAACGAAACGATATTTATCCAAATACAGATTTTGTTTAAAATAATACCAGGTATTCTATCCCATATGGTGTATACGGAAGTGGTTAAGATATTTAGCATTTAAAAATACATCACATCTATGAAACCAGTAGCTTGAATCTTGCTACATGTCTTTAGCGGATAATTATATAGATAGTTATTTGTCAACGTACGTGTTGGCAAACACCAGCTTGCCACAACCAGATGTTAACAAATGTTGCTTTGTCTAACAAATTGTTAGAAATCATTTACAGAAGGCATAATTACACAGAATACTCATAGGAAATGAAGAAATAAAATGCTTGTCAGGCTGAACAGCATACGGAATTGTTCCTATTGAATTATTTGTTCGGCTCACCCCAGATTATTATTGCTGTTATTCCGCTGTCGCTGTCGTTGTTGTTGTTTGTGGTCTTGTCGTGGTTGTGCAGAACAGGTGTGCCTCTTTTGTGGTTTTCAAGCACTTCAGACGGCTGAGGGGGGTGGGGGGGGGGTTGTCGCCGGTCATACATATATTACCATTAAGGCGTGGGCGTATCGTGAAGATTTACGTGTGCTACCTCAATGTCTCGGATGATATCATGAACAGCGTTCGCACCCCGGAGCCTCAAATGGGGCCGATAGGAGGAAGCCGAATATTTTAGATGAGTACTAAGACACGACATCAGAGATGGGATGAGATGGTCCAATGTCGAGTGACGGCGTACGTTTAGCCAGAACCACTAGCCTAAGCTGTCGAGCGAGAAGTGACGGTGGTGACAAATTGTTTGGCATGGAGACATTTTTAACTTCTAGTCAATGTTTGCTCTGTCATGTGGCGGGGCGTCTGTCTCTGTTGGCTTTTGCAATTTTGTAAGTTCTCATGAGCGGGTTCGATATATATATATATATCGACTAAATGTGCTAGTCAGTGTTCAGGAGAGAAGATGACTCTAACGACGAAAATTACATCGTAAGCTTCTGCACGTTCCAAAGCAACCGACGGTTAAAGTTTCCCCAACGAAGTGACGTTATTATCACTCTGTTAGGGCAACTTGAAACGTAGAATAAAATCAGCTATTTTTGATATCCACATTAAAGACTTACATAAAACTATGCTATAAAGTTGGAGTGAAACTAAAGCGCTGGTAGATGAATTACAGATTTTTTTACACAGGGTAGCGCACAATTTCGTGGTTCGGCAGAACGACGAGCGACAACATAAACCCGTGGGACGAGGGCTGATGGTAGGATGCCCAAGGACACCAAACTGACGTACGTCAAAGGCCCAACAAGGTTAACAGGTGTAGCGACGGCCTGAAACTCACTTCGAACGTTGGTATGACATTCGCTCCCAGATGACGGCACCCGGCGGCCGACTCGGGTGTTGCAACACAATAGAGACACAAAGCGAGCACAAGCTATCACAAAGCAGAAGCTCCTCATTCGGCTGCTATTTTGGCAATGCGGCATCATCATCAGTGACAAGGTCAAACTCAGGCAGAGTTCGGCTGAAAGACCGCTACCTACAGCGGATATAGAGACAGGCTTGAACGCATATTAGGACGACTTTTCGTTGTCCACCCGGTGTTTTGCCGTACACGTCAGTACTATACACGCTGAACAGTGCACGCTGTCGCTTGCTAGTGACGAAGAATTAGTATAGTTCACAGCAGACAGAACTTGACAGGGTGCGAAGTGAGAATGTTTTTCATATCATAATAAATGAGTTATGCTTGATTTTATTCGCCGAAGCGGTGTGTGGAGGATTTGCCTGCACCATTTGCTTTATCTAATGCTGTACTAACTGTTTGTTGTTTGGAGAGATTCTGACGAATCTTGCGGTACACCGAAAACTCGGAAACAGCAAAGTTCATATATATATATATATATATAGTATTATAATAGTAACGTGAGCAATGCTGGCCTACGTGTCTATCGGCCACTCCCAAAAATGCCTACTCTTGATGATACGGCCTATATCCGTTCTGCTCGTTGCGTTCGAAGTGGATTTCTCCATGGTTTATGGATTATGGTGTGGTGCGTCCTTGTCCACAACGATGCCCGTCGAAGCTCGAGAAGCAGGACCAGATCCGCTTGTAGTGTCCTAGAGATCCTTTGATGAAAGGCGGTCTGGTCAGGGAGAAGCGTACTAGCAATGGAGCCCGACAACGGCTTACTAGAAATCCCCTGTTCCCATCGTAGTTCCGTCTCTTGATGTCGGCTCAGCGAGCAGCTAGATACTGCGGTGTCGACCACTAGGCCAGTAAGTGTCGCTGCGGGGGAAACCCTGAGAGATCTTCCTCGCAGCGGGAGACGATGTGTTGAGCTGCCCGACTGCCGTTAGTGAGCTTGTTGGGATGCTCCTATATATACACAAGCACGTACACCGATCGAATCGGGCGAGCATAGATCGTGCTAAACTCAAACTACCATGGTAAAATGGCAAATAAAAAATAAGACAGTTAGAACTATTGTAGTGTAGCGTTTCAATCCAACATACCCCTCTGCTATATACTTCCTCTTCGGAAACGAACAGGAAACACTGATAAATGCAGCCTCTCACCATTTAAGAGTTTCAACGTTTTTTGTAAATTAGCACAGCTACACCTGATACTAATAGGTGTTATATATGTAACCAAGAAAACGACATATATAGGCGCTTCAATACACAAAGGCTTATCGGATTAATTCATGAAGTAATTTAATAAACATCGTTCATGAGCTTAAAAATAGATATATTAATATTACATAACACGCAGTTAGTTATATAGTCTACTCGTAAAGTTCTTCACGCGTTAGCGGGGAAGGTTTTGGGCAGGACATATTATAAGGACCAAATATTTAGTCAGGTGATGATGTTGGCGTGGTGTATTCGTGTGCGCCTTAGGGCAGGACGAGACACGTAGGTACATAGGTTCAATCCCCACTTTTGTATATTTGCATTAAACGGATTCGTTTTATGAAGCAATGCCGAAAGCAGTTATACCGTGGACTTTAAATGTTCGCTGAGAGTTAACCTGGAAAATTTAATGAGGGCTATGTAGCCACCACGATTTCTTCATTAGAATAATCCACTTCGATTAATCTCCGTTCATGATTTAGTCCAAACGCCAACATCAGTTTAGTTGTAAACCGCATTGCCCAAATCACGAGCGAATCAAAGAGAAGCTCGTAGCAGTTTAAACGGATCTGTTCACACCAGTTTTGTATCTCGAATAACAGAAAGAAACTCACACAGGAGACAGATCAACAAAACCACTTGCTTCTACCATACCATACAACATCATCATCTCACCTCGCCAACTTTCATCCAAGCACACGATATTGGTAACCGATCCTCCCGGGAGCGCGAGAACGCATAAATATTTGTTGATCCGTTCGTTTCGTATGCGCAATTGAGATTAAAACGATTCGGCTCGTTCCCGAGTCCGCCCCATATTCCAAATGGTTCTTTGCAACTTGTGGGACTCCCACACCTCTTGCGATCAATTTCCATTTCGTCTCGGCCCCATTACCGAGTGCCGCTGTTGGCCCTATAGAACGACAGACCTATTCGAATATATATATGTATGCAGAAATGAGCACGGGTTCCGCAGTCGACCAGCGCGGTATTACCCGATACTCATGGCTTACGTCAAACGAAAACAGCGTTGTATTTTACCCAAATGTGGCCGCCACGCCACGTATTGCCAGCCGGTATTTCTAACTACAAACAGACAGACATATACACACATAGACAAACCTACATCCACTTCCGCTCCGTCGTATCCATGTAACGCCTGCATCGCATATCACTCCAGGGCGAACAGCGGAACGAAATTTGACTTTTTTTTTCTCCCTCATCTCACTAGCAGTCATTCGTTTGCTTTGCAGCTCTTCTTGTTCATCTCGTTTCGGCTTTTCGCTTTTCAACCGTGCTGGCTGCTGTTGGAACCTGAGTCCTTCATGGGCTTTACCCTTCGTCGGTCGGGCTTTGCTCGGGAGGTGGTAGCAAGTCTTACCAACCTGAGGGTTGTGCCGCGAGGCCCTCAACAGAAGGGTGGCTGTTCGTTACGCGTGTGTGTGTGTGTGAGAAAGAGAGAGAGGGAGAGAGAGAGAGAGCTCAACGACATCACTCACTCTTGACGATTTTCTTCAGTCTTAAATAAATCCCAACCCGGGCGAGATGCTGCCTAATGATACCATTCGGTTGGAATTTACGCGTAAATTGCTTCAAGCCGCCGGAAGGCCTCCCAAAATGACGATTTACTACGCCACTTGCCGAGGTAGCTTCTCACTGGCTCGCAGAAGCAGAGGTGTCGGTCTGACGTGTCGTGATGGAACACTCCCGAAAGAGTTAATCTCCAGAGTATTGGCCTCAAACTCATCTTGCTTTTACTCGTTGCGATGTTGAAGCCATATCGAAATTGAGATACAGAGAACAGACCGAGAAGCCTGAGAATGTACGACGAATACTCTATTTTGCCTTGAGAAACGCCAGCCGAGCGAGAGAGCGAGAGAGAGAGAGATGTCGCGCCCGGAACTTTTCAAGCATGGTTATGAGCACTTTCCTCCGCAGCGATTGTGCTGAGAGTTCTTCAGAAAGAAATGTCCAGTGTTCATCCAGTACTGCACCGCCGCAGCGAGGGCATCCGACAAAGTCGAATAGTGAGTTTCGATTGGGAAAACATTCGATTTTGGGCGCGAACTAACGTACTAATCAGCTTAAGGTACCGGACAGACTGACTTGCTCCGGTCTATCAACAAGTCCGCTGCAGGTTCTGGTTCGGCTGGGTTATTTTTTTTTTTTATGATTCATGATTTGATTCCTTACCTTCTTTACGGAATCTGTGAGTGTGTAGTTCAATTCGAGCAAAGACACTTATTTGCAAACACATTTTTTGCTTGACCGGTTGTGCTAGCGGTCTCATACTGCATAGACCCTAGGGGGTGTAACTCTTCGACTTCGTCTAATGCATTCGGTTTAAATAGACATATATCTCATTAGCGGGAATGGAATGGTCTATAGCGAACTGGTGATAGATATATAATACACACGTGATCGGCATAGTCCATGCAAACTCCACATACATATGTACATGTTGTAATGGGGAACTATTTATCAATACAATGCGACATTAGTGGGTCATTTACTTGTATATCTATACACACTTCAGGGAAGTCACCTGCATTTCTTCCAGACGGAGACCAGGATTATTATTGTTGGGCGCCAAGCGAGATCGAATGCCTAATTAGTTGTACGACAAATGCATTTAAGTGTATTTTCCAAGTGGCCTATTATTTATCGTTTCGGTTCGAAGTGTTCGGTTGAACACACCTTTTCTAAATGTGTTGTTTAGCGTTGTTTATTCACAAATTGGACCAACAGTTATTTAGAAAAGTTTTTTTTTTATTAAGGGCATGTATTTGCACATACAATGCACCATCGGGAGAACACTCGTGCGGCTTTTTGTTGTTGTTGCTTCTGCTGCTGAGGTGGTTTTATAATAATAACAATAGCATAAATAATTATAAGAATGAAATAGCCAACTGGCAAATCGCATGACTAAGTCGATCTTCAAGAAAGCCGAACTTTACTATTTCAATATGCAGCACTTCGTTTGCTCTGTCCACCAATACAATAATTTGGGTTGTCAAGAAATTGTACAAAACTCCTCATGTATCTCACATATATCAACTCTACCTAAGTCATTTTAACGGAGCTAGAAGTTTGTCACTTCAAGAGGTACTACTAGGTAAACTTCACGAGGTACTACTAGGTAAACTTCACGAGGTACTATTCCTGTCATGTTCCATAGATTAGTATATTCAGACAGATATCTATATATACATATATAAACTCCACATCTGCACTCGCTATCAATCCAGGGCCAACTCAGGTAAATATAGCGGAATATACCGTCCGACAACTTTCACGTAGTGTCTATCGTCGGACGCTTTCGAGCTGTGAAGACCTCGTTTCAGACGATTGGCTATCGGGCGAACGGCCCGTTAATGCATCCCGTTGCGCTAATAGATAGTTCGGTACAGACTCACGTGACGAATGGGCCCTTGGAGTCCGGTGCTGCTGCTGCTGCTGAGGCTACCGCTGGTCCAGAGATCGTTGCCTTCCCGCGCTGGCACCTTACCTTCGATTTCCATCACCTGCGCTCGTCAATACTCGGTGGGGCATCGTCTTCTTCGAGACTTCATTCCCAGGCGGAACGAGCAGGGGTGGTACCTCAGAGTCCCAGCTCGCTCCCTCCATCCCATTGGAAACAGGAACGCTACCAGGAGGAACATCAGCCAGGCAGACTGCCATACATACAGCCAGTGTATCGACCCGGCGGAACACAGCGACGGACTTCTTGGCGGACCCACCCACCCACCGTCGATGTACAATCGTCTCTGCCGGTTCCTCAAACTTCGAGCTGCAGCAATGACGGTGGTGGCGGTGGTAGCCGCCGTAGCAGAGTAGCTTCGAAGAAAATCCCAAGCTGTATAGAAATTGACCCGTTGAGTATGAGGTGCAAGAAACGAGTTCGATTACACGGCTACTTCTTTTCACGCTCAAAGCAAACACCGGCGTCCGTGTATAGCTTAACCGCAACCGAGCCTGTTGCCAGGCTTGGGCAGGGTTGCAATTTATCACTATCACGCCGGAACGTATTCCTCAAAAACGAATCATAGTATATCTACGTAGCACAGAGAAAGCAGGGGTAGTGCCAAGACAAGGTATTGCTTTTGCTTTTTACACTTTTCACTATCTCTCTCTCCCCCCCCTCGCTCGTTCTGTGTCTCCTCCTGAGTTCTTTGTTTTAGCCTGCAGACAGATAAACCAGCGGACAGCAGCAACAGAGATTGTCTGTAGGAGGGTTGAAAAAGGAAACCAATTGGACACGAGAATACTCTTTTTCACCTATTGTCCTGAGTGAAGTGTAAGAACCAACCATTCAACAAAGTGGTGTTGCTTTTCCAGCCCCTTTAGCGGCACTCTCCTCACTTCATTCTGCCCGCTCGTGCACGAACTGTAACAGGACAATTTGACCGAGGTTGGCTATTTGGCAAGGCTGTCTCCTAAGTATGTATGTATATATATATATATATATATATATATATACTACTGTCACATTCGTATATCTATATATATACTACTGTCACATTCGCTTTGTCAAGAGCTTCTGAATAATCCGGTGCCCTAAGGCTGCTCCCACTGAATATGATACGTTTTGTCCATCTGCCACCCCGCACAGTGTGAAGCAACCCAAGCCACATCTCTGTTCTATGTATCTCTTATGTTCTTCGCATCCATATTGGCCGGTGTCTATTTTATGCGACTATACTTTCATGAAATGATAATCTATGTAAACATTTAAGATGCTTCACCTTCACACATTGGAATGACTAGACCGGCTCGTTTGGCGACCTTGGCAAGGCTGCCAGGTTAAGCAAAGGACCGCACAGTTTCACGTCTAGATGGGAGCAACACCCCATCTCTGGGGAGGGCCGTCATGGCTTGACGTCCAGAAAAGGGAAATCGCGCAATCTAGACCGCCAGGGAAAGAATAGCAAACAGGAACAGGACAGTCGCGTTTCCCTTGGGTACGAACTTTTCCTTTTACAGAATGCTACCATTTTCAGTCGACACAACAAATGCACTCTAATGGAAGTCTTCCACATAGCTGTTTGTCGAGCTAATTCTAATGTGCCCATTGTGCCTGTGGAAAAAACAACTCCTGCTTATTCAATTCATACACCCAGCAAATGTCACTGCGTTGGGGTAGCTGGTCTAACTCGAAATGGGAACTGCCCTCGCAGTAAGAAATCGCTTCGGACGCAAATCTCAGACCACCCTGGTTTCCTCAAAAGAAAACTCACATGCGCGTGAATCAGTCTCACTCTTGATACTGTCGTCTCACCTGATGATTAACGCCATAATTGCTGCGTGCGTGATGTATGTGTTTTACGAGTAAATTTGTCGTACTAGCGGAACTTGTTCCCATGAAATCGGAGTAACTTCTCCCGAAGCAATTCAAGCCATCTACACCTAACGGATTGCATTTTCGTGCAATCAAATGGAGAATTAATTATAGGAGAAATGTGAGAAAGATAAGTACGCTCAACCGAATTCAGGGGTTACTTACCGAACTAGGGTAAGATGCGCCATCCTAGAATATCAGGGTGCTCCCTGCTACGTTATGAGATAAAAGATCTCTGATTATTTTTATTATTATTGATTCACAAATGAACAAATCGTAAACGAGCATCGCCTTTCTAAACGTGATCACAGTAGCCGTTATGGTTAATCGAGAATACTTCATCCGCTGTCGCTTGCTCTGTCACTGGGCCGTAATAATTATCATTTCCGAGGCTTTCATTCATCCGGCGTAGTTGCCAACCACCAAGATCTGTCTACCCCATTGACACTGATCTTTGTCTGGCTCTGGTGAGTCTTCCGAGACTGTCATACACGCATATGGACCTCGATATGGGGACCTAGTTAATCGGTTGGAGTTCATACATGGTATAAATTAATACAAGCTACAAGCCATGCTCTCGCGATCATTGTTCCCCTTGGTTGGTCAGATTGACAGTTAGATAGCGATAGTGAGGCCGGTCAGTCAATCCGCGACTTAGATCATTCCGGTGACTGCTATTAGACTGGCGGCAATGCGGAAGAGACCGAGGTGCTAATTCCAATTCCCCTGGGACGTTATTTGCTGCTATGGCAGATCGCCGCGAGGATTGCTCTTCAGATGTGAAGGAATACAAACATCGTCCGTCGGGCCCAGTTAACTTCCGGACCCTGACCAACGTGGGCGACTTAGACCGTCGGTGTGGACTCGTCTAATTGGTCTGCCATTATTAATTGAGATGAACGACCTGCATCGTAAAGAGCACTGTGGGGCGTTCCCACATTTACGAAGGTTGTAAAGACGAAATTGTGTTCGAAATGGACAGCGCATCATCAGAAACAGTCATGTTACTGGAGCAATTTTTTATTATTATTATTATTATTATTGAATCTTGTGAATACGGATCGACTTTTGTATAATGATGTTCCGTGCGTTGCGTTTACTTCAAAGCACCTTGAATGTCTGAAGCCCTCAATAACAAGTGGGTGGTAATGTATTATATATCCCGACATTAAGGGTGGAACACCACCGTATTCCTGCACCTGACGATGCTTTGTAATCAATCAATCTGTAAAATAGACACCAAAATATATTGTTAAATGCTGCATTAATACGAGTTAACGCCCACGTAAAACAAGATTTATAACACCACTTTGAAACTATGAAAAGAATTCAGAAGTTATTTCAACAGCGTCGATCTCGCCTCTAGTTCTATCGTCACCCATCAGTGGGTGCACTTCGATAATCCCTGTGAGTTTGCTATGAAATGACTACAATTCGAGCAATTTTAAAGCAATCAAACACACGATCTGCATCGTCAGCACGAGTGGTGCCGCAACTGCAATATAGCATGGCGACCCTTCGCTTCTTGTCGCTCCGTCACAGGCTTCGAGGTGGCGAATCGTCGAGGCAATGCGCCCGGCTCTTCAATGTTGTTTCTTCTTCGGCTACTGACGGCTTTTGTGTTCTCACCCCGACTAGCTAACGATCTCGGGGTAGATCTCGGAGACGCCGTTGAGATGCCGCGCGTGATGCAGCAGCTTTTCTATGCACTCGAATACTTCGGAGTCGACCAAACAGACAGAGGTAACGGAAGGTCCCCTCTCTCTCTCTCCTTCTTTCTCACCTTCTAAAGGCACGCTGCCGTCGACACATTGCCGACCTTCCACAAATATATATATATATATATATTCAGGCAACGGGAGAAAAGGTTGTTGTCTGTTCCTCTCTCTCTCTCTCTCTCTCTCTCTCTCTGTGTCTACTACTTATATTTGGTATGTCCGGCTATCGTAGCTAGCGGCAGTCAAAAGAGACCAACTGGCAGTTGTAGTGGACGTCTGAGTTGTGGGTACGGCGTGAAGTCATCTCAACAGCGGCAATAGGAATGGAGATTGAGGCTAAGATTGGGAAGACGCCCTGAAGAGGGGAGCAATGCGTCTGGTTCGATTCTTTTCTCCGCGATCGAATATACTTCCAAGACAACTGGTGCTGCCAGATGTGACAGGTTAGGTTGGAAAAAGCTCTTTCGCCTATTTGACTGTTTCGTGGCCTATGTAGCGCCACAGTCAGGCCGTCGAGCCGGATGGGCAGCACACCGATCAGTGCACTCAAACACCCGTGTACTTATTTTACTTTTGTTTTGCTTAGGGCTGAAACCTTTAAACGCCGGTACCCCTTCGATAGGATCTTTGATCAGTGACACGATGAACCATGCGGCTGTACGGCAGTTTCGAGCACTATGGGTACATTAGCAAGGTAATCGATATCACAATCGGCAAATTAAGCTACACTGAAACTAAGCTGAGATAAAGAACTCACTTCATTGAAAGCGGAAAACGGCTGAGCTTCAAGCTAAAGATTGAATCTGACATCTCGTAATCAACAAACGGGCTTTCAGTTCGCTATATCAACCTCCACCATATCGCCTCCCAGGAAATTGAACACGTTAGAACAGGATATTCTTAGCTATTTACATATGTACAACGGCTAAATATCTCCTCTAGTTAACGCAACGCAGAGGTAGCCAATGCACTCACAACAAACATTTAATAGAGGTGCGCTATATGCATAATGGATAGGTTATGGATGTCGTTATCGACGACATTCTGGGCACATTCCAAATATAAATACAACAAAGCAACCTAAGCAGATCCACTCCGCTCGATTGGATAATCCTGGAATCCATGAGAGTACACCCAGAAACAGTAGAGACTCACTTCATTTGGAAAAGCTGAGCTTAACTCTAATCTCACTCAGTCAGGCAAAGCTGGCCGGTGTCCATGGGTCAACCTGTTCGTAACAGATCTCCCATCGCTCGAGTCTCTTGATACAGTACTATGCCACGTTTCTCTTAACCATAGACAGCCAGAACCTGTAGCTTGACTAGGTCGGTGGTGAGCCATCAGATAGATGCATGCCCTGTTTCTTCTAGAGGTCGCAGGTCGTTCCCTTGGGAGCCTGACGCGCTGCACATCGCTAACTAGCTGTAATACACTGAGCAGCACACTAATATTAACACGGTATTATAACACGATATATACTATAATACTACTTTACATTTAGGTCACCTAGTATATTTCAGTTATAGCACTCCTGGGTACTGGGATTTTGGGCAGAAACGATGAGCAAGCTCGACATTTCAAATCTTGCCTGTTACTTATTTAAGTACAACTGGAATATTCTATAGGCTGAGCTGCTTCACACTGCATTGACTCGGTAAAGGTTAGACATCCCTTTTATATGGGAACTTGTTTGATAGGATTCTAGATTCAGAATGCCATTATTATAATAAAATTAAGTTTTCAAAATTAATCATTTTTAAATTAGAACAACCGCTGTGACATTCATGTGTTACCAGTAGCTCTTTGCTCTAAGGCTTCGTCACATAAATTGCTCCGCTATTTGACGACAGCTATGGTTCGACGAATCAATCGAAGAAATAATTCCTAATTACTGTGTGTTTGAATAAATACTTGATCATTTCTTTCCGTTCAAAGAAGAGATCGAAGAAATACCTATGAATTTTCGGGCTCGTTTGATACCTTTACAGCATGGAATTCATAGGACAAATCGCTGTATAACACAGAGGCAACTGAAACAATTCGTTTGCTAAAGAAACTAGCTGCTCACCAAATAGCAGCGTTTTTGTCTCGCAAATTAGTTTCACCGATAGCTTTTCACCGATATATATATATATATATAGGCATTTGATAGCAACATGCAAATCTATAGGAAAATTGGCTTTCAGTTTGGAGAAAACGCGGATGTAAAGTTGAAATGGATAATGCTTTCACTGTCGGCAACCTATTTTGTTCGAACGGCTGATTTACAACTTACCCCATGAACGAAGCGCGGCCGGTGTCTAGGCAAGGTGACTTTATTTACGAAAGGGGCCTATGTGTAGATCAACGTAAGGTCATCATCATATGCCCATAGGTTATCCCATCGCTGAGCGGTGCATTATTCAAAACATCTATTGCTATGTGCTGGAGACACAGACATTTCATATCAGACATCATTGGCGCCACATTTGTATGCATCGACTGTTCGAGCGGCCTTTGATGAATGAGCAACGGATGTCATGGGGGCGCTAGATAACAGAGAATGCAACGAAAAAATTATATAATACCTGATTGAACCGTGCTAGTTCTTTGATCCGAACTCCGAACAGCAGAGCAGCCACTTAAAACCCTAGGCAGTCAGCTTTAACCCCTACTCAGCTATTGAGCGCCGAACTGAGCCTTATGGTAGAACACAGCCAGTAGCCTTTATACGCTTCTATATATAGCTTCTTTATAATATATGCTATTGTTACCTTTCGCAATGGATAGGACGACATCAACATATCAAAATATATATCTTATACTACGTGCCATACATCTTCCTCTTCAAAGTTCACCCGAACAGCATACAATATCGGTGCTGGCGGTGCCCAGCTCCGTCATTCGGTAACGCACCCTGCCGCTCAAATAGCTCACGAATCGATCAATAATTGAGACATAATGAATGCGTAGTGCATGTATGTATGTGTGCACGCTCGATGGGCAGAGTGAGAGGGAGAGAGAGAGAGAGAATTAGAGAGCAGAGACGAGCGACACTTGACAGAGTCGCTGCCTGGCCCTTGAGACTTGGAAATGATCCCCAGGGCAAGCAGTCTCATGCAGACACGTCATTTACTTAAGCATACTGCGCGCTTCCATAAGATCTCTGCTGTCTACGACAACGCATTATCTATCCATGAGATGCTGATTTCTCTCCGAGCCGCCGAGCCTCGTCGGGCGTAGCGCTCCCTCTCGGTAGCCTTGGTCAAGTCTACTCATCACGGACGGACGGCGAAGAGCGTTGTGAAATATGGACATGTTAATAGTATCATAATGATGATCTAGATAGACTCCGAACGAGAAGTATATCTTATATTGATCAGAATTCGAGAGAATAATGCTTGATCGTCGTTAGGAACACACATGTACGGGGCGTTGAGAAAGTCACACAACTCTCCGGGCAAGAAACGGAAAATGACGCTTCCTGGGGCTCATCGCATGTTCAAGCTGCACTAGTCGTTTTCTCGCGGGTCGTATTTTTTTTTCAAAATAACGCATACTGAATACGGTGCACACGAGCAATTTAGCCTGAAATATTTTCGGTGTTCATTTCTTTCAATTTAATGCTCGGCCCAGCAGGGTGCTAAGATGTCACGCTACCGGTCAACTGTGTTCTCGGTCTGCTTGAGAATTGTCGGAGTACTTTCGTGTTGCAGTCAATTGATAAATCCACTCCCGTGTATCCCTACGTAACCAACATTGTCTATACCGCGTTGTCCGGATTGCTCTCTTCGACAAAAATATAAAAATTAAATATATCGCCCAGCACTGAGTTCGTTCCGAACGAAATCCCGATGAGGCAAATCGAAGTCGGATAGTTAATAGTTGCGAGCATAGGAGCGGCGGATTCGGCAAACCTAAGCTATCGCAATTCATATCGAACGTCATTTGTTTTTATATAATTTGTTTCTGATATCCACAACGACGCCCCATCAGCATACGTCATACGGCTGGCTATGTGTCTCACTTGTCATTGGTGATTAATGGGTAATAAGAGTAAAATTAATAATAATATGAATATTCATTCATCGAATCTCTATAATAGATTTTTCTTTTTGTTTTTGGCAACATTGACTGAATGCTGTCAAAGACGAAATATCGAATCGATTGATCAGGATAAAGTTCCACCCACAGAACATGCAATGGTCGACCTCGCTCTCTACTGGCTCGCTCTGCTGATTCGCTTCGACGTCTGTTGAATTCGGTGAATTTTCAAGGGCAGACCCTCAGCCAACATGAATTTTTTTTACATTTGAAATAAAATAGGCCCGAAGAATGATGATCCTGCACTCGTTGTCGATCAAAACGTCTCATCTCCTCTTACCAGTCACCGGCGGCTGCTGGCATCATTTTGCTAGCTGTTGTAGTTGCCGTTGTTTCTGTACGAGCTTATGATATTTATGAATTTTATCGACATTTTCATTACTCGACGGCTAAACAATTCTCTCAAAAATGTTCGATGCATGTGTACTATCCAAATTCGAAATGCTCTACACAAATGGATCAACGTTTCTGTTATTATATAGTGGATTAACTAGCGCCACATGCAAACATACGTAGATCAATCGAGTGTACATGTATAATATATTCGCTCGTCTATCGCCCTTCGAAGCGATCACAGAATACCATCTGTTTTATTTTTTATCGACGACCATAGAACTGAACGAACAGCTTCTCCTCCCAAAATACTTCCCCGCGCCAAACGGACCGATGGCGGGGACACTTAACTGTCGACCCTTCGAATCGAATTGTCTGAACGTATGCCAGCTAGAAAGTGAATTATTTGATTAAAAAAATCTCTCTATTCCCGCCATTGAAAATGCAAAGTTTTGCCTCGAAACTCGTACCCCGAAAGAAAGCAGAGATCGCTAGCCGAAATGGAGCATCCAACCGTAGCCACGGAGGGCACCACTAGAATTGGTTGTACCACTTGACCGAGACCGTGCAACAAGTCACCGTTGAGGTCACCACGGTCGTTGCGTGAATGCCTGATCACAGCGAAGGGGCAAGATGTCGTAAAGGCCAACCCATGTGTGCCGATCGCTATAGGCACAACTAGCTTCGATTTACCACTGCTGTAACGACACAATGGTGCACCTAGAAACCTAAATTAACCGATGAACGTCAGCCAGATTCGTGCCGCACCTTATGACGCATTCCTGGGTTCGAATACAATGGGCTATTTGGAAAAAAGACTGATTAGAGCCGGCGCCCGATTGTGCCGCGCGCTCTCGGAGAACATGCGTGCAGCCTTAACGGTGCGACTCTTCAGGCTACGGAATACCAAAAAGATTAACCTATGTCAGGCTTGAGCCTAGTGTCGCCGCATAGGCTAAGTGCTACGACGCATACAAAGCATCGGACCAGCAGAGGCAGCCGTCCGCGGTTAAAAATGCTGTTTTACCTTAGTGTTAACGTAGAATATAAACCCTAAACAGAATCGAAGAACCTGAGTGTCTAACCAGTCAGAAAGTAAATTTTGTCACCCTGGACGAGACGAGCTTCCGAAAGACAAGAGACATTCGAATATCAACTCCCAACGTGTGCGCACCATGCTCTCGGTCACAAACCGGCAAACAATACCTGCACGTGTGGTACAAACACAGCTCCTATATAAGCTCATGTGAGAGTGCAATGGCCATTGGCGTGCATTCCGCTTATGCTCGAAAATCAGCTGTTACAGTATAATAATACGTACCAATAGTCGGCTGTTTCAATATTGCTGGCCCGCTGATTTTTCCAGCTGGCATAGCCTACCAGTGTTTGCTGTCAGTGCAATGAGACCCCACTTCCCGAAGTGGTTTCCACTTCAGTTGAGAGATTCACAGGTCTCAGAGTGAGCAGTCACTCGAAGATTAGCGATTCGTCGATGTGATAATTTATATAACTTCTCGAGAGTCAAACATTTGAATGGACATCATACACATGTAATGATTAGAAATAGCCGAGCACATAATTAATTATCGAGTAGTCTTAGGACAAATATTAATTATTCTAGTTGGACGCTAATAAAATAGCTTTTAATAATATATTTTTGACATTGTGAAACAACTTTATAACAAGCACGCCTGGGCCTCAGGGTAAATAATTTGTACTAGAATTTTACTTGTCTCAAGTAAATATTATACATTTAGAATATGTTGCTCAGTCAGGATTTGCCAGGTAGCGAGGCCTATTCCGGCTTTTCGTGATGAATTATAAGAGATCAGCATAAGATACAAACAAGAGAGGAAGTATTTGACATTTTCCACTGGGTGAGTCAATGGCAGGTGGATGTCGGCGGACATTTTTCGCTGTCTCCAGAAACAGGTGATCTTTACGAAACCAGCTGATGTGTGTGTCGGGACAAGAATGGCAAAATATTTTCAACTGGACTAATGGACTATTAAGTACATCTCTTTGACAGAGCAGATTTCGTTTTCATGGACTGCTGGCTATCTGCCTAATATGTTGCAGCTGGTCAATACAAAGCAACGATCTGTTAGCATTGCGACTCAAGTCAAATATAGTGGTGTGTATATTTTACCGGAAGCCGGTCGTACATCATCGGTGAAGAGCGTGGGTATCCAATGAGTGTGCGATTTCGGCTGTCGGCTGTTTATGTGACACCCACGTAACGAAAGCGCAATCTCCGGACCTCGCTGCTGATGCAGCATTAACCCCGTGCAGGCTGGCTATATGGAGTCTGTTGTTGATTAATTGATTGTGTATTGTCCATTATTCATTCTCGACGTTTGGTCGGACTGTCATATTTGCGAGCTCGTGGAATAGACGCTGGATCATATCAGGGCAAAACGAATTGAGATCGTCTGCTTGTAAACCAAAGAGTCACATGCGATCCACCTCGGGACCAATCCAAATAGAGGATGGCATGCTGGGCTGAAGTGTTTCACCATCGACGCATAATTCACTCGAATAGGCCAAATACTGTGCACTGTTGCCATCATTTTTGTACGCCTTATTTTGTTCTGGAACCCAGACCACGAGAGAGTGGTCGCTTGACCATCGCGGTAGACTCATAGAGTCTTTTGACGACGTACAATGATAATTGCCACACTTCTAAAGCTATGGCATATATGGACATGTTCAGTCGCATGAAGATGAACAGGGCTTGTGCTAGCCTGCACGAGTACAATATAAAAAACAAGCCTGTTTTTATAGTACCCGCTTAATAGGATGTCATTTGCTCAACCGCTAATAAATATCTGTTCGGTGTTTTCCAACGAATTATATATTCAGGGCTCGTCAAGGTATAGATTGCTTCGGTTGAGAACACTCGATGCGATTTCGGCGAAGGCAGCTGACCCTTCGCAAGTGGAAGTACAGATAAATTGGCCTAGCAACTAAAGCAAGGTACATCCTCTGGATGATCTTGTTATGAGGGAGTCGCATTAAGGAATCTAAGGAACGCTTTAACGCAGCTTCTTCTTTCCGATTGGATGAGTTAGTGCCGTTTCCTGAGTTCACTCACCCTCGAATCGTCTTCTATAGAATAGTTTTTCAATACAGATTTAGATTGAGCAAGTATAGCTCAGAAGTGAGTGCTCGACCCCTAGTGAGATTGAGATTACGATATATATATATATATATATAGACAGCATTGAGGTAACATATGTTAACTGTTATATATAACATCTATCGGTATTAGTATAGACCGCAGGAGGGGTAAAGATGCTGCCTAGTAATTAATATCAATTTTATTCGCATGCTGAAGCAGGAAGCTTAACCGAAGCATAAAGGATACCCGGCCGGTGATTCTCAATAACTAGACTAGTCACCTGCCGCTGAACAGGATACACCGCAATTGCCACACGGTTCGTGTATATAATCATGTCTGCATCGTATTTCAATTTCGAGGACTTTCATTCTCGCATGGCTCAGTTCCTTGTTTCTCAGCTGTAAGTTAGACGAAATTTGCATGTACGCACTTTGTGAATTATAATATAAGAGGCATCATAGCAACTTGGCCACCTGAAGATTTCCAATACGTCAGAGGAAACGAAGAATTCCGTTCCATCCATATATAATGGTATTTCCAAATAAATGTATATTCCTTCGATATAGTGAGACACCAGTGCGACTACATATAATTTTGCATGGATAACGATATTTTTAGTTATCCATGTCATTCGTTCCTTGCTAGGAGCTCACTAGTTCGACAACCTGCATACGAGAGCCGCAAATAGCTACGATGTGTCCTTGTCTGAACCTCTTCTCATATGAATGTACTCCTAGGCTATGAACGGTACTCCGGGGTCTGGGGAGCCTCGAGTGTATTCGCGTTCGAACCAATGGCAGACGAATCACAAAGAACTGAGCCTACGATACGGCCCCAACTTTGTAAGCGTCCCGCCGCAAGATCGCTGTAGGATCGATCTCTAGTCTCAGTGATCTACAACCATAGCACATGAATCGCTTTCCTCCACCATCAGGGCCAATAGCAGCTCTGTTTACCCAGTGAATCAGCACGTGCTGCACGCAGTTCGGACGAATTTTTAAATGCGTCGAAATTTGCCACGGCGAGGATCAGCCTTAGGCGGTAGCAACCGAGAAGAGAGTGTGAAAAAGTTCCCTCAACATTTCAAGAGCTTTAACTAGCCCCCATATCGTTCCTCCCATGTTCCGTGGGAGTAGAAAGAAGTGATAGAGAGGCACGGAGCCAGAGAGAGAGAGAGGGGGGGGGGATCGTGCAGAGGCCAGAGCAGATTTGTCTCCCATAGCTGTAGAATACATTAGTCTCAATCGTGCTTAGTGTAGGAGCAGTGCACAATTTAAGGAAACATACCAACTGGCTCCGTAGGGGCCAGTCCCTCGGAGTACCTCGGACTTCACCTACATTAGATGAGTATGAGCGCGACGGAGGTACTCCCTGCAAGGGTGCTGGGCTTGTTTGAATCGGGCCTACATACCCACAAAATTCAAGCAGGAGCTACTCTTCGCTGAGTGTACTTTAGTGTATAATAATAATAATAATAATACTAGATGTTCTGAGAGAGGTACGAAGCACAAAGAGAAAGAATAACACTGAATCGCGCGCGGGGAGGCCATACTCAAATGCGACACTGCTTCGAACAACACGATTGCTGCCAAACACGTTAAAGCTGTTCGAAAAGTCGACAGTACCGATTCACCAAGTGGTGGTGTGTTCGCAAAGTAAAAGACTTCCAGAGTTTCGCTCATCTCGCCTGGCAGGCCAAAACAGTTTTTGCTTAAACCTTTACCTTAACAGTTTGCTTAAGGGGGAACAACCTTAGATAAGCTAAGCTAAACTAATTCTCACAATCGAGTTTTGATTATAATGCGATTGCCATCGATCGCATGGTATATACAACGAGAGCAATATATGCAATGTTTCTGATTTGTGGCTTTAGCAGCAAAATAAAAATTTTTTTGTGGATATCCAGGTGGTGCTTGCACCTACAGTGTACCTCCGCTTGAGAACAAGGTTTCGTCTTTGGTGTAGGCATGGCTCGCTCTTGACGGTTACGCACTTCTTTTTCGTTCCACCTTTCTCTCAAGTTTCGTTTCTCGTTTGCTCTCGAGCTGGTATCCGCAAAAGCTTGACTCGTACGGTCGATTTTTGCTCGCCTTTTCCCCTTATTACTTCGCTCTCTTGCTTTCGAATTATTTGGCCTTTCGTATGATCAACCCCTCCCCTCGCCTTCTCGTTCGAAGGTACATCTTCTTCGTGGGGACTAGCGACCGGGAACGCGCAAACGCTGCAAACAGTTCGAAGTGACAAGTTTCACTGTACAGACAGGAAGCTACGTTAACGAGAGTCGAAATTGATGACCTCCTCAGGTCATCAGTTGTTACAAGAAGTGCACAGGCGTACGAATGAAAACCGAACGAGAAACGCCTCGCTCTCTGAGTTCACTCTCCCCGTCTGAGATGATGACAAGGCGAGCGGACCCCCCATGATATCGGACTTCTCTCCGCGGATCGCTCGTTCCACTCACAGTATGTGCGCGCGTTTCAGACAGCTCCGTATTCAACCCCCCAGTACACAATCGTCAGCGTGTGCTCTCTGCGCGATCATGAAATTATTCATCTGATCTCTTCATGTCACTCTTATTCCTTAGTCCTCATGTCTCTTATATGTGCCTATATACTATACACTCATCGGTATAGTACGTAGAGACAATGAGAGAGTAGGGAGAGCGAGAAACGCAAGTACACGAGGTATGTATGTCCCACTTTGTATATGGGCGAAGTGAGTGCGCCACCCGCTTGTTTTTCCATGGAGAGATCCATTGTTCTCAATCAACCAGCCATTTTCTTAGTTTTCTGGCTTCATTTGCGAGAGCTTTCGTTCTCGCCCTCCGTCTATCTTAGATGTCTTCATTCCCGTGAATTCGTCCGTTGACGAATCGCTCCCGTCTACACCCGCTGTCTCAAGGCAACCGCGCAGTCATACAAGGAGCTCAGTACAACTTAACTAATGATAGAGTCGTCCTCTTCTTCTTCTACTGCTGCTTCGTCATCGTCATCCGTTGGATTCCCCTTAGCCTTTCTTTCGCAGCTCACCGCCCCTCGCTGGCCTCCTGATCCTCTAAGACGTACGATCCAGGCCAAGTAAACGTGTAGCCATTCTACAAAGCAGCGGTAATGTATGATACTTGCTTGGCGAAACACTGCAGCAGCAGCAGCAGCAGATAAAATGCATGTCATCGCATTGGTCGACATCTGTACTACTGTAGTCCCGGTAGTGGTAGCAATGGTAATATCTTTGAGCAGTATAGATAGGGCTGGGCCACATTGGTGGCAATGGTGTTGCTGGTGGCGGAGGGTGCTGCTGGTGGCCTGAAACTCTAGGTCTGATGCAGTCTTCATTTCAGGGGCACACTCACCTTCATTTCGCCATATTCCCTGCAATTTGTTCCTCTCGTGCTTTGCCTTGTTGGCTACGCTCGATGAGGGTATGAGGTGCTGCTGAGGCTGGGAATTGGCGGCAGCCGAGAGACATTGGGGACCGGCCGGGAGCTATATCATTGCCACATCGCATATCATCGCATCACTGCATCGTCCTTCTGTCCGGGCTTGTCGGTGGGGCGTCGGGTAGCACTTCGCGGCACCATATCATTCATTGCGAACGCTGCAGGCTCGCCACCACTCGCTCTATCAGCATACAGCGTTGTGGCGCCACTGTGTATCAGCCGCTGTGCGCGGAATGCCATAACGGCAGCAGCGATGCCAGCCAGCGCCAGGGAAATCTCCCCTCTAACAGCCAACATAGGCGCCAGGTGCAAAACCAGCCCCGGCAATTTCTCTGGGCGGAGGCGCCGCGCCACCGGCCGTAAGAGCCACCGCCGCCAGCCTATCGTGGTATTTGGCAAGTGTGCAATTTTGTGCCCGACAATGATTCGGAAAATCTCCTTCGTACGAAGCAGAGAGGTGTGCCGCTGCTGGTGGTGGCGGCGACTGCGAGCAGTTTAGGATGTCGAGCGAGCGAGCTAGCTTCAAGCGAGTGCCTTCAGCGGGCGCGCGGGAGTGCTGGCAGCCGAATGTGTTCTTCTGACGGGCTAGCTGGAGCGATCCTTTCGTAGCGCTCGAGGACGCTGGCGACAAGTCGTAGATGGCAACCTGCCCCAGGATTCTGTGCCTGCAAAACTGATCTATGCCTGTACATGGTCACAGTTGGCATAAACATCCCGAACCCGGGAGCAGGTGTGCCTCGTCGCGGTGAGGGACAATCGTTGCCTTCGAGATAGAATCGCAGATCAGGCATCGCTCGGCTCGGGTCGAGTGTCCATTCGGACTAACCAATTTTAATCAGAAATTGCACGCTTCTCGATGTCGAGAATAATTAATGTGACCGTTGAGGAAAGCAACGGACGGGCAGGGTCATTTATAAATGATCGTGATGAAAATGACGGTGATTGCAGGAATGCAAAAAATTGGTAAATACCAAAAAGATCTATTGGTCGACATAGAAATTAGTATAAGAGTATGCGGTAGAAAACACCAGCTGCATCCAAAGCGGGTGGCCAAAAAAGAATGGTTGCCCCACCGAAAATCATATTGAACATTCATTCATATCCAAACATGATGATCTGGAAATAATTATATTCGATGAGTTGCTTACGAAAGCTAATTTGACAAACTAGACGAAATTAGGATACGCGTAGCAACAAAGTTCGATTTCATCAAGACACTGAATAGCCGAAATGACAGACAGATGGCGGGTAGTCCGTGGTTCAAGGGGAACACTTCGACACAGCTCAAATGATTAACAAATTATCAAAGGCTTGTCGAAACTTCTTTTTTTGGCATTTGCCCCTTAAGTAAGCCCTACAAACAATTTACAGGTTAATCCGTAGGCAATTTCAATCAGTCATGAGTTGCAGCACTTTGGCACTCATGTAAGGTCCTCATCTTGGAGCTAACATGTAGGAATTCTAATTCGGTCTGCTTTAGACCATATGGTAGACGACGCCTCATGGCAACAACTTCGCTACTCTGGGCTTTTCTCTTGACTTTCTTCCGCATTGCCACTGGACTATTTAAGCCTCCCCTTCGGCCTTCACTTCGCCTTATTACGTTGTGTCCTTTCGGCTTATGCTGCTACTGCACAGGCATAAACAGCCGCTGGCCAATAGGCGTGCACACTTCTTGTAGCGTTCTTCTTACTGCTTGCTGTACGAGCGACGTCTCCAGGCCTAATTAACTCGAGGCAGAAACTTGGGCATCTCATTAGCGTTGACGGGCGTCCTGGATGAAGCTGATGTCCTGGATCGCAGATGACCCTGACTTTCTGTCGGTCACCTTCAAAACTGTTCCTGTCTAGGTAAGTTAGGCTCTGATATATTCCACCGAAATGGTATATGATACCTCAGGTATAAGGTAAACATTCTGTATAATAACTATCTTATGTACAATAGTTACCTATAGACTCGTTTCGGTTAAGTCGTATAAATGGAAGTTATAGGGCACTCTCAAATATTGAAACTGTGCAGAGTTGTAGCTGTTGGAACTCATAGGTTTCTGTAGTATCGCTAAACAGTTATGTATACATGGTGTTTTTATATGTAATTTCTATATTTTACATATAACGAAAACGTGAACCGTTGATTAGGTCAAATGCTAGAGATAATAGTCGAGCAAGCATGTCAGTGAATTGAAGACCAATGTTCTGCTAGAAGGTTCCAGTCGAGCAAACCAGCACGTGCAAAGTACTCTCGCAAATCGGTAGTCGTCTGGGTCGAAAACTCCGCAAAGTTCGTATGTTCAGCTGTCCGTTACGGATGGACCCCCCAGCAACACTTCGAAACCTGCATGCGTTACTCGTATAGAATTCCGTAGTGAGACTGCTATTTATATGGACAATAAATAACCAGAAATGGTTTTTGGATATCGTGTCTAGAAACTGCCGTGGAGTCATCGAAACTGCCGTGGGATCGTATCTGTTTTACTTTTGTCGATTGAGATCCTATTAAATGGGTGTTCGCGCGATACAGCAAAGGGACCACAAGGAACAAGTAACGCTAGCATAACGTGGGCTCATGCTCCACGTACGAGTTTTAAACTTCAAGCCATTCTCATTCAACATCCCACAATCATCAACTATCTTATTAAGGGTACGTCATTATTCTGTGAATGATCTCGGGATGCTTCTCTTACGCGACGTACGTTTAAAGTATCTGTGTTCAATGCCAGTCGTTTTTTGGTCGTTTTAGAATTCCAAAAATGAGAGAATTCATAGGAAGTTGCATAGTCATGCTTGTAAGTCTTCTTCCAACGAGGATCATTTTGATATGGGTGCGGCTTCAGGATTGCCTTTACTATCACGTGTTTACCTTGGACTTTAATGGCATGACTCTAATGAGTTGGTTTATGTTCGGGTGGACTCGGATCTAGTCCTGACCCTGTCACCGGCAACAAACAAAGGTCCTTAGATGGATGTTGATGCCGAGAAGTTCAATTTGACTTCAGAAAAGTCGCAACGCTCCTCTTTGTTTACTTGCCTTGAGGATTAACCACACTCCTGTAAAATTGTGTAGATGCATTCATTCGAAGGCAATCTAGACCGGGATATCTATCAGTAGCTCAAACTTGGTGGTTTGATATATCTACTCGATATAAGTGACGGGAAGACGGTTATATGCTCCACACTCGAGTACCAGATAGAAACTCGCCTAACACCATCGCCTCCAGAAACTCATCAATAAGTTTTCTGCCCTACTGAAGCGTGGACACTTTCAAGTTTCGAGAGCAACTATCAAACATCGACTGAGAAGATGATAGTAACTCTGAGCTACGTGACTAGCAGAGTCGGAGTCCATCTCCGGCGGCGAAAACTTTAGGCTGCGTAAAAGAGCATGACGTGGATAACGTGACGAATGAAAATTGGCTTGGAAGAATGAGACATCTTCGCTAAGTCGACAACGTGTCGACAATCAAGGTAACCACAGCTAAATCAACAGAGATTCAACCCGCGCCACTTACATATTCCCTGCATCGTTTCCGTATTGACCGCTAAGCCTACAGAATTTGCTAAGGCCTTCAGAATTCTACAGAATTTCTTACAACCACAGAATTTCTTCTACAGAAATTGCAAAGCCACTCTACAGAATTGCTAAGCCGGACTACAGAATCTACTGAGTGGAGTCCGAGGTCGCTGGTTGCTGGTCAGACGTCTTCTCAACGCAACACCATGAATAAGAGATGTTATCCTTCAGTCGAAAAAAATACGTCTGTTTAATAGATCACCTCGCAAAAGTCTTAGAGAAAGACAACTCGCTTCAATGCTCCTTCAACGGAATGAATCAATTTGTATTATACAATAACAATTCAAACGGCACTTGGAATTTCTCAACCACACCCAGCAAGTCATCCACTCGAACCGACATTAGGATATCACAACTAATCTCGATCACTTCCCACAGCCCGCTTGAAGGCCCTCTCATTATCGAGTCTATCTTTGCTCCTTCGTCATCCAGCTTTTCTTCAGCTATTCCTAATAAAGCAAAAGAAGCTCTCCCCTAGACTTCGTCTTTACATTCTCTATTCCTCTACTCTCCTTCCGCGATATAATATCTCATCTAGTTTTCAGCTTTGCAAGCAATTCGTCTCAGTGCATGTTATAAATGGCTTTTCCTTTTCCCCTTTTCCCACAGCCCTCCCATTCAGACAATCACCGGTTGCAACATATTCCCGTTCATCTGGCGGAAGCCAGCTATGATCTTTCAGTTTCGCCCTCGTCTTCTCGCTCTCTCGGGCAATATCACCCTCGCTCTCTCTCTCTCGCTCTCATGGTGGGGAGCCAGAGCTGCCATCGCCTCCGGCTGCTACGGTTCCAACCGTTGAAGCCGAGACCGGCGGCGAATAATAATTGAATCCGTCTGATTTATATGCCGCCTTTTCATTCTTTTTCCTCGCAAGCTCCAGCTCTTTCTCGACTCGCACAATACGAGCCCTACAAGCCGAGACTCTTCCGACTTTTCGGTGTTCCTTCCCTAGTCTTCATTCCTTCTTCTAGCCTTCGTCACGATGGGTCGGGCTATTTCTTTGTAACTTCTACCCCCGCCCCCCATCGTCGTCATTATCACAGTCATTGCCATTATCATCAGCAGCAACAGCAGAAGCAGCAGCAATAGCATCGTCATTGACATTATTGTCACGGGCAATGCGGTCGTCATCTGCTTCAACGGCTTCGGTACCAATATTCGCTAGTTTCGTCGGCGTGCGACAATTTCAGCGCTGAGACGGCCGCAGCGGCCAGCCAGCGAGCGAGTAGTCAGTATCCTGTGCGCTGTGCCCTCCTGGACTAGGCCGTGCGAGGCGGTTCTCCCGTGCGGCGACTCCCGTGCGGTTCATAAGAATGGGCGGGCAGCTTTACGGCCCGCGGCCAACGGCTCTGGATCTCTCTTCCTTTTTTTCATATTAAAGCGCACCTCTCCCCCATCCGCCGACCTCAGGAAACGCGCGGTCTCCGACTCGTTCTATGGCCTGGCCTGGCCTGGCCCAGCCTGACCGGACAGACAAGAGAGGGAAAAGATTGGAGAGAGAGAGAGACGGAGACAAAGCACCAACGAGAACAAAGGGTTGATATCAGACAATTTCACATTGAGAATCATGAGAAGGATGAGCTGAGTGATAGGCGGAGGTACAATATGTTGTATGCCAGAGGCTATATTGAATTGCACATTGTGCTGTTTATACGACATTATATTGTATTTTAATCTCGACCAAGAGGAATCGGAAGAACGACCACCGTGAGACGCGGCTGATGATGACAATAAAGGAAATTGATCACGTATGAAGCGTGTTTAATCTTGGTTGAATAGGAGAGAGAGAGAGAGAGAGAGAGAGAGAGGATTGTGAATCGAAATCGGTGGAGACACTCATATATGGAGTTCTTGTCAGATGCGTTTGTTACACGTACGTGCTGATACGTACAATACAGATGCTACGAATATCTCAAATCTTACTCAAAGTAGGGTGGCATGATAGAATTTGAATGGGCGACTTGATGTGGACTACTACTTAGTTACGCGAATCAAAACGAAATAAATTTAATTGTTCCTAGATCGTCTGAAATTCCTTGAACGTTGTCCAATTTATGTCTTGCTTTCGGACTACAAGTCAAACGGGAGAATTAAGCGAATAAAACAAACTTAGGTACAATCTCATTCGGTGTTCGGTATCATACAAATGGTGTGCACAACATATACTAGTGTTACTCTGCAAGTGTGACTCATCAGGCAGTTTTGCGTCAGTGCGGCCCGAGCCGTGTGAATATAAATTCTCTACATTTCTGATGGAGTCACCCACATGTGTCTAAATATGAATTTCTTGAATATGCCAAATATGAGATTTATACTTATCACAGTGATTCCAAGCCCTATGTATTGGTGCCAGTTAGAGTGTACAGTATGAAACTTATACATATATATATATATATATATATATAAAATAAAAAAATTCTTCCCGTCTATAGGATCTCCTACTGGGAAGAGTGATATGTCTTTCAAACTGTTTTTACACAGCATGCGGCAACCTTGAAGGAGAAGTTCAAAGTCAGTCATTTCTTCCATAACGCTGCCACCAGGCCTTATTGCCGGACGAAGTTGGTTAAGAAAAAAAGGTCTCTACTATGAAGTGTACGCTCAGCGGGCGCGCAAGGGAGTTCCACCGATGTAGGTTGTGGGACATTTCATTTTCTCGTAAATGCAATTTACTAAGGCATGGTTTCAGTGAGGCTAGGATCTCGACTACAGGCCTCCTTGTCGACACTAGTCGAGTTTGCTCCATAGCAGCAGCCCACTGGAGCGCAGAGTGCCTAAACTAAAAAGTGCACAAGATTCAGCGTCGCCCTGTTGCCGACATTGCATTATCATGCCGCAAGGGTCTGGCTCGGGCCTCTCTCTCTCTGCCCTATGGCGAAGACGGTATAGCACAAAATGAACAGGGAATTTCGACGCTGGAGTGCGAAAATTCTACTTAACTGATTTTATGGTGAATTGTATCCACTTTTGGTATTTAGCCTTTGTTGATTATGCAATGACTGAACAAATTGGTACAGCAAATTTGTGTTTTGCTGATGTTTAATACTTCGAGATACTCTCCCTACATACGTAACGCATGGAGGCAACTTGCAAAGGTTGAGAACCAATCGAGGTAGGCGAGGTAACCCACTTCAGCTGACGACCCGTAGAGAAACGGGTCCAATCTAAGAACTTTATAATGTTGTGCAAATCGGGTTGCAACTTTTTGCGAATTCCCTCACATGGCTCATGTATGTGTTCTCTAGTCGAACTAAATCCTCCACACCCGGTTTATTGGCTGACTTTTTGAAGCCCAATAAAAGCAAATAAAAGTTTGAAATCGAAAACATGTCCGCCTAATGACCCAAAAGAAACCACAAAGAACACTTTACCTTAAAGAACGATAACAAACACTTCGTAAACTGGAAATACACGATGACCAAACCTCGCTCTGTATATTTCTTATGATCTTGTATTTAAGTGGTTATACAAGCTCGGCTAGCAGACTATAGGCTCCTACTACATATATATATATATATATATATATATTTATGTTTGATATACTGATAGTTGAAAATTGTATTTGGTAAGTTAACCTGCTCCCGCTCGGCTGGATTACTTTTATACGATCGAAGAGTCGTAGGGAGAAGAGCATTTAGAGACTTGACGTTCTCATTGCTCTATATATAGTACACCATGTCCACTGTTGGGGATTCCACTTGGCAGTAACATCTAGCTTTCTGACGTCATGGAAAGCTGAGTACATTCTGGAGATTATCCACGTCCCTCAGGAGAGCCATAGTAGCTCAATGTGCAAAGAGTCCTTTCTAGCAAAAGACTCTAGTTTCTAGTCTGTCGTTTCTACGTTTTCTTCACCTGATTTACTCTGACTGTACCCAGCCCCAGCGCTGGCAATAAGCGCCCCCTACTGCTGTGGTAAAACAGCTCAAAAGATGGCAAATGTGTCTGTGTATGAGTGTCCACTCCATAGTTTACTTTAGATGGGGCACACTTCAACGACTACCTTGAACATTAGGGACGACCCCATAGAAGAGGACGACACCTCGGAGTGTCTCAAACGTATGACGAGGTATAGGACGGTTCCTACAGAAAACGATCTCATCAACGCAAAGCGCAGGTAACGATTCGGACCCCTTAGATATGAAAGTAACTTAGAAGGCGTAAGTATCCGAAATACGATACACGGAAGGGCTTAAGGTCATTTTCGGAAAATGACCAGAAGATTCAAGTATCACATCTTTCTATGGCCGCATGATTAGGAACTACTATTAGGCCCAGTGCCAAGAAAGCCGTCACATTAAGGCCGAAAGTTGGTAAGGACATTCTCAGTTATAGCTCAGTTTGTTCGGTGGTAGCCGTAGTTTAGAAATAGTATATATATATATATAATTTCGTAGAATTGCAAATGGCCTATTTATTTCGACCAGACTGTTGTGATGTCGTCTTGAAGATCAGCAGTTAACGCGCTGTTAAATATTGCATAGTTGTTATCCGAGCACTGATCTTATATTGCCAGGTCTTGCTGCTGTCCATGTCACATATGTGGGTTCGTCTTATATAATATGTTACACTTTTTCATTAAGCTACGGCGAAAAGTACTGCAATGAGAATATCAGCGTAGACAATAATAGCACTTGCAGATGCTCACACATCAGAAAATATAATACCCAGCCACAGGTTTCCGAGTCCACGGCACATGGCTACTTTCTTTCATACAGCAATCGATCCAGCTCGATTCCTCTGATTCGCTCCTGGCAGGGGGCGAGGGTATCCCGTTGAGAACCCACTCTAGCTCCACTACGTAGCCATGGTTAAGACAAGGCAGAGTAACATCAGCTGCAGCTCGAATTACCATTGGTTATTGCCGTCGGTGCGCGTACACCTGCTTCAACACAAATTGGAGCATTGCCACAATACCACCCTATGTCACGCTAGCGCCAATTGCCTCTGATTGCATTACATGAATATATATATATATATATATACATATATACAGGTGATTGTAGGCGGACGGTGCTCCGATATTATAGTTCTACCAATTCGTTCTTGCTTCCGTGTTCACGTCGTATTGATCCGCTGCTTCCCGCGCACTGTGTCTATATGGCTACTGTTATGTGAGCGTAGCTAAGCAGCATACCCTGTCGTCAACGGCGCGTGGCCATTTTTGCCAGGCTCAAGTGGACAACAAGGTAAAACAGTGCTCGACAAACGGACGCCATTTTCTCTTGATACAAGCATCCGATCTCTATAACGTCTCGCTGTAACTTCTAAGGCGACGGTGCCCTGCCGTCACGACCCACTTCCACTGTTTATTAATCTCGCACGCGTGGCCAGTGAAAGCATCAGTTGTTCGTAATTATCCCACTTCAGGTGTCGACACTAGGACGATTGATGAATTCATCTCGGTCTGTGCGCGTGTGTAATGTGTGTTTCAATTCGTTGTCTTATCTCCAGCCGATCGACCTGCCATATAGGTTCCACTTCGCACAATGCACCGGTAGTGTGGGGCATAATAATAAATAATACATAATAAATACTAACATCATCACCATCAGCCCAACGATCACCAGTGAATAATATGTATTTTCATAACGTGCAAACGAACCTCGAACGTTTTTGATGTCAGTTGAGCCATAGCTTTCTCTCTCTCTCGCTCTCTCTCTCTCTCTCTCCATCTCCATGTCTGTCCTTTACTCCCAGTCTCACTGTATGACGCCCCCCCCCTCCCCATACATGCTAAAGGCACAGGCGGCTGGCGTATGACAAGGCCTGACATCGTTGTCAGGTTGCGGTGTCGGCCGGCGACAGGGTTGTCCGCGTTCGTTCGTTCGTTGCTCGCTTGTGCGTCACCCGGCCATATGTCGTTACAGCGAACTTTTCGTCTGGGCGGTCCGACAGCCTGCCATCCATGTCCCTTCAGTATCCGACCGCTGCTGGCGGTGCCAGTGGTACTTCGATCCGTTCCGTCGGTAGACCTTTCTATGCCTCGGTATATTTACTAACATGTGGCTGGCTACAAATCATGGAACGAAAACAAGCGTCGGGAAGACAACGATAACCCGACTCAGCAGAATCATAACGAGAGTGCAACTCCACTCTTCATCTTTCCTCTGTACTTAAACACATTTCTTGTTGATCTGGTTCGCTTTGTGCGCCGTCTGTTGCCGACCTGTTCGAGACGCTTTCCATAATCGGGTGGAAGGCCATTCACAAGTGGCAAACAGACAACAAATAGAACAATGAGTAGTCGTTGACAAATTTTTTTTCGTGGCCGTGTTGACGTCGAGATGATGGGATAAGATGTCGTTGGACACAGTCCAACGAGTAAACACGCTGTGCCACATGCGGATATTGTGCACTCAGAGACAATAGATACATACAAACGCATCTAGAGCTGATATTAGAGCATTTCAAGGACAAGAAAGCGGAGACAGGGCGTTTTCCATCAGGCAATGTGCTACATATCATTTGATATTAGGTTACTAAAGTAATAACTTATATATATATATATATATATATATATATATAAGCATGGGAGGGCTGTTTTAGCTAGCGCATGTGCATGACGTAGCAGCTGAACCAACGATATATGCATAAGCAGTTAAGAGAATAGATTAGGTCAATTATAAAGTATGACTTGTACGAAATAAATAAAGATCTTTTTTTATTCCCTATGAACTGTTCACATTGCGAAATGACGAACGATGAACAGCAAAAAAATCCGAATATAGAATATGAGCAGAGTCATTTAAGCAGACCTTTCTTGATGCTATGTATTAGGCTAAAGAAAATCACGAGGAAAGGCGGCAGAAACTTTGGTGTAGGAGGCGTCTCGGATGGTCGAAGAATGATAATGTTTACGTGCTCGTGTATTCCAGTATTTTTAATTTCTCTGCACGAGACGAAGGTGCACAAAACGAGGATTGAATATCAGAGAGACGCGTTGTTGACAGTACCGTTGCATGTTATCGAATAGGATATGAGTAAAGTTGTTGTTAGTATTATTATTATTATTAAACAACGGATGATATACGGTTATTGAGGTTTAGCGGTTTTCACAGGGTTGATATCTAACAGACACCCCGAATCAGCTGTGAAATAGTTCAGAACCGGATGGAATGATCTGGGCCGTGCCGGGTTATTTCCAACGAGGCCGAGGATCAGCACGTCAGTCCTTGTTTGTGTGTTTGTTTGTTTGAAGACTTATCTGTCTGTTTGCTTGCGATCGTGCATTTTTGATGCAAGCGACAAGAGCGTCTATTATTTGGAATAATGAGGTCCGCCGTCGTAGCGCGTCAGCAAGAAAAACACCGCATTTCGCCACTTAGTGAGGAACACTGATACAATAGATTAGCTTCTCCGACGAATCTGATTATAAGCGGCACACCTATCTAGAGTGGAAACGATGTCGATTTTTCGTTATGAGAGTTGTCGGTCGAAATTCAAATTCTAGATCAAGGCTTGCATCATGCCATAAAATGTATTTGCTATGCGTTTCAAGCCAGAACAGCAACAGCAGTGTGGTGGCTTTTGGTATCTAGTGGCATGGTGGATATATGAATGGGGCACATTTACAACTCGTTTTCACCACAAGGTAATTGCAGCATTATCACCGCTGGGTGGCATTAACACAAACTCCCCGCGGACCCTGCTAATCTTCACGACGATGCCACGGGAGTTGCAGCGAACACAGCGTTGGCTACGCGCTCAGATATGAAAATGATGATTTCGTTTGGAAACTAATTGCAAGTACGCACGACTCCCACTACTCGACGAACGAGAAGTTAAAATTAGTTAACTCGACTCCGTAGCAGATTTGCATAGCAGTCTGCCGGGAGCGAGGGGTATTCAACTGACACTTTGTCTGTCAGTGGCTACAAACGGGAAGAGACCAATCCCTATGCACTTTCCTGTTCACCCATCTCCACAAGACTCCGCTCTCGACGGCGACCCCGGGAAGCCCTCAACGCCCCCCCACCCCCACACTCCGGGACGCTGCGCCAATCTCTCTACGTTGGCCACCTCCTCGTTCTCCTGTGCTATGGTCGTATGTCATGGCTTCATGCCTCTGTGAGTGCGTCTCGTCCAAGAATGCGCCGTCGGACGAGACTCTCAGCCAATCCCGTGCTGGCGGTTCCCACGACGGACGGCTTGGGGACAGGGAGACGGGTATCTTGTATGTACAGGACAGATAGGAACTTAGAATCCCGCTGTAGGTGTGTGTCTGTGTGCGCGTGTATGTATATGTGTCTGCGTGTACACATATACATATACGACACGGACCGGTCTCTGGCAAACAACTGGGGCCCGGGATAACCGAGTTCCCCAAACACTCAGCCATCTGACTCTCTTGCTCAGACAGCGTGGTCCGTCCATCCGTCCATTCCACTATGGATGGGTTGACGCAGGAACGGGGATGGAGCTAATGTCAGGGAGTTCTGAGACTGACTCACCCATGATTTTACAAAGTCTCTGACAAGTAAGAGACTGACAGTCACGTCACTACGTTTGTATCTCCGCTGCCATCTGCTGTGATAAATTCTCCTATGACCTGATGAATATTGTTTACCGTATGCGCTTTAAAGTAAAACCACCTAAACGTGATAGGCTAGTTTGGCCGGCTAAAGGTAAGTATAGTAATGCATCATGAACACTAGGTGGTGCTGACATTGCCTGATACATCATCGCAAACTGAAGAACTTCTTGATTTGTGTCTAACTTCAGTTGACCGTATAACGCACTAAAAGAATTACCGTGCATTAATTGCATTGAAATTTTTGATGTAATCCTACTTACGCGAAGTACTCAAACCGTTATCGTAATAATAGTAGTAGTGGAATTTATTCTTATGAAGCAATGCCGAAAGCAGTTGCACCGTGGACGTTAAATGTTGGCTGTGGGTCAGTTGGAAAAATTGATTTATTTTTTATAGTGGAATTTATTCGAAGCAGAACAAGAACGCCTCGCTTTGGTCGCATTGCTCTTACCGTAGTGCCATGCTATCTGTGGAACACGAACAGAATAGGATGATCGGCCTAGTCAATATAGACTTCGTGAATTCTGAACATTGCACCTTCTTATCACACACACACATATTAGGAGCACAAGTTAATTATAGTTCCCACTGACTGAGCGTAAGTAAGCTCTGCACATGAGAACATACAAGTGGTGAGTTTCGATAGACGCGCCGCCGCCTTTGACATTTCATATATTTGCCTGAAGCTCGCTTGAATGTCATGCCAGATACAGTGAAAAACTTTCTAGCCCTTGCATATTTTGGCTGTAGCGCTACTATTCGCATAGTTCTCAACTCGAGGCTGGGATGCCGTTGAGCTTAACTCAACAGGTTCAAATTCACCCGTGTCCTCTCAAACCAAAGAAAATCGTATATTCTCTTTGGTGCATCTCGCTTCGTGTATTTCACTCTCGGATCAACTATTCGGAAATATAATCGTATAATCGGTGACATAATAAGCCACCTACGTTACTTGTAGGGTTGTGGTCTCCACCTCGTATGACTCTCGTTTGCGTGCTGACACACACAAACACAGGCTGTGACGATCTATAGTTTTCGAAGTGTTAATAAGCAGTCACTACGTCTATTGTTGCTAAACCGAGCAGGATAACATGTTTCATTTCATACATATAATACATCATTCATATGAAGAATGTGTAATTTTGCCATCAAATTACGGGGCGATTTGTACACAAATGCTGTCCCTGGCGCCCGCAGGTCGAATTTAACCCGTGGCCTGACGACGGACCCTTACCACGATAAGTACTACGCAGCCGTTCCGTTAGCCCAGGTGGTCGCTAGCCGGCGATATGATAAGCCAGAGGCGACTAATTAAAATACCATTTTAATGTGTCCGCTCACTATCGAGTGGTAAATATATTAGGTTGTCGCTCCTCTCACGGCAGCTTTCAAGATTCTCGCACGAGATTCTCCGACAAGTAATAGAAGAGTGTCTAAACTGTTGAGGAGGCTGAGCAGAGCGCAGCCTTAGATGAGTCTCGCGTATGTGCACACACACCCTGTCTATGGAAGGGAGTGATGATAGTAGAGAACAGACATCTCATGGTGGTCACTGGTACAGTCACGTCGGTCGCAATGCCCCGCATGAACACAGTGCTCTCCTTAGTTTACTATGGGCTAGCATTATTTGGTGTTGTAATAAAAGGCAACAATGGAATACTGATATCAACTTAATTGTGAGATCGATTATTTAATGCTATATATCCGTTCATAATGATGTATGCCTAATACGGGACAACACTTTTTTCTGATATATTTTGTCCGCCACCCCTTATTTACAACCAACCACCTATTTACAAATAAACACCATTTTCGGTACATTTTTATTTGAACTATAACCCCGTGTTAGACAATATTAATTAACTCTTTTTTCCAAATATTCGAAGGGAAATACCGCTTATGTAGCCGTTAGAGATCTGCATGCCAACGAAATACGCCTGTGAGTTTTGCCTCGGTCCTTACGTAGATCCTTGCCCAACTAAGGTTTCGCATTAATTTAGTTCACACTCACCCTATTTGTATACCTTTATAATGTAAGTGATCAGCCTGATAGTAACAACCACCCCATTGATCTTCTTTGGTTCGCGGGTATAAACAAGTTGATTTCGCTCGGCACGACTCTAGAAGGCGAGTTTACTCGGTTCGGCCTATGCCTCTTCTGGAAGACCTGATTTAACACCGATAAGCTGTTTATGATGCTGCGCGGCAAATAGTCAGAATCTCTCTGAATCTCAATCTGGGCGTTCTCGAGATACTCATTGGCGAATGGATGAATCGTCCACTAGAATGATTTGCACTGCGCTATTCGCTACAGCTCTCTCGGAGATTGCAGACCGTTTCTGTGGTGTTCGAGTACTCCCGAGATAAACTCTCTGTAGATTGCGGTGAACAGTGCTTGACTTTCTGTCATACTGTGAAAGATGTGCGTTTTCTTCGTTTCAAATATGGTTACGAAAATATTGATGGAAATTATTGTGGAAAAATCGACAACAATCGTCCAATAATTTCTTAGTTCCTTCACAATCCTTCTTTGGCTGAAAACGCTAGAAGGCCATATGACGTTTTGGCAACTATTAGGTTGATCCAGAAGTTCCCGCGGTTTCATGAACGATGTGAAAAGATGTCTGAGTTCAAAAAAACGAATAGCCTACATCTGTACTTTTTTTTCATTTGTTGGCCCACGCCAGCTGGGCCTTAAACAAGGCCGACAAAAACGTGCGTCCAGAAAATTATTCTCGATGTCGCGAAGATTGATGTTCTACAACCATTTACCAAGATTATCAATAAAGCAATGCTGCTTTTCGATATGTGTGAACTTGCAAACATATATATAATATATGTTGACGACCACCTTTCAAAGGCGAACAACAAAGATTGATTTTATTCCCGAAAACAAGCTGTCTCATATTTAATCTAAAATGTACTCTTTTATCTTAAGGTTCACCATGATTCATGTGCGATGGCCTAATTCGCCTGGTAGGCGAGTATTTTTATTACGTGTATCGAACAGCTATATTTGATCGTTTTTTGTCTACGTTCTTAACAAAAAACACAATTTCTTATCCAAAACTTGCACTTACCCTGACGCCAACCCGTGAATCCAAAATCTTCTCGGAAATTCACGCCAACTTGATTGCTAAATCGTTTTCACCAATTGCGGCTTATTCTACGATATTATACAACACGAGCTTTGCGAGCTCTGCGCACTAGGGATCGGCATATGTATGGGTAGGAGTAATCAAAAGGTCAACGATCTCACCCGGCCTGTGACAACTCACTGTGCCCTGTTCCGTACTTACACGATCGTTTAATTATCTGACGTTTAATTTTAGGCAGCCGACATTAGCAACATACTCACGGTTGACATCCGTACTGATTCAAGATATCTAATTTCGATCCATCGAAAGCTGTTCTCCTTGAACCCACGCAGCGATGTGCTTTATCAGACAGTCACTGTGTAAATTTCTATTAGCCGTTTCTCAAATCAAACCTCAGTCTATCTAGCTTGCTTCTGTTGCGATAGTATTTGAACAACTTTTATCAGCGTATTGTCGGCTATGGCAATACATTGTTCCATGCATGCCGGCAAAGTGAGGTCTCACCGTCCGTCCATACGAGGAGGGAGTGCCGGCAACAGCGCGAAGTCTCCACTCATCGTTCTGTCACTATACTGCAGATACCACGCTGGGGACAACAACGTCAATGGGCGTCAATCGTTCCCCAAGCGATAGCATTTTTTGGACAATTTTCTTTTGGGAGTTCTTTTTTTTATATTAATCTTCGGAGTTCTACCACCACTACCATTTTAAATACTGTTGTTCATTTCGCTGAGTTGTTCACGAAAGCTCGTCCAGCCGTTGCTGATTGGTTTTACGCGGCCGGTAACAATCAAGCGTGCAAGGCCAATATTCTGTCCATGGAGGTCAAATGTGTTTAGACGCTTAAGAATATGAACCTGTGTTATTGTTATCTGTATGCGAGAGCTGGAACTATAGTCAATGCTGCTCATACTATTATGCAACATTAAAAAATGCTAAAGTAGTACTATCATTTTCGTCAATGTATCCCGAAATAGACTATAATCATAAACCAGCATCACAGGAAGGCTAATTCATAGAAAAGCTTGAATAAGCACTACGTTTATTGCGCAGAATGTTGAAGTCGAGTAGTTTTAAGAAACAATTGAAGCGACTCTCTTTCTAGAGGGACACATATTTGAATCTACCTTTTTTACTACCTGAGAAACAATTACCAATGCAGTTAGTTATGATACAGATGCTCTTTATATTAAAGGAATTATTGTTTATTATCGTGCTAAGGCGGAATATAAATTATTGCCGGTAACATACATGATTTATTTCAGCGACTTGGCCGGCAATGAGCTCTGAAGAAATTCGTTTAGGCATGATAGCATATGTATGCCGAGGTACGCTGCATAGTGCCCGAGACAAGCCTGCTGCATTATTTCGAAAACTTTCAGGGGACATATACATCGTTGAGGTGTGTAATACGACACTACAATAATATACCCTCTAGTGATAACGAGACTCATTAACAGCCCTACGTAGAATTAATTAATACTTGATTTTACATAAAGCAACGACATTGTACTAATGCAGCTGTATGCGGACAATTGTATGTTGAAGTGTCCTCGGACGGAAGAAGCGCTCAGGGTCCGTTCAGCCGCCAACGAAAACACAGTCCCGTCTATACCGTGTAGATAGCAGTGACATGTGTGCCACTTGCGGTTACTTACTGTTGCTCGTGGCCGCGTTACGTTGCTATGCCACCCAAAGCGACACATTCACACCGAGGCATCGTCCCTCCCTTTCGTTCTCTATCTGCTTGAAAATGATATGCGCAGCAGCTTTTCTTTACTTGCAGCAAGAGTCATCCGATGTTCGCTTCTGGATCGGCAGCATCATCTATGTGCAGCAAAATACCGTTGTGCAGGTTTTTTTTTCCGCTATCCATAATACACAATAGACATTGTGGCGACATTATAGACTATTATAGATTTGGATTCAATTTAATAGCTGACCGAGCCGCATGTGAAGTGTAATGATATACCGGAAACGGTTCTATACGCTACGAATGTGAAAGCTCTTGAAATTATCGCTGAATGTGGTATTGGTCAGTAATAATTAACGTTACTTTAGTTCGCGATCGTCGCAAACGTAGCTGAAAATTGTGTACGTGAACCTCAGCCGTTTGTGTTGAGCAGTGCAGCGCAACCGAAATCTGTGTTGAGATGTCGGGTCAGTTTCTCGATAGGGGTTATGCCCACTTAGAATGTGTGATATAAGCTAATTAAATGGAAAATCTGCACGCTAAATCAAATTTCCGATAGAAATAATAAATTTCCAACATGTATTCACGTTGTAACAGGTAACCATGGATGTGAGTCCCTGTTATGTAGAACAATTGATTAGTACAGGTTAAATTCAGTATTATTGAAGATATTATCGAATAATATAATATTATTTGCTGACAGATTAACTTAGCAATTCAATATTTCGTTCATCAGTGGGAACGCTCTTATTGTTGAGCGAATACGTGTGTGTATATATATATATATATATATTAAATATATATATATATATACATATTTGCAGTGTATTCAGAAGGTTACGCAACTCTATGGGAAGCTAACAAAGTATAACGATTCCATAGGTGACCATCAATTCCATGTTTGTGATCTTTTTAATGTAACTTTAGTCTAACAAAAAAGTACATTAGAAATAAAAACTGCACACGACTACTGTGTATTTGCATAAAAGTAAAAAAGGCCGCGAGACCTTGGGGCGTTGGTCAGGGTGCCGCGTCGCAGACGAAGCTTCTGTTGCAAAGCTGCTCGAGGTCTCGGGATATGGATAAGAAGTTTTGAGACAGGAACTTCCGCCAACGACTGATCTCATCAACACCTAACATTCGGACACCTGCTGGATGTCACCACCGGCTAAGCTCTGTTTCGAATTCCTGGTCGCCACGCTGAAACCTAGGAAGACTTTATGGCTCGTTTGTTCAGGCGATTCCCATGGAAGGCATTACAGAGCCCATCTGAATACCACGATTTATGGAACGGTAGTTCTGAGGACATTGGTCCGGGAAAAATAGCTTCTGTTAGAGTGTTCGAGGCGTCAATGAAAGAGAAGATTGAAAGACTCGTTAAAGATTCGTGCCGGTATGATGGGTTCCACGTTACTGCAGCCGCTCCGCCCGACTTCACTGCCTTTGGGGACCCCGTGCGTGATCAGCGACGCATTGTTGTATCGGTGTATCTGAACGATGGGACCAGCCAGCCACCGATAGCTCAGAAGTCAACTTCACCTGTGATTTTCGGGACCATCTCCAAGCCAAGTGTACCAGAGTTAACAGCTGGCGGAAGATAAGAGACTTCAATAGCTCATCGAACGCTTGACTACGTCCATCGTAGAGGGGATCAGTCTGAGGTCGATGAGGTTAGAAGGACGCAGAGACAGAGGTCTCGCTTGAGGACGATTGTCGCTCGACTGGACAGTGGAAAAGAGGTTCCTGTCTACATGCTCCTGAGCGACCCGCTATACAAGGTTCCTATATAAGTGAACCGAGGGCTAGTGCGTACTACGCCGCAGATTGAAACTGTGATCACGCTATGTCATATCGGTGGGACAGCTAGACATGGAAGCGACAAGATAGCGATGCAGGACCGTTCGAGGAGGAGTCCGGGATAAACCCGCAGGACAAGAGGACTGTGCCCGGGTGAGAGGATTGTCAACATTCGGAGGCTTTGTCACCATGAGGCATAGGGAATGCCTGCATCGAAGAACGCGTTGGCAGAGCTGGATTTCAGCGGTTCGCGGTTTTAGTCCGAAGGCGGAAAAGTCAAATACAAGTTTGCCTCAATTATTGCGGGTTTGAGCGACCGTTGGCTCAGCACCAAAGGAACAGACAACGAATTTCAAACTATTTCATTTATACCGCCCAAATGTTGAGAGTAACCGACGACTGTTACTACCAGGAGCGCTCAAGAGTAAAAAGATATCATGATAGCGATCAGTTAGAGCCGAAAGTTTGAGGGTTGCCTGTGAAAGTACTAGAACGCGTAAATCTATAATTTGCGAGCTGCTGTCACATTGCTTAGACCTTGAATGGGTTTATCAGCAGATTCTAGTACCTTCTCAGACAACCAGCAACTGATGTAATTCATATCATTGACCACGAGATTTTTGTATTGCTGAACAGGTTGGATTATTTGGTCATCGGCGAATTCGTAGAACTGGAAACCGATTAGAATCGTCTCATCATGCGCTTAGATCACTTTCAAACGATTTTGCACGAATCCTGAAGTATTCGTCTCTACCGACTTAGGGCAGATCAGAGGCTAGTCCCGACACGATGAACCTCATCGATATCGCAATCACATCCGTTCTAGTGCTGGGAAGCGCTACCTTTGCTGAGAACGTGGCACCGCATGCTCAGAATAATGGACGGCATCCCATGCAAAAGCCAGCCCTCAACTGTGCGGGAGGACTTGCCGCCGTCCTGAAGAATCACATCGAAATGCGAAATGTCAGAACCGAGGATACGGTTGTTGCCTTTATCGGGGCGTGCTTGTCCCAGCCGGATCTTAGTCCAACGCTTGCAACTGACTTTAGTGGCGTCGAATCAACTGCACTCTTCTATAGCAGCGACCATTTATTTTGGCATGTCGGAGTGGGGCCTGAACTAAGGTACACGGTGTTGTACCTCTGCCCCCAAATCAATGACTTCAGGACTGAAGTCAACTTGAAGGTCAGGACTAATTCAGCGTTACAACTGCTACAGCGATATATTCTATTCGCCATCACTGACACCAATAGGCGGATACTCAACTGTGCATTTGTTACACATTGCAAAGTTAAGCACGATCATGTCGTTCTAGATTTATTTGGATTAGAGGTTATACCTGCGACACGATTATGCCCCATAGAATATACGCGATTTTCACTAGGCGTCTCCGACATCGTACCAGCAAGCGGTGAACACCGATATTCCGTATACGTTGGTGTAGAGACAATGCCAGCAAATCGAACGCAATTCTTCTATCCTGCTCGACGAGTCATCTTTAGGTTTACAGAAATCTCAAGCGGACAACATGAACTATTATCGTCACCTTTCACATTCAAATGTCTCACACCTACGGCCCGCCTCGAACACTCCGACTCTGTGTTCACGAGGCACCTCAAAAGACCACTCGTCCTGGCTCTTGTTATATCGGCAACGATTGTGTGCTGTATATCAAGCTGCGGATCTCTACGAGAATATGCTAAACTTAAGGATCAATTTGGGGCAAGTGTTGTGACAGTCTACGATGTTAAAGTTCCGCACATGGGCGGATTTGGTAAGGGGCCTAGACTCCTATTGATGGGCTTCTTCTTGCTATTATATAGCACTTTCCTTGGTAGAGTGTATAAAGTACAACTCATCCAGGAGTTACCTTATAACCTGGTCAGTGGGCACCCATCCTTCTATAGATTTCCTGTTAGCGTTTCTACTTTACCATATCGAACAAATGCTAAAGATCTCAGACTGATGACTTACCTACAGATTTCTAACAAACAGCGTTTATGTTCTCTACGCCCTGCTGCCGTTAAGGAAGGACTCGGCATATTACTGGCAGATGCAGGGTCAGCGTACGTTCCCTTTGGATTCTCTGTCCAGGCCAATGACAAATATAACCTCGCATTCAGTCGGATCGTTTCCATGATACAGAAATACCATCTCGTGCCGATGACACGAGCTTTCTTAGTCGGACCTGCACCTTCTCGAAGTCTTTCTGAGGAAAGACTTCGAGACGATCCGATGGCCCACAAAATTGATTCTGTCCATAGGACTGCTTTGCCACATTCAAAGCAACGACCCAGCAGGAACTGGGAAGCTCATAGAGAATTGCTTTATAGTTGCTTCGGCAGGGCAGGCACCTCATGTAGCTCGGATGGTCCGGCGGTTTTTATGTTCTTCTTTCACGAGAACCCTATCACTCGGTGGTATCACATCAGTGGAACAATCAAACTCGGCTTGAAACTAAGTATCCTTCCAGCGTTGATCGTTGTGTTGGAGCATATTGTAGACAACATCACATCTTGTTGCAAGATGCTGACCACCCTGGTAGAATCACCACATTCCTGGTAGTAATGAAGATAATATTGTGCAGAGAATAAGCAAAGGTGGCCCCGACAGGTCCTCATAGTAATACCTAAAGGTTAAGAGCTGAGGCCTGTCAGATAGGGGAACAGCTGAGGGTCAGCTCGAAAAACAGTTTTGGTAGTAATGAAGATAAAGATGAGGGATTGAAGGACATTTATGTTCCCGACCGTACTACACCTATAGGAGGACAGCAGTATCATCACACTTCAAGAGTCATAGCACATTTCAAGATCACACTTACGTATGTAAGTCACATCAAGTATAAATCGGCACGTGCTAGCAGTATCCCGAGTAATTGAGTATATATTTTTACATTTGTAGTATTAATCATATTGCACTGAAACAGACATTGAATATTTGCATCGGCCCGCAGCGATAAGTACCTGCCTGTGACTTTAGATGCCCGTTTAATGGCTTTCCCATCAGCCAAGTGCTTTACTACAGTTCGAACGATACCGCTTCGGTCTCCGAATTCGACTCAAGTATTACAGCAGCTATAAGCCTATCCCTGAATCGCTTGACAATGCATGTTAGATTTTTGGCTTGTGTCAATTATATTTTAATTCTGATCGTACCGGAATACCGTGATAACTAGCTCTAGAGAGGGGTTTCTATTTATGATTCTATATAGGAATGGTCTTCTTTTCAAGTGATTATTATTATATATAAATCCCATGCGTGACTGTAGCCAGAGCTGCGCGACTACTCTAGCGAAACTGTCATCTAAAAGCACTAACGCGTGTATAAGTCGTATTGCAAGCTGCAATCTTAATGCTAGCTAATGTAAGGTCGACATATGTTTTAGAGGCAGTAGACACAAACAACCAGTAAAGTTGAGGTATCATAAACGTTGCAAAAATATAAATGCGCAAAAATAACGCAAAGCTTTTCCCCACAGTTGACAACATTAAATGTTTTAATATGTAACGCAACTTTATATAGAGTCACCGAACGATAAAATCTCAAAGAAGTCGCATTCAACATAAATGCTATATTTAAAATGAATGTACCCAGTTGCGTGAAAAATGATGGCTTAAAAAATAAATGATTGTCTCGCGTGTGTTGTAGCTGCATTTCTTTGAATTGAACAAAACGCTATTAGGCTGTAAATATTCCTCAAATAGTACTCTAAATGACTTAATATCCATTCTATTTCCTGCACCGTCAGGCTAAAACCACAACCTCCTCTCATTTCATTACAAATTTCAAAATTAATTTGATGTACAAGGTAACGAAGCTGCAATATGTTATATATATATATATTGGCCACACAGGTATTGCTTCGGGCGGTCCAATGTATTGTTAGCGGCAGAGCAAATAGACACCATATCACTAGGTTCGCCGTACACGGCTTCCACCACCTTGTATATCAATCCGAGGGATACCACGATGCAAATGATCGCTGTAAATGTAAATTTTGCGGATCTAAATGTTGTAAATATCATGCGGGCGAGTGCAATCAAATAAGATCACTGAACCATTTGATGAAATTGAGCGTAGATAATAACAACAACAACGACCGAACTCTAGCCACAGCGACTGGCGAAAGTACGTTGTATTTATAAACCACTACACTGTTTGTAAAATAGGTATATTATAATATTACACAACTCGTGTGAATAAAAAGAGAAGCTATTATATTGGCCACACAAATGTGTAAAATTGTTATGCGTGAGCATATGGTCCTTCAGATGGTGGAACGGCGGAACAGTACCAAATGGACATATATATTTAAGCTCATTTAAACAGTCGACGGAAGACCGTAATTATCAGGTTGTCATGGCGCTTCCGTTCGTCGAGCTGACAGAAGCACCATATGCATTAGAAGAGCGCTTCATGAACTGTTATTCGACAGCACGGGTACAGGGTCAGCAAAACAAAGTATTGTTCAGCCGCAACAAAACGGATTGGGCAAGCCTCAACCTTGAGAGGGACATGATGATAGGTTGAACAAATGGCTGATATAAATACGGGCTCGAGTTCAGTGTTCGATCTCTGAAGTGTTCTAGTGATAAGTTAATGTCAAACTACACTCGTCATGTTACAATCTCGGTCGAGAATAGACATCGGTTGTTTCGGTTAAGTTCATCTTCTACTGGACCTACTCTGCTTGTCAGGACGCACGTCTCTCATTTCAATGGGAATCCCTTCAACGAAATGCTGTAGCACTTATTAAATAACGACACGTGTGAAATGCCTTGCCAGCACTGTCGCACGTAATAACACCTCGGAAGCGGATTGCCATGCTTGTATATAAACCTGAACTTACACATGCCCAAACCGGTATTAATCAATGAGCATGGTAGTCAAAGTTAGGAACCTAATGGACATTGTGTACCTTAACCTCATCCATCTGCACTGAGACATTCAGTACAGTCGACATTATGTTTCGATATATTAACACTGCAATTTGTCCTCAAGCCTTTCAGCTAATCGGATTGGTGATTCTATGGGCGTTCTACCTGTATTGCGGAGCTATTTTCTATAATCGGCAAGCTTGATGTATGTGGAAACGCAAGCGTCCACAGTCGAAGTAATAAATGTTAAGAATTTTCGCTCTCGGTCAGGTATCTGAAACCTTCTGGCGGACCGCTAAATAGCTTAGTTGCTCTACAATTTGACTGTTTCAATATAGTTCGAATATATATATATATATATCCAAACCACGTCAGCTTTTTTTTGAAACCTCTTCCATTGCTTTACACAACTCTATTCTTAGAAATGAAGCATTCACTCACATATTGTTCAAATGCAGATATTTAAAATGGCCGCCTCGAAAAGATGGCCATTTCCGTGACCTTCAGGTGCATAATATTTCTGTTGCTAGCCCCAGTTCTACCTACTGCCGACCATATAGGGACCTTGCGTTGCTAAGTAAACAATGCAGCACATTCTGTATCTGACATTCTTGGTTTTTCAAGGGCATTGTAAATCAGCGGGGATATGTTATGCACTTTTCATAATAACCTGGGGCTTTTCCTTACCTGGCCACTACACGAAATGTGTTACTTAGGCGTGGGGTTTGACAAAGTACATTCGCAATTCTGACCAAAACACCTGAACCATATATTGCGTCCAAGAGAAAGCACATGAGTGAATGCATATGAGATAGATTTGAGCCTCTTACGTGTAGTTCCAGTATGAAAACCGATAGAATACCATGCCTGTCATTTTAGTTCACATTTCTCAACAGAGGTAAAAATCAATAACAAACGTTCAGCGTTCGTACCAGTCAAAAACCTAGTGAAAGTTTGCATGTGCCAGCCTCAGGCATATATGGGAACTCCACCAAATAGAAGAACCGATACCATGAATGAATATCAGCTTAGTTATCAATATTTCCTGCAGTCACTAACAGTTAATGATGCACTTGAGATCTATAGATCCTAGTCTGGCCACCAATGAGGGTCCGCCTCACAGAATTCGCATCACCAAACATCACAGGACTTAGTAACGTGTCGACTCTGTAATTTGTATCCTCACATCATTCATAATTACTGTAAATTCATTTTGACAAGAGTGTTTAGGTAATGGGGTAATGAAAAAAGAAGTGTTTACTAAGCAGTTTTGCAGTTCCATCTCGTTGGGTACTCAAAATTTTGTGAATTACGGTGAAACATCAAACTCTCAATAGAAGTTATATTCACAAGTTCGTACGTAATTCAAACCGAACGAAATTTCAGCCTAAGCTAGTCTCGTATCTGTGTGTCTTAAATTGTACTATTATGGGTGCCTGTGCAGCACAAGAATATCATCGCTAATCGTAAACATTGTAATGCAATCTAGCCGAGAGCTTTATAATGAACGCTATCGTGGACACTATCACAACTACCATCATGCTGGAGGGCTTCAGAGCCTTCGGGACTACCGCTATTAATTTCCATTCAGAGCATGAATCGGACTCGACATGCGGGCGTTCTATGAGAGCATACCACCATATGAAATGTAAAAGCCGAAAATGTAGTTGTCCTCTGTCCTATTCCGTTTGTTTGCCATCACGGGCATGAGAAAAATTATGTCCAGATACGCATCTATTATATTTTGCATTGCACGCTTAGGATAGATCACATTGCCCTAGACCAGATTGGAACCGTTCCGTAGATGGTCTTGGCGGTGCTTCGGACTGCAACACAGTAAGGATGTGCGGCTCGGGTTGACTGCCAGACACGGCGACTCTTTGGATTGCTTTATAATTTTTTTATCTGTGGATTCTTGTCAAGTACGACAAGGTTGAGATTAATTCAAAGGTGGTCCCTACATGTCCTTGTAGTAATACCTACAGGTTCAGAGGCTTATCACATTTGGGGAACCATGGAGAGTCAGCTCAAAGAAAAAAAACAGACTAGATTGGACCGATAAAGTAGTCACGCCCCTTCAAAGACACAAGATTTCCACTAAGCGTCGTTGATATCAAGGCAGTATGAAGCCCAGCTCATTATTACATACTCATTACCGTTTTGACAAGGCCAGTAATAGCACCAAATTCTCCTTCCTGCCCAACGCGTAATCCTTACATTGACAGTTGTCCCTAAGAAACAACGTGAATTACTTTCGTCATCCCTCACATCCAAGTGTCCCGTTCCGTTAGCTCACCTCGAGGGCGATTGGATATTCGCCAGACTCCGTACAAAATCACTAGTCCTTGCTCTTGTTGGGCCAGATATGAAAAAACGTTCAACTCACATACGGATGTTCTGTCTTGTCACTATTTACGGGTAGATTATACAAATTGTAACGCCTTCTCCTAATGGGCCTGTTACGCAATCCAAGCATACAAAGCACAACTATTATACAATCAGTGGGGTGTGGCGACACTTCCGCGCCGTTGGTCACCCATCTTTCAGCGTCTATTCTTTTGTTGTTATGACCTTGCCATATCCAATGTTTGATGTAGAGGTCCGAATGATGATCTATGCATAGACACGCAGTAAGAAATGCAATGTTCCTCGCGCCCTATGGCTGTTTGACACCCATTTAGGTTTCCAAAGGGAGATGTGGCAGTGACGTATGCTCGCTTTTGCACCTTGGCCCAGACCAGTGGCGAAGACAACCAGACCCAGTCGGATTCTGTCGGTAACACAGTTACAACATCTTGTGCCCATAATGTCCAGCTTCTTGGCCACGTTGTATAGCCCTGTAATGTATCACGTCATGATCAGCGCAGTTAACCATAGGCATATGAGAGAATTCCTTCGTTCAAAGCGATGTTCCGCTCACGAATGGACAGCCTATCGTGAATTACCTTTCCATGTTGTTCGGACAGCGAGAGAGCTATTTCGGACCACCTGTTTGGGAACATGAATGTCTCGAGATTGCCGTCAGGGCAGCGCCGCCTAGAGGCAGAGAGTGACAGCCCACAATAGATACCAATCACCCCTCAACCTCGATGTTGTCAATATATAGCATAACACTACCCCTATACCTTCTCCACCTATGGCTGGGGTTGACGTCTCAGTTGTAGCCATTGAGTCCTTTATATTATCATAGATCTCATCAGGAAATGGGGGAGGTGTTCGCCGGTTTTAGTGAGGTCGCCAACTGGACTTGTGGGAAACGTGTGTGATATACGCAGCAATACAAAAAACCTTTGCGGGCGCCCATTGCGTAGAAGGCACACTCAGCAGCCTATTTATAATTTGCTCAGATGCGAATAAACGGTTTCAAAGACTGTTCTTAGCCTTGACGCGCACTTGTGCTCGGTGTAGAGGCGAGATAGAGGGTATGCCGAGATAAGGATGTATGTATAGAGGGTTTATTGCTTAATATCAATGTTTATTTTTTATCAGCTGTACCTACTATCAATTGTACGAATTATACGCATCAACGGCCTGCAATAGTGTCTGATTTTGTAGTAACATGACGGTGTAGGCACCATGTACGAGTTACTTCGGAATGATTGTATTCAGGGGATTGCATCGCAGGAACGGTGCTATGAACTTGACAGTTTGATATATGTAGCTATGAAAATCATTGACGCTGGTCTCGCAATCACCGATACTAGAAATTAGCGGCACCTAAATCTCCACTCATAGATCACTGAATTATTTAGTACCAAATAGCCATATGTACAACCCACGTAAACACATACGCATAACACACACAGCTCAATAAGGCATGGCGCACTAACAGGAGTTGTTACATTGTCGTCGTCCCTAATGCAGTAACCCAATAGGCAGGTGTTGCATAATTGGCTGACAGTCAGCCCGAAAACCTTAAAAAAGGTATTGCATAATTGATGAATAAGGAGTGATATGTGGAATCCTTTTATATGAGTATTTTCGATAATCAACGGGCAAACGGGAAAGCGGTATATCCGTTATGTAGTAGTAGTACCTTTATTACGACAACAAGTGTAGCATTAAACATCACCCTGTGAGTCCAAGAACTAGAGGACAGAAGGAAGTCTATCCGTGTGTGCGAATGCTACCTTTTACGAAGGACATATTTATAGCCATTCTAATTGTTAATTTCCTCTTTCTACGGTGGCTATGAATTTCGTTCATCACCGTGGCGAGACGTAATCGATCTTTCAGCTTTTGTCCACTTAAAATGTTTCTTAAGATGATTTCTCAATATTTACTAACTATTTTGGGTATGCATTTTTATTCACTAACTGTATGCTGCTAGTTGTATTATACGTAAAATATAACAGAATCCGTGAACTATTGTACGTCTAAATTCCAAGTATTTCCGGCTTACCAGCATGACATCCGCTATTTCAGTTCTATCATTTTTATGTTCTTGCGAATTGCCTTGCTACGCAAATGTCCTGTGATTTTGAACGAACAGCTATGAGTTCGACAATGAGTTCATTTCGCCCTCAGAGGGTGGCTCCCATGTCATCTATCACCAATGTGAAACCGGTAGCTACAGCACGTTCAGGTCCCAATAAAACATGTTGTGGCCGTTCCAAATTATATCATACACTTCACCCTGCTACCGTGGTCATGCTTCCTGCTTTATTTGCCGACGATTGCAAGTGTCTGTAAAACCTTTATTAAGTTCTCTAGTTAATCCTGCCAACTGGTACCTTACCGTTAGAAAACTCAGCATAAATAAGGCAAACAGGCAGAAAAGGCATGTAAGCCAACGCTTGCGATTCGAAGATCTGCTATCAAATAGAATATATATATATATATATATAATACTTTATCGCATCGGTACGTCTATTAATGGGAATGCCCGATGATTAGGTGGGCGTGTCGCATAGTGATCAAGTGCTCAGCATAATTAGTAGCGTGCGTTCTCGGCCCCCGCATAAATATCTGTGTCACTGCTGCTCTATCCGTTCGTCAGGTGCCATTTGCAAGGGCGTATTGTATTAAGCTTTATAACCTTTGCGTTCGGGAAACGGCTTCCCATCGGCACATATGTATATATATATATATATATATATACGCGCATAACTCGCATCTAGGCAAAACCCAGTAGTCAAGTAATTAATGTTAAGTGTAGTAGACGTTTTGCCGAATATCGCAAAAACCTATTACTTTACATGAGACAAATGCGTGAATACTATTTCATCCCTTGCTAAGCCTCTCCTGTGCACTACGATACTGGATGTGTCTCGTCAAGGACTTGCCGCTTTTATTACTTGTAGGCAGAGAATTTTAAACTAGGCTACTAGCGTGTACTGCGATTATGAAACTATAGTGCTCACGTGTTAGCTGCGATTACGAAACTATACTGCAATACAGGTGATAACTTAAGCTGCTTATTGCAGATAGTGAATGCAGCTTTGATTTGACAGGGACGTCGCGTGAATCTCAAAGTTGCAATCATGCGGAAATAACAATTCATTGATAATTTTCACCTTAATGTTTTCTCCTATCTACTCTAGTCCTACCCATGCTAGGAGAGTCTGCCGAAATCATTTGTTTACTTGAGCTATCCGCTAACGTTTGGAGTTGTAAGCTAGCAGGTTTTTTCCCTGTTGAGCACCGAGGAGAACGCATTGGTCGCGGAAACAATTTTCATGTCGCCCAGCCGGAGACGATCGTGCTCGTGTCGACAGACACGCGCGATGCTAAAATGCTGCTCCTATTGCAAGGTCGCTTTCCAGTAGGAAAATGATGACTGGTGTGTAGGAGCGACGGCAGGGACCCGACAAGAGGCAAAGCGCATTAGGATAATGAGACAATGACTGGTGTCGTTAGGGTCGACGGATCTGATTACGAGCGGAGCAGGTCAGCACATATGCGGGCTCGGCGCGAGTTTCTCGTACGGCTAATTTTGTTCGTGGCAACCAAGGACGAACTCACTGTGCTGCGACCGTATGGCAACTCCATGCCTCACTGTACGCCTGTTGCTGGAACGCTAACCTCGATGTCAAATCGTGCTGTCAACTTTTACTTCCTATGCTTTCATCTCTGCCTTTGGGTGATTCATGCCAACGATTAACGTAGCTAGTTGGATGTTCACGCGTCGACGCTATTTTTGCTACTACTGCTGCTACTAGTACTGTACGAAAAAAAAATATAGACATTTTAACAGGACAGTTGCCGGGGTTATTTTATTATATATGATAAATGAAACAACTATTATCTTGTGGTTACCCAGGCTCACTCATCTGCCAGCAGTGATTCGTAAGCTATCGAGCCCGCAAAAATCCTACCTCAAAATGTCGACCTTGAGGACGACGTTGAGGTCAGAAGGATCGATCTAGGTAGATATTTATACTCCGGTCCCTCCTCACAACTATCAATTGTAGATTATACCCGTTTCTAGTACCCAGCTATCCATGGTCGCGTGATAACCCATGTTGCATTGCATAACCAACATTCACCCTAACTACGCCATCGAGACGATAACCTATACATCAGGCGCATGAGGGGGACAGGCGGCAGAGTTGCGTTAATATTTTATCACCTATTTTCCACTTGGAAAATAGATAGACCCCACATCCTCATGTATTTGGCATCCCGTTGTCGTGGTCTCACTGGTGTTCACCAGCCTTTTCGTCCGTGTCCTATGTCTGTCTGTGTGCGCGTGCTTGGCTGTATGCACGTCAAAGTTAGCTAGATATAATAGGAGTTTCTCGTCTGCGGCAGCACAGCAGCCGGCCGGAGGCGGTCGTGCTACGACGGACAGGCGAAAGAGGTAAGCATGATGCCTAGCGGAGGCCTGTGAGACGCGGTCTGTCTGCTGCCTCCGAGGACGCTCCCAGAGAGCGAAAAGATATTCTACGGCTACGGTGCGGATGGATGTAGGCGAGCTCGTAAAAACTATCCACTTAGCTGTAGCTGTTCCTCGCCCTCCGCGCACGGGCCCCGACGCCTAGTAACAGTACTAGCAGCAGCAGCAGCTGCGTCAACCAGACGCAGGCAGGAAGGCGTTCGTCCTGGACGAAAACGAGGCAAGGAGTAGTCGTAGCAGAAAGCCTTTATGAATAATAGAATCCAACTCTCAAGCAATAGCGCCAGCAGCGGCCGTGCTGGTTTCAGTCGCCTTCAGCCTGCTCTCTTCCTCTTCAAAGCGTATCCATCATAGCGATCCATCCTTCTTGTGTATGGTGCTAGCTACCACAGATTTTAAGTAATCACTCCCCCGCCCGCCCCCACATCCCAGCCCCAAATTCCCACATCAACGACCCCTGTGCCCCCTATCGGGCTTGCGCAGTACGACATGCTGCGTAGGATGCTGTCGTACGACGACGTAAGTGCTAAGCAGGGATTCATGAGCCTTCCGCATAATCGGACGAACCACACGAAACAGCACACGCGTACTTGACTTGCTGAACCGAGCCTAGAAGGCCTTATCCACTTCTGACGTAAGCGATACGTAGTGGCTCTTACGATGCCGAGTGTTACCGTCGGACGCAGCATGGGATCGATATCTTGTAACCCATTGAGATTAGGTAGTAGGGAGTCTGCAAGTAATAGCTATATCCTATGCATTTGTCCAATGCTACTTAACCATTAATTTACCACGGTTGTTTAGCGGCTGAGGATTATGCTATGTGTATATATCAGTGATTCCAGACGTTATGTTGAGGAGGAGTCCGAACCTATTTCGTCAACTCGGCCTAATACATTGCTATTTGCACGACGTTTCCACTATGGAGCAGGATTTTTTGCTAGACGATTACTTATTTGACAAATATTACTAATACTATTATCATTATTCCTTACCAGAACTTATCTGGACATCAACGTCAATATTACTGAAAATCCTGGCGCCATGTCTATGGTTCTATGGTTTTTGGGATACCGAATTTGTAGATATTTTACCATTTATCCGATTTTATTCATAAAGTGTTACGTTTGCTCATCAACTTACAAGCATCGAGTAGCGCGATTATTGCCGGCAAGCGATTTCTCTTATAGGTCAAGTTTGTTCTGTGGAACTATATGTGCACCTAGTGAAATGAGGTTCTTCGTTTTCCGTTGGATAGAAGCCTCGCTAGTTAATTCATCTTAATGTGAATGCTGCTCATTCTGTCATGCGAACGAGTAATGAAGAGTCGCTATTCCCCAGAGCGGAAGCAAAGTAATAGCATACGCAATACGTACGCTTGATAGTGTACATATAGAAAATGATTACATACTATCGTGTCTAGATGACATAAGACTAGTTTAAGATCACTGGCCTAGCAAAGAGTACGCGCTGGTTGGTCTCCGTTATTGTCTACTGAATATACCTGAGTTCACCACACACGTCGAGGGTTGAGCTGAGACGACATGTTGTAAATGTTGGCTATAAATGTCGACTCATGGGACCGATTCGCGCCAAACGCCAGCGAAGCCCACGCCACGAGAAGCGAGCTGATATCGGGTGTTCGGCTCTATCAGTAATCGTTGCTTGCCCTTCTGGTGCCGGCACAATGCTCTTAAGATCCTCTCCGGGGTGGCCACAACGATCAGAAACAATCTGCTAAGAGTAACAACGACAACAACAACAACAACAACATCAGTGACAGAAACGCCAACACCGCCGAAACGGCCTTTGCGGCAGCAACAATTCGTCGGCTCAAGTTATCCCCATTATGTCGTTTCTACGTATATACAGACACGGGGCCAATGTCGTTTGTTGTCACTGTTGTATATCAGCCGGGATCAGTGGCCGCATCGTATCCGCTTATCCTAACCGAAATCTCGTCAGCAAGTGGCGCATCGTCCTCTTAGATGCGTTGTCGCATACCGAAATCTAGAAGCCGTATTTTTTCGCTACATACCTGAACATCGCGACATTGAGTAAGGGCTGCCATTATTGGGAAATCCGGGGCCGTTTGCTGCCATGAGAGATATGAGTTTGTGCACAACACAAATATGTGCCTGATATTGTTCGAGTCAACGACTTTACTAATTTTTGTTTTCGAAGTTTTGCAACTGCGTCCCTCAATAACAAAACTTTAACTTTACGTATAGTAAAAAGTTGTGCGGAGTTGGTGCCCACTTCAAAATGTCTCGTCCTGCTTTCCATGAATCGAATGTTCTTATTAAAGTACAATCAACGTATATAGGGTATTCCGCAGAATCGGAACCTATTCATAGTGAAGTATCATCAGAACGGCGAATATTAGATAGCGGCATTTAATGCAAAACCAAAATCTTACCGAAGGAATCCACATAAATTTATAACCATAGTACTGACATATTTTCCACTTCTTGTGGCAATGACACGCACACATGCGCAGAAAACTAACTTCGAATCGCGTCGATTTCGATATGCGCTTTTAAAAAGTGGTAAAAACAAGTAAAAATATAACCTAAGATAGAAGGGTATATTTTTGTGTGTTTGTTACTCCCATTTCTATATAGATATAATCCGCTATATATCGTAAACTTAGAACTCCAGAGCCAGACAGAGAAAATCCATTCGGAGAAACGTCCACAGAACAATACCGCTTTATCGAACACGGTGACACAAGCTAGTCTTAACGAGAAATCAATTCCAATTGTAACAAAGACGGTTCGTCTGATGCGCCTTTGTTTTATTGCTTGCAAGCGTGGGGTACACGATCCTGACCGCAGAATGCTTTCTAATATCGACGTTTTTTGTGCTTCTCGGGCAAAGCTTCGCTCCGCTTTCCACAAGAAACAAGTCACACCAATGCCGGCCCGAAAAGCAACCTCAACGAAAAACGCTCAAGTCTAAATCCCCGGTGACTACTGCGCTGCGATGTGCGCGGCCCCCATCCCCACTCGCCCTCTCTCTCTCTCTCTCTAGCTTTGTCTACAAGGTATAGGTTTGGACTGAAGACCCATGGATTTCCGCTCCCCGCTCATGACAGGCAGGCTGGTTAGGCTAGGCAGGCAGGTACTCATACCAGTTGTAAGTGCTTACTAGCTCGCAGTAGGACACGCTGGGTTCTGCTAGAAATAGCTGTTCTGTAGACGGTCTCTGTTTGGCGCAAGCGCATGTGTATGTGTGTGAATTTGCTTGAGTTCGGGTTAATATTTAATATTTTATTCTTAATGTGGTCACTAAGATACTTTGCGCGGCCGGACACTGAATGGAACTTGTCTGTTACGCTTTTCAAGCTATTAAGTACGTTGATACAGTTTCCTCCACTTTCAACTCGCCATCTCTCTGATGTCGCCGTTGTGTCGGGCGACAACCATTTTTCTAGGATTTTCCCGTACAGTGAGGACAAGAAACTCAAGACTTCGACTGCTCCTTGTCGGTGTCGAGCTCGTTTCTCTCGTTTTGTCCGGTCACTGCCGAATCTATAATAGACTGCGGGAATGGTGTGCCCTTACGTTTTAGCACAAAAATTCGGCAGATGAGAAGCACCCCAAAAAACAACTCACTCATTGTCCTCGTTTGAGTAGAAGACGATCCGACCCGACAGCGCGAAGACGAACGTGCAATGCGAGAAGTGGCACAATTGATTTGCTTGAGAGGGAAGAGGAGGCTAGGATGAAATTGAAGGAGTAGGCGTGAAGAAGAGCACCAACCTCCCATGGTGGATTTGGGAGGAACCTGAGTCCGATCCTGAGCTAGGGTTGACTGGCGAAACTGGCAGCGGTCGGGGCGTTCAATGTGCCACCGGACGGGTGCAGGCCGTCACAACCTAAGAGGATTACCGATTACCCAATGTTGCGGACAGATCCCTCCGCTAGTGTTTTCGCTACTGTAATGCCACGAGAGCCACCACCGTTGCTGTTGATGCTAACCGACCCTCAGCCCCTCAGGCTAGCTTACCCTAACATGCCAAACGTGTGTATATATGGAAAGAAAAGACAGAGCGTATAAGGGATGTGCCTCCTTTGAGTAGATGGCTGTCAGCGTTTGAATCCTTGATTATCAGGTAAATATCGACCTTCCGTTAGTGAGCAGCTAACACGCTTCCTGTCAACCGCATGGAATGAAATGGGGTCTGAATTTACTTGAGTAGTGTGTAACGGTAATAATGTCTTCCCCTGAAATACGAGGGAATATTAGGGCTCGAGCCGAACGGCATTGGGACACCGCAGACTTAGCAGTGTTGTCCTCCTGACAGATCCAGTTCAACTGGCATACATAAACTGATGGATGATAAAACGGCATGCATAACTAAATTGTGGGCCGAAGTGCCCATCTCAGCAAGCTAGTCGGCCGGCGACTGCCTCGTGAATAGGATCTTCCTCATTAGAGGACAGCATTCGAATGACATCAACGCCAATTGGCTGAGAGCTGAGCACCATCTGATCGGGAGGGCACGGACTAACACGGATGCGACGATGCGTCAAAATGAAGTGGCGGTTATAGGCGAAGGTCGAAATATCCAACCGAGCACATGTTGAACACATCATGCCCGCCCATGTATAAGTAGCTATCCGCTTAGTCAGATGGAAGTGGGCAGGAATATAGTGGGTCAACAGCGTGCTGTTCAGATGGAGGCCTCAATTCCGGTCAGATCCGTTCATGTATGCTATTTATTTAAACAGGTAAGCTGTTTTACGAGGCTCCAATCTCCGGCCTTTGGCATGTTTCTAACTTCAGTTTTTATTAGGTGAATTCCTGCTTTAATGTATGTATTACCTAGTGTATATACTTGTATAGACTGTCGGTCCATCCGTAAACGTGATTTACATAGCATTAAGCCATGGTATAGTAGTCGTCTTCTCCTTGACCCCTTCCCCGCCTCATAACTCAAAGTCTGCGTTGTGTCGTGTCTGTCAGTATGCGGAAGGAAATCTAACAAAGTTCAAGGAGGGGCTCATGAAGCTCGCACCGAGCTGCCATGGCAGCGAACCGTAGCCGCACCCATACCCGTACCGTCTCATTAAACGTATAACTGGGCTAGCAAGAATATTCGTCCAACAACAAAAAAGACGTGAAAACGAGTACCTACTTATTGTACACGGAAGAATGCACACAGATAGCATGAGCTACTGATCGCCGAGTTCTAAAGGGTAATCCACGCTAGGACACCGATTTGCATCGAGTGTAACGAGGACTGGACACCGCTCCCATAGCTCCAAAAGCAGAGTGACATCGAGGATGAGCGGCCGTGCGGGCATCGTGACAAAAACGAAGCATCTCATGAATTTTCAACAGTCTGAATCACCACTATGAGCAGGGTCACGCTACATACGAGCTCATTTAGGTTGGGGAATCAGCAATCCCCCCCCCCCCCCATCCCGCACTTCGCAAGCCTCTGATCCTCCTTACCCGAGGCCATTGGAGTGATATTGTATTGTTGAGCGTAGAGACGAAGGACCACGTGAAGCTCACCAGTGAACTCGACTGTCCGCCCGAATGCAAACGTCACTGAAGCTTAGTGTTTAGATGAGCATTTTTCAACGACGAAAACGAATCGTGCTGATAAGTAGAAGAAAACTGATGGATAATGTTGACTACGTGTTACTCGTGTTTGCCCTGCTCCTGCCAAACTCGGGAGAATCTTTAGATTACTTTATCTATCGTTTCTTGCCAGGTACGATATGGTTGAAAAATAAAGCCAAGGTGGCCCCGAGATTTGCTCGTAGTAACACCTGATGAGTCAGCGCAAACAATGTTTACCTCTAGTGCTAATCACCTCTTAATATGGTCTTTCTTGTTCACACAGGGCATGACAGTGAGCCGTATCACTCGCTGTCAGTTATCACCGTTCTTCTATGCCGGATTGTAGACACATCCACTCGGTATAATTCATGGCATAATTCAAATTATAACACAGGTATTCGAGAGAATAGGTGTGGTAGAATTAAGGTAGAATTACAGAAGTAGAATTAACCACTGGTCCATACAGAAACACTATTAGTATTATTATTATTATTCTTATTCTTATTAAATTTTTTCAATCTGACCTATTGATGACTCATATGATTCCCTATCTGATGGACCAAATGTTGGCGGGGATAGAGGGGCCGCCGCTTATCCTTATGATGCCGCTATTTGTGGTAAGACTATCAAAGAGTATAGCGATCGCTTGAGAAAACTTCTTCATCGGATTACTACATATGTGCTTAAAATTAAACTGTTCAAATCCGACATTCTGGTTTTGTCATTAATAAGTCGGAAAGAAAACGCGACCCTGGCACGATCGTAGCACTCTGACGATGTTAACCAGCTGAGATCCTTTTTTGGAATGATACTATATCACAGTACATTCATTGCGGACGTGCGGCAATTTGGAGTGCCGTTCGACGAGTCGCTAAAGAAAGACACGCAATTTATATGGTCAAATCGATGCGAAACGAACTTTAAAAGGGTTAAGGACATGCTCACGTCGGACTTGCTGCTTACAAATTGTAATTCTTAAGAAAGGTAGCAGCAGGTCAAAGTCAGAAGTGCCGGTTCACACAGGTAGCTTACAAATGATGGGCGACGATTCTGTTGGCGTAAAAAATAAACATTAATAGTATAGGATACCGAAAGACAAGAGAATTTACCCAGACAGAAGTGTCATTGCGACTCATAGCCAGACGAGCCTTTCAAAGTGATAGAGAGTACTTGATACTAGCAACAATCAACGCTGAACTACGGGAAACCCTACTTGAGCAGGTTTCAATCCTTCCAGTAACTACGAAACAAGTTCGCGGGAGTACGAAAGGAGTCAAGAAGAATGACGATTGGTCGTTGAAAGCTGGAAAAGCTGGTGATTTTATGGCATCATGGAAATGGATGATCAGGGTTGTCATTAGTTAACGGATATTTGTCTTACTCTGGTCATCATCATGACACCCAAGATTTTTCGTGCAAAAGTCTTGAAACCTTTATTTCAAGGGCGCCCGGGTGTCGTGAGGATGAAACAGATGGCGCGACCATGTGTGTGTTGGCCGGCACTCGCCAATAGCCGTAAGGGTTCGCCAATGTTAGTCATGTGTAGGTGTGTAAGAGAATTCTGTAAAAACTGAACCTCACAAGTTGTTCAAACCAGTGAAGCCATGCAACCGCATACATATAGTTGTTGCAAGACCGCTTTATCGACGCAAATTCCCCGAAATAGTTCTACTAGTAACTATTACGTCCACATCCACATTCAAGGAGCTGACGTCGATCTTCGAAGCATTTGGTAACCCTAGTGGCGTTGGATCAATCAACGGTACCCAATTTACAAAACTTATGATCAGGGAATTTTGGCACGTCGGAAAAAGAAGACACCTTTTTGGCGCTTCAAGAACTCCTTATGGTTCATAACAAGATTCCCTGTGCATCAACTCTCGGTGGGCTTTCTCCAGCGAAGGAATTTTTTGGACGGAAGATACGAGCAGAGCTAGATTTACTTGAAGAAAGGAAGGAACCAGACTTAAAGTACAGTAACTTAAAACTGGGCGATCAATTCAACAGGCATCACGGTGCTCGTAAAAAAAACCGAAACTACCGTGCACCCGGATAGAAAATGGTTCTTGGAACCTATCGATTGAAAATGGTTCAGTTATATACAGGGTTGAAGTAGGAAATGACGTACGGTTGCGTCATATCAACCAGAAGTCGGGCCGGAATTGTTGTGTTGTCACCGATTTGCTTCGACCTATTTCGGTTATTGACCCCAGCTAAGCACGCAAAGCTTAAATGGGGAGATGATGTAATATAATATTATATATACGGTCCAATAGGCAAGTAAGTATTGATACATAAGTCTTTCAAAAGCCAGAATCTATATCGATTATTTTACTCTGAAACTTATAATATAAAAAAAATATTCCATGTAGGAATAGTTGTTAGTAGATGGAATCTTCTCGTGGGTATATCGGGGAATAGTGGCGTAGCTCCTAGAAGATACACCATGATCTCCATAAGTGGTATTCCAAAGTGGAGCAATGCTCTGCTTCCAGCGAGAATACGTTTAGTAGATTTTCCCCAGGTGAAAGCTGCTTCATAGTTTCCCTGACCAAACGGTAAGAATTCCAGTCTGTTTCACTGCTTCTCCATATATCGCACTATCTCGTAAGCGGTAAAGAATGGCCGCCCTTCTCCCCTCCCGTTCGCATTGTATAATAGCATATTGGTTGTTCCGGGGGACTTTCGCAGGCACGCATTTCCATCTGTCTCTATTATATTACGCTATATACGTGTTATATGATATCTCGTGTTCGTGGACACTTGCTGTGATGTATGACTGGTAGAGCATGCTTGCAAGAGCTACATTATACGTAGATACGCTGTACAATGGCCAAGCAACATGAAACGATAACCGTAAAGCTACGTACTGCATTTTAGCTTCAACGGCGGGTTTTGAACTTTCGAACATCAAGAGAGTGGCGAACTCGCGCGCAAGAGAGAGAGAGAGAGAGCGAGAGAGAAACCACACAAACCTTCCCTCCACGCATGGCGGCCAACATAGTGGACCACGCAGAATCGCACTCCTATATCAGAGGCATGATAGAGGTGCACTTCATGGCTTGCGCGTCGTGTCGTCCAGAACTGATGTGAACTCCCCTGGCGGTTGGCTTCATTGATATCAACTACTGGCGAATGGAGAATGTCTCGTCCCTCAAACAATGCCAGTAATAAGGCCACCGTTACAAAAACTACTACCACCGCCACCATGAAATAGAATTCATGACGCGCGTTGGCCAGGAATTCGGGACGTCAGTGTAAACAGCGGAGCAGGATAATCTTCAACGATTTGCAGCGTTTCAGGATGGAGCGTTCCCACTTTTACCGCCGTTGACTTATACCGGCTACGCAAGATTCAAGTGTCAGAGCTCTCTTCAAAGATACGTGCAGAGGCATTCCCACAACGAGAATGGAGATATGGGGAGACAGAGTCAGGGCACCATGGTTTGCAACGAGAGGCTGCGGGGGCGGGGGGCTTCCCCACTGAAAGACACTGTTGGCCTCGTTGGTGGCCAAAGCAGAGTGCATCCTCAACAGCGGTGGTGTTCGTTATCCGCCTGTGAAGTAGTAGGCCTTGTGGGTACCCCAGCCATCCAGCCAGAGCAGAACGCTGCAAAGATGAAGGGATAGAGGGCAATCTCTAGCATCCCTATGGGGGTCGGGTGGTGGGGCTGCAGGTCGTTTTTTATTCGGTTGATTAATTAAAAACCCTCGGAGAAACGGCGGCAGCGTCGCCGGTCCGGCTGGAAAGATACGAGCAGCGAGCGACGAATGCTGCCTCACTGCCAAGAGAGGAGATACGAAACGGGAATGGCAAGTGGGATGCAGGGGACGGGGACGGCAGTGCCTGCCTGCGTATAGCGTTGGGTCGACTCAGGGAGATATTACATTTTGACGCAGTGTGCGTGTGAACACTTGGGTACATTGTAGCAATTTTGGAACGCAGCAACATCCAATGGAGAGCACACCGTCACGCCTAAAGAGAGCGTCGGTACTTCCCGATTTGGACGCGCCCGCATAACGAGACAAACGATCAAATGAACGTTGACCCTGCTGGAGTCGTACTATGTAACTCTATCGTCGTGGAAGGAAATAAGCGAAATTCTGCTAGGGGAATATACTAGGGCCTCGTTTGCTTTGGTGGTGATTCTTTGTGCTTGAAGGAGTTTTCGAAAACAGTGAAACTTCTAATGGGAAATTTGTCGACGATAAAAGTCGAAACAGCAAGGTACCAAAGTTTACGTGAAATAGTAAAAAATAGTATAGTGATTTCGATGTGTCGCGCCAGTCCGTTTGTACCAGACAGAAAAGATAGACAACATCTACCTGTTCCCTAGGACGGAAGCCATCATCGATTTGATGCAATAATGTATAACACTTGTCACGTATCGCTTGAAATTTTTGAACTCCGCGAACTAAATCGTTTGGTGTGAGTCCACTTGAGCTGCGAATGCGGCCAGTTTTCGCACAGCGGCTCATTTGAAACTTTGAATCAGTGATCAATAATGTGGGAGAACTCAAACACACACACACGCCCGTAGCTTCGAGTTGGAAAAAAGTTCCAGCCCAGCTTTGCGCGGTCATTGAAAGTGCAAACACATAGATACGAAAACGATATTTCACGCGACTTTGAGAACTCTTAATTTCCGAGTGCCTTATTACAGTCGTTGCGTTTGGTTTATGCTTATTAGCATTATTAAACTTTCGGACGGCGGTGGGTTTTCTATGTGGGATCTTGTTTTCCTTCTGGTTAGTGAAAAGAGCAAGCCAAGCTTACCTTGGAGCTAATTATTTTTCGAGTTAATTCAAATTCGCCTCCTCCGACACTTCGACCCTGCGAGTATTTGGCACGTTGCATAACCCTTACGCAAGTATATATAGAACTCTTCAGAACATGCCGGACATCAGCTGGAAGTGGCGAGTGTATATAGGATCGAATAAACGGGATATTGTGACATAATTACGGCAAAGGATATTGACGTTTTTTTGTTTATTTGCGAACGACCCCTGAAGGTTTGAACCAATAGCATCGAGAAGGTTCAGATCGGCAGAAGGGTAATGATAACTTGAAAATTGTGTTTAACGATGGGTCCACGAAAACATCGTAGTGGCGATGTGGAGTGAAGAAATACTTTTCAACTCAATTCAAATCACACTCCTTTATTTAGAGCCAACGGATGCCCATACTTGATGTGTTCTGTGTTTTATTTTAATATGTGACTCGTTTATTAATACATTTGTTCCGCTTACACATTGTGGACACGTGTACATGTTCCTTGTCCGTGACGCTGAGGCGTGAAAAACTGGATTGGCTGTTTACGGGCCTGTAAAAGCCTGTACGCCAGCACAAACTTTAGGACAATTTGTTTAAAAGGACTGCAAGTGGTAGGATAAAACCATACTGTAAACATGGTGTCTGTCTGGCTGGTTAACGAAACTTTTCGTGTGGAAGAAATCCTTCCGCCTTCATCAATGACGACATCCTGCCTCTGAATACTGAGCAAGTTTATTCATTGAACGTTATGCTCTTGCAGTAAACACAAATTACACGTTGGGGACGATCCATTGTTGTGTGCACTGAGAGTGTGAACTTTCTTCGTAGCCTTTTGTGTAACAAATTGCCTACATTACTGGTATTATTATGTTAAGAAAGTTATGTGTGGAAGATGTTCAATGCAAAATTTTACAGGGCCCTTATTGAGCTTGAACCAGCAAATAATTGAGCACACACTCGAATATCGTTGTCTATGGTGAGCCTGGAGCCCTAGCAGCTGCCATTTCTGTCACTAATCACGCATCCCTGTGGACCCGAAATAAGCACAATTTTGATAATCTCATTTCTCGTCAGATTAACAAAACGAATAACACAACGGGACGCTCTTCTCCTATCGCAGATTTTTTTTGCTCGGGGAAAGGGATTTGTTTACACTCGTTGTAAAAGCAAGTGCATATCCACAAGGCGCTTCCCTTCTAATGATACCCCCGCTCCCTGCCTTCCTCCACAATCCTATAACGGTATCAGAGCAAAGCTCCACCCCATGTGCCGGCACTACTACTATGTATATATATATAGACAGTCCGGAGTATCAGTGCTCTAGTTTCTGAAAGCCGGTCAAGGCCTTTCCTGGCGTTCAAGCATATGTAAACGCTCAACGCCAACTACGGCTTTTGCCCTGACGGGTCGTCTTCTGCGTAGACCTTGGCTGAATTTTTCCCCCTTTCTCTCTCTCCCTCTCTCACTTCGTATTCACCGAGTAATTCCAGCGGTAGGCCGTACTAGCCATTTTCCTCTCTAAGACAGCACCAGGGGTGTCTTCCTCATCTGGGAGACCCGGCAGTGGACATGCAACGTGTTTCCGAAAGGTGCCGATACCGCGCGCCGACCGGAAAAGGCGTCGTATTATCTTAATACATTTTTGATTGACGAGCTCTAGACGAGAAATAAGGTAAGAATGAATGTAGCAGATGGCGGGCGTGTTCCACGCTGGAAGGCGTCTGGAGAGGGGCCGATTACACAGAACACGTCTAAACAAGTAGCTGAAGACGATACGTAAGACTATGAAGTAATTGACACTCCAAATATATTCAACTCTTACCGTGCCCCCGTCTCATCCAGTGTTGTGCTGGATTTGTGTTATGTGTGATAGTATGTATTGATCAATCGTGTTAAGGATGGTTGTACTATATCCCGAACCTTACTTCTGAGTGATACATTCGGTAGTTAGTTCAGTTGCAAGTGTTTGTTAATTAGCACTTGGGGCAGATGCGCGTATTCTGTAGCCTAAGCATTAGGCGGTGATTGAGTGTGACGCAATGAGTTGCGATACTGGAGTTACTAACCTGTGGATGTTGTATACAACAATGTGTGTTGCCTCGTTTACATCTGGAATACGGGGAACGTGGAGATAGTTAGTGGCGAAGCAGGACATAGGATTGGATAGATATATAGGAATGTAATCTGTATATCGAGAATTGATGTACGAACTGAGGCGCACCTATGCATTTGCTATCCTGTTATAACATTTGAATCCGTCTCCGAGTTACATATGTTTTATCTGTGGGAGTGTAAATGAGTAGATAACTAACTTGCTGGGTATATGTTGACTATTATAGTCTGTATGAAATATAACTATGACCATAGTCAGATTAAAGGGGGGAGGCCATTATAGTCTGTTATTACTATCTGTCTTTTTAGGACCGTGCGACTAAGTACAGTTGATCTTCGAGTTACATTATTTTTTTTTATTACATTATAATTATTATTTGGTATACGAATCGGTTTCCTTCTGTAGTGCGTGAACTGCAGTAGTGAAGTTCGCCTGGAAAGAAATGAACTATTTCACATTCGTTAACTATATGTCATCAAAGATCAGAATACTACAACTCAAATTTAAATTAGGTATATTGCTTAATTTGTATTAGATAGCATAGTGTTTAGAAGTTCTAAGATCTTTTCCAATGTGGCTATGCCACTTGAGATTTCGTTCAAATATTACGCTGACGTGAACTTCTGTATTCTAAACATGAAAAACTCTGTGGATTTCCTTGTTGGACATATCGTCTTATTTTAACAAGGAGGCATTTTTCCAAGATCTCACTAGACTATGTGTAGGTCGATACAGGTCGAAGGTTGGCAGAACATAAATCACCCCTTCGGCTTGAAAGGAGCTGGAAAGAGACATTTTTGTGTTAGATAATCTGATGATATAATGAAATATGCGGGGGGATGAACTGATGTTGTTTTTGACAACACAGGAAGTGATACCATTGATACCTGAGGAATTCTTGTTATTTGTGGCTGGGTATAATTTTCGATACTTCACTAACTGACGGAACACCAAGTATGCGTCTCTGATCTGCTCTGAGTATCTATGAAATAGTATCTCCAGAAGTAACATGCCATTTAAAGACTCACAATCAGAATCACTAAATAATTGTCATTTGAAGATCCAGTGTTAGTGTCGCATTTATTCCTGCATGGGAATGAAATGTCTGTTAATTAGGTTACGTCTGGCAAGCGTTAACGTCAACATCTGAGCCATCCAGTAAGGTCCGAATTCATTTATTTTTTATTATTTTTTTATTAAATTATTTGAAACATTTGGCAGATGTAATCTTTGTGTTGAGATTTGTCGGCTCCTAGATCGATTCGCGAAATAAAGCTTTTTATGTATTTCTTAATTATAGTGGGAAATTAGTCATTCACTGATTTTCTAGCATGTTTTTTTTTATTTATTTCAATAAAATATGCATTGTAACGAGGTACCTGACGTGTTAATATGAGATAGTTCGATGCCTCGCTACGACAGTTCATATATTACTCTATCTGATGATAGGAATATGTAATATGTTCCCTTTTGGTGAGTTGATGTTTACTAACTTTCAGCCATCTCTGTGTCAAATACGAATCGAACAAAATAGTTAGTACTTTGCTTTTGATGATTATCATGACACGCATGAGAGAGGAAACTGAAAGGTATTACTGTCTGGTAGAGGGGGTTGAAGAACTTTTCCTTTGGCAGACTGCCAATTTGTGTATTATTAAACATTAGTGGAATCTAACAATATGCCGGAGTTTGCGTGTATAATATAAATTAATGAAAGTGCATGTGGTGGCGCGTCTGTTGCTCGCTCCTCCCGGAGGAATGGTTCACGTTGTATATTCACTCATAAATAAACACACTTGTATTTCTTAGATCTTCTTACCTAAAGTGGCGATATTAACTGGAGAGTTCTCTTTGCAGATGATACCATTACGCGTGGGTGGGGTATCTGCTTAGCTGGATGGGGAAGGAGGTCCCCCCTCCGTGGGGATCGCCGCCGGCAGGAGAGGTAAGGATAACATCGGTATATTTGATTACACTACAACGCAAAGGCCAAACGACGCATCCTAACTAGCTAACGGAACCAGAATACCCTGTAAGTTAATTGGCTAAACCAGCAACTATACTAGTTGGAGTTAAGCCTGTTGCCTCCTGCACATCTGCCAGTTACCTCAAAGGAACCATGAATATTCCTGTCTTTATGAAATTTCCAAGAATGTATCTTTGGTCCTTCATCAGACCTCGCTATGTGTATAACAAAGGTTTCGGTGCCTGCATGGAAGAAGTCTATACTAGAGTTAAGTTTCTTATACTATGCATAATATATACTTAATAATATACACTTGCACCCTTCCGATGGAAAGTCGTTGTTTGATGGACAAATGCAAAATTGTTCAATTCCGTTCTGTGGAATAAATGTATTATTGTTTAATGCGTGCGAACGAAACCAGTCGATCGCGCTGCGTACGGTACGTACACATTTTCCCAGTTTTCATACAATGCAAGCTACATTTTCAACTAAGAGAAATAGGTGGTGACAGCCGTCGAGTGTTAACAAGTTACTATGCGGCTGACATTGTGCATCCCATCAACACATCAAGTTAAGTTCGGAAATCACCTCTGCGCAGTAAAATGGAAAATAAAGTAACATAAAAGCATCCTGTGTCAACGTATGGACATTGCAGTATCAGCAAACGCTCTGTAAAGTGGCGGTATACAACGAAAAATATCCAAAGTGAACTGGTGCTCCGTGAAACTCTGTCAGAGATTTTTTTAGATTTAAGTTTACGTTTTGATTTTGAATAAGCATATGTTTGAAGGAGCCGACAGTCGAAATGGTTGGTAAGAATTTTATTGCGTTTTTATTGCCACAATACCTTCTGTTGGACTACCAATTATTACCGGAAGTAATTAGCCACCGCGCTATCGTGCTCGACATCTCATTGGCTCTCACGTAGGCTCTATAGCCTCTTATGCTAGACAGCATACTCGCTCTTCTGGGAACTATTTTGAACTACCCTTTTCTGAACGCGGGACATGACGACCACAAATGATCGTGGTACTGCCAGTGTTTGTCTCTCTTTCATGCTGCAGCCGTTAAATGCCAAGGCTTGACTCTGATGCAACCGAGTACACCTCTCAACACTTAGGTGCTACTTTTATTTCGTTCGCTCTCTGTGATATGCAGCACGATTTATCCATAAACATGCAACGTTGTACAGCATGATCGCTGCAAATCAATCTGCCCGTTGACACTGCTGTGTGCAGATATGGCGTGTCGAGAGTAAACAAGGCAGTTACTTTCCGCGTTTGCCCTGAGGAGTGGTGGTATCAATTGGAAAAGAAAAGTCTGATTGTCCTACCTCTGACTGTCTCTCGTTGTCGTAACGGGTGGTTGATAGTCTGCCTAGTCGAAGCAAGTGGGGATTGTTTTTCGGTGCATATTTCCGCTATGGTCACCTTTATACCTCTTATGGACTAAGTAGTAGATCAATAAATTTGTAGAGATCGATAGACAAAACCATGGATGTTACCCTATCGCCAAATCGGCTAGGTAATTTAAGGTCGTGTCTAGGATCACTTCGGCTCCATCTGATTGGGAAGAAGCGTCCCATTTTTGCCTCACTTGAAAAGAAGTTCTGTCGACGTTGAAGAAGTTATGTACAAGAAAAATATCCGATGATTCAGTGGTCTTCATGGAGCGGCCACAAAAAAAAATGTAGGACTAGTTGGACCGTTTCAACGAGAGGGGAAGCCAGCAGTCGACAGGCAGCTCCCAAGCTTAGGTTCGTGCAGAGAAACATCCACAGTGCCGAAACCCCCCGAAATCGAGTCATCCTAACGAGAATCTTGGCGATGCTACGCATAGCTATCCGCTCCCCACCCTCCACTCTAAGGCATTCAACGGCTCGCGACGGGAGAACGCATTACAAGGAGGCTAACGACAGAAAAAGAAGACGTATCTTCCTCCTGTGGCCGGGATTTTCCTATGCGGAGAGGAACGAGGAGGAACCTTTCTCAGTCCATTCATTTCGATAAATGGAAAACGTCACATAACTGTCGCACATCGGATTCGTATGTCACGACGTCTTTGCGTGTCTTTCCCTGTCGTGGTTTGGTGTTCAAATGTACAGAGGCGTTTCCGGCATAGTCAGCCCCTCCAAATATAATAGCGGATCTAGCACCTAGAGTGGCTATAGGAAGGACACCTGTCGCGTCTCACAAATGCATGTGAGTCATAAATACTTACTTTTCCTTTTATTCACACGAGTTGTGTAATATTATAATATACCTATTTTACAAACAGTGTGGTAGTTTATAAATATGTTACAATGTGCTTGTGAGTCATAAATAAGACAGTAATTAGACAAAGGAAAGCTATGTGGTTCAATAAATGACACTTTCACACTATTATTCTGGAAGCATATCAAAGCTATAATCATACTTATTCAAACAGACGACAAATACAAATAGTGCTTTCGAAGGCATTCGCTCACCGAACGATTGTCGACTGTCACTCAACATGATGTAATGTAAAAGGGTGCAAGGTATCATCCGCTGTGATGCACATATATATATACTATATATATGCTGTCATTAGCACCGGCATTTTATTTTTCTGCTAAGTGTGGTACACGGTATGGGGTCACTGTGGAACGTGAGGTGAAGAGCCAAGAGAAGCGGCTTACGTCTTAAGAATTTTATAATACAGCCGAGTTAATCCTCTGACGACTGCATGTGTTTATAAATTAATAAAATGCATACTACTCCTTACAACGAAGGTAAATGGTTGCGTCAGGTATATATTATAACAAATTTGACTATGCTGCGTTCAGTCATTAACCGCATCGCCTTTCATATAGCTGACATCTCTCAGGGGATGAGACTGACGTTCGTCTGGGACTACCAACACCTTCGAAGATCAAAGCATGTTGTGAATAATTGGTGTTCACAACATAAACGCAAACCAATACGCTGGACGTTCACCTTGAATATCACAGACGATTAAAGTAAAGAAATAGATCAGGTTCGTTAGCCTCTCAATTATGACTCTTTTCCCATTATATCAATCGTCACTAAGGTCATTGAGATTCAGACGATAATCAGAACAAATGTCCATTTATGTATCTATATTGTCTGACATATTATTTATAATACCCATATAATGTTTATATATATATATATATATATATATATATATATATGCATTTCCTGCCTTTCTCTTTCTCCCTTTATTTTCCACTATTTTTTGTTTGCAACTTGTATTATCGAGTAATGTCTATAATTGCTATAATGAGTTCACGAGAATGTTCAAAATTATTTCCAGACTAGACCACATTTCGACAATGCCGATCGGACATGCTACTAAATTAACAGAAGGCTTTAGTGAAGTCGAAAAGTATTTTCGGAAATCTATGATATATCCACTCAGTGTTTTGTCCCGCTTGTACAATGAAGAACGTAAATTTCATTAAGTGAACCAGAGAATAATAATGCTCTTAGAGAAAATATAATAATGCTCTTATAGAAAATATTATACTATGATGGGCTCATAGGAGACACCATTTGACATAATCTGTGGGCATTAATCTAACATTATCTACTCGCTGCACTGTGATAACGTCGTTTGCAAATACCTAAACACATCGTACGTAAACCAGCAACAGTGCAGCCCGGGTGAGCTGGTCAAATACGATAATGATGGGGTATCGAATAAACCCTGCGCCTCATACATGTAATGGACAGTCACATCAGACACGAGAGGGTGACGTTGATTCAATGGCGGAGCCTGAAAACATGAAATACGTGTCACGACCAGTGAAAGACAACTCGCCACACTCTGATCATGACCTATCACTAAAAGGGTAGGCGAGAGCTAACACAGTAAACAACTAAACCATTTAACGATGTCGTATGGATTTCAAGAAGAGTCCCTTGAACAAGTTTATAGACCAGACAACATTTCCGAATGTGGTTCTCGGCTCATAAATGAAAGCTAGACGTGTACATTGGGCGTCCCACCAGCGAACATGTGTAACGTGACAGTCCCGAATCGAACTATTATAGAAGAAGTATCGTGTGATTTTAGTCTAATCCACTGGCTGGCTTTTCTTACTATGTTGTTGTTGTTGACGATATGACAGTCGGTTTGCCATTTGTTGAATCTAGTTTCCCCTCTTTGTCTGACTGAATGGGGCGAGGCATCGGCACAGAACGCGCATTTGCTCGGCTGTGTTAAACAAACCGCCACCTATTTCCAATGTCATTATAATCGGTGTTTAGCAGTGACGCGTTGTATGGCTTCCCACATCGTTTTAGCCAAGACAATTTCTATGGTATATTTCTGGACTCATATGACTAAATGCGACTCTTGCAGCTAATTGTGTGAAGCGCTCAATTGAGTTGTTCATCAACGATTTACCCTTCCGGCAACGGATCAACTGATTCAGCTCTAGCTGACAACTCTTCTCACATGAGAGCTCTGCGATGACACTTGAAATCTGAAATGACGGCTATACAGAAGTTCGTCGTCACGTTGGCACGGTTACTTCGGTGTGCACATAGACACAGCAACAGACGTGCGTGCGGACCACTCTAAATTGAAGGCGGGCCAGCGGACGGCCGTGGAAAGATCCTTTTATCCGTGAAGGACTTTTTCGAGACGCGGCTGATCTTCCCGCTTGTTCGACGAGATGCGTCGGCGGCGCCAGTGCCCCCACCGATGGATAAATTATACAGCCCCTTCTCCAAACACAACATCTACCGACATCAGACGGCTCTACTGCTACTGCCTCTGCTGTTGCCGCTGCTGCTCGTCGGAACGTCCAACTCCAGACGGCCTAAACGAGAAAGCTTTGCTTTTTAAACAGCCCCTCAATCGCCGCTTTGCTTTGGATCGAGTGTCGAATTTGCCCTTGAACTCTCCAATTGATCGCCAGCCAGTCTAACTCGCTGCTGTCTGTTGGCCGTTTCGTTTTCCTTGCCCCGAGGCAATAAAGGAGATTGTTCGCCCGCACATTGAGCCTGCTCTACGCGTGCACGCTCATCTTGCTCTCTCTCTCTCTCTGCCTCCTTCGTTTCTCCAAGCCAACTATATTCGTGCTCTCTGTGAGGGTGGACGGTTGCCTGGCCAGCATTGCGGAGTGGAGCAGCGTTGAGAAATGCAGTATTTCCCTAGCGGGCACCTATTGAATCGCCAGCTGGGGCCATTGCAGGCTAGCGCCTAGGTAGCTAGCTGCCTGCCTAGCTAGGTAGCTCAATTGCAGTGAGTAATTCGCGCAAGCACAATGAACACTGTGGGTAGATATCGCAAGGTACTATCATATTATCAAGTAGTGTCGACTACTGCTCTTGGCTAAATCGATGTACGAGAGCCTTTCAATGAATCGGGAGCGCTGAGGGGCACGTTCGCTTGGGGTTGTCGGGGCTATTAAGGGTGTGGGGTACTAGGTTGACAAACTTGTGCGGATTTCTAAAAAGGAGCGATACCACCTCGTTTCGGCACCCGACTGGTGGTGGATTGCCCTTGAGCGCACCCACTCAGGGGAGTAGATGCAGGGTAGGATAGAAGAAGTGGGTGCGCTTGCAGCAATTACTCGGGACGACGCCTCGCGGCAAATATAATAGACGACGCAAATAGGCAACGCGCCCCTCGAGCTCCCATTGAAAGTCGACTGCTGTTCGAGCTGCTGCTACGGCCATCGCCGCCGATGGCCTCCACCCACGTGTAGTAGCAACAGCGCTTGTGACACCACCGCGAGCCAGGCCTATTCGCTGATTCATAGTGATATCCTCTAAATACAATGAGATGGGGCAGGAGAGGAAATTAAATGGGTGATACTCCATGAGTCATGGTGGTGAACTAACGCCGATGAACGAACAATTTTTCGGTGATGTGCTCGCTCTTCTTAATTTCGATCGTGTCCTTCTTATCGAATGGCCGAATGCGCTGCATTCGGCCATATTATGACTTGGTCGTATGCAGCGCATGTTAGCCTTCATTCAGGGAGATATGCCCAGGGTCAAGCACCTGGTAACTGTATGGAAAGACCGAAATTGTTAGTTCGTCTGGGTTGTACATATGTTGAGTAGATCTGAGACGGCGAAAGGTGAAAGCGGTGGATAACTGTACACCAGAGGTTCTTTCACGAGGTCGTTGTGTAATGCTGCGTTAAATAAATGGCCGACAGCTAGATTCAGGTAGGTTGCTCTCTCTCTCTCTCTCAACTGGATGGATATCACAAAATAATTACAATCAATGTCCATTTTACTTACGGATTGCTAATTATTTACTAATTGCTTCTATCCGGCCTTCAGCTTATCGATACGAAACTCTACCACTATAGATGACTCCCATAAGAAGGAAGCCATATTGAGGCCTCGTTGATTGCGTGACCTTCTCATGTTCGCAAGCATTTGCGATGAACTTAGAACTACGTATTCTCAGATGCAATGCAAGATACCAGCAGACTTTGTATTTATCCTATATTAAAATATACAAAATCTATCATTGCTATTCTAATAGCTAGAACGTGGGTCAGCGTATACGGTGCGAACAAAAAAAAACGAGATCATTGAGATCATCAAAGCAACTCTGCTTTAAACCTAACAAACAAAGTTTAACAATGAACACTCAAAACTTGTTCCAAGACCCAAGAACCGGCATATAGGTCATACAAGCAATAGATTGTGGGTGAACATAGCTTTGATGCATTGGTGAATTGCTACACGAGGAGGCTCGGAATGTCCGATGAACGTGTTAACTAAAAATTAGATTTTTTTCTAAAATACCAGTTCCGCATGTATTGACAATATTTGGAAGAATTTATTTGTTGAATAATAATCGATTATTTGTGAACACTGGCTGGTTTATGAGAGCTGACTATTTCTTCGAGAAAATCGTGAAAAGATAATTATATGCTCAGCTACATGCACGGCTTTTTGTGACTGCGATATCAGTTTACCGATGAATACATCTGAAGTTCAGATTACAATTAACCTTGTAGCATACTGGTGGGCACTCATGAGTGGTAAGTTTAAGCGTTGAAGTTACGAAGTGGTGCTCCGTGGGTTGGCTGATGTCTGGCGGCTTTTTCATTTGCTATGAGGTTCTGTTTGTTTATGCTAATAGTAATACCTAAAGGTTAAGAGCTGAGGCCTGTCAGATAGGGGAACAGCTGAGGGTCAGCTCGAAAAAACAGTTTTATGCTAATAGACGGAACCAGATATTTGGATTTACAGCTCAAAGTCACTGTAAGTTTATTCTGGATTACGCTTGTATATGTGTGTACGCTACTAACGGCCACCTACGTAAATCAGATTTCTATGAAAATATTGCAGAGGTTTTTCCTACTTGTGCTATTTGGGTCTGTCTGTGAAATATGCACCTATCCCATTCAGTGCGCTGCAGGTCTAAGGTCTCAGTTTCGTCGTTTCTCCAGCGTATTCAAATGAATATATTTTTTTTACATAATAATTGAGCGTACTCTCAATGTCTTAATGTAGTGTGCGAATGAGCTTGACCATAAATGGTGTCCTGCTTGGGCTCGACTCAGAAATCACCACATAACTTATCCTATGAATATTATCATTATTATTATTATTATGCTTGTATGTGTGCAACGTAGATATAACCACTTTTTTTTATTATAATAATTAGTAGTCATTTTATCATCGTATATGTTCAATACATATCCATCCCAGTGTTTCAACTATACAATGTTTCATTGTACACCAAATAAACTATTCTTATCTCTCATTTTGTTGTTTATTCCGAAGCATCTCTATGTATCACCCTACGCGTGTGCGTTATCTGTTTCGAGATCAGTTCCCTTCTTTTACCCGGTCATCGATCGAAAACGTATCCTTTTCAACTGCATAATCAGAGGAGATACATGCCAGAGAACAGGAGTGACATTGCTTTTCAATCGAACCATCTAAATTCTCTAGCAGATTAAAGGTTAATATACAAAGACGGCGAGTTGACTCGTCGTTCTCGTACACCAGCGCCTTTGCAGTTCCCCTCCTTTAGTACAGCCAGTGCTACTACTCGGTGATGCTTCAAAAACGATCTTGCTTGACATTGCCTCCGGCGACGTCTCCTAGAACGAACGGCCTATGGAAGATCGAGCCGACACCAGCCGACTTTAGAAACGAACTTATCTGGAAGCAGTGTCCTCCATGAGGAGGCATCTAGTTGGCGGTCGCACTTTCATCACGCTGATATCTGTTCGACTTCACTTGGTCTGGCAACGTCGCACGCAGACCGAGTTCGCTTCCTTCTCACTTCTAAATGGAAAAGTTGTTTTCATAGAGAGAGCGCACTCCCATTGGCGCTGTGACTGTGTGAGCTTCATTGGGTTCGATCTGATAAAGAACGAATGAAGGCGCAAGAGAGGTGCGATAAGCAAAGTGCGATATAACGAACCAAGTTCAAAAGAGTCCCTTCTGTTCTCTCGGATGTGTTACTCCACCCGTGGACGGCTCAGATCATTCGAATTTGCTCGCTTCTTCAAAGCATCTATCTGCGTTAAGTTCTCGACATCATTGTTCATATAGTATCTGTGTGCCTGGCCGCGGCAAGCGGCTTTTATGAATCCAACAAATAAAGCAAATGGCATCTACGAGCCGCGTAACAGAGAGCGCGTCCCAAACGCAAGTCGGTCAGTATTATATCATATGGCCACTCCTCGCTACACGTGGTCAGATGACACCCGCTCGGCTAGCTTTTTGATTCTTTAGATCTATATGAAGAGCTCGTGGAATGTGATTGATGTTACCGTTCGATAATCTGATTAACCTTGTATACAACAAATCCAAATGTGGTTAAATCAAAAACAAGCTACTATTGTGCCTTACAACGTCTCAACCCTTGGCTGAAGTTCCCGGAATCCATTACTTTAACTCGAAACCAACTCTTGAGAAAACAAGCCGAATTCGGCACATTTTCAATTCTAGGCACCGGTCGACCGGCACCGGTCGATCACACTGCTATTACGAAAAATGACTCGTCAGATTAACAAGAGAACATTTGAGGTCCAAGTTATAGTGCTCAAAAACTAGACGGTATAGTCGATAGCCTGACCTAAACGGAAATAGGGCCACGTACTCTCACAAACGTCTAGTCCAACATGAAGCAGAATTAGTGGAGAAGTTGAATTTTAACATTAGAATAATATATGAATATAAAATGCTATCTTATATCGGAATATTAGTAATGGTTGCCCCCTCGGGGCGGTATTCGTTCAGCAAGACCAATGAAAATTGGCTGACTAATATATCGTTTCGAGGAAGAGCTCAAGATGTTTTACCAAACAAGAGGCACACCTTGTGGTTCTGATTGTGCTATCCACGGTGCTGACGGCAAGAGAGTTTGGCAAAGACTGACTGACTGTGGATTATTGACCCCTCGTTATCTGAAGTCCTTCTCCGTTCCACGGCAGTTTCACTGATACGCTCTTCGAATCTTGACAATACCTCTGAACACCGTCACATTGAGATGGGATGGTAAGAGATCATGTTGATCACCGCGCCGTGACACCGAATTCTTCGAGTGTGCAATTGGCCAAGATGACCACAGCTCTCCGGAAAAAGCAGGCAAAGCCGTGACGAGATAACAGTCGCCATCCACATGTGTTTCGGGTGTCCCGAGTTATATTCTATTTATCCAAAGTAAGAGTGCAAACGCGTTTAGTTGAGTGACATTGATCGACCCAAAGTGCACATAGATGTCCACTCAACTTCGGGATTACCGAATGCGAGAGCGAACAGCTGAAGGGTCGCCGTCTAAAATCTATCAGACAATGTGTCACCCACAATCTTCTACCAAAAACCACGAGGTTTTCGTTTCTCGTGCACGAAATAGGAAGACGTATGGTTAAATGTCAGCCTCAGTGTATTAGATCACCTGACAGCTGGCTGTCCTTTAGCACTTCGACACGAGCGATCATTGGCCTGCTCCCACGCAGCCGGTCAGCTCTGCTAGAGACGTCGACTCGAAGCACAACACGCAGGCGCTCATTGCGGTCCCGAATCATCTTGACGAGTCGCGCTCATAGTGCTACTCCATTGACCTGATTCGTGCAGGATCGTGCTACGCCGCAGGTGCATTCTGAGCAGGAATGCACGTCAATGGTGAGAAAAACGTACGAATATATTTCCTTGAATATAATACAACAGGGAAGGGACTGGGGAATGTATCGTGCGAATGAAGTATTACGGTGACTCATATAGCCGAGCGTAAAAAACATGACTGGTGTGTGCGTCTCGGCCGTAAGGGATAGAGCATGGTTGGCAGGTTATATTTTCCAGCCTATCAGTCAAGTTTAACAGCCAAATAAATTATAAATAGCTACTATAATTTTGGGCGGCTTTGGGTACAATTTGCAATACAAGCTGGATGAATATAGTGCGAATGTGAAATCGCATTCAATCTTTATTCTATGCTCATAATATACCCCAGGGACTCCAGGCCCACACTAGATATATTGAAATACGGTGACGTTGACCATGTCCAAGATGACCTTTAGACTACATTGTGTGCCAAGAGCTTTTTGAGCGCGGTTCACAATCGTATTTTAGTAGATTATTAAAAAAAGTAAACAAGGATTCAATCGGCTTTCGAGCTAGCTCATGCTCTCAATCACTCCGGACGGTTATATAGCAGACGGTCCATGCAAACACTCCCATCTCTATCTCTAGAGTTTATTGACTTGATCTCATACACCTCATCTGTATGACATCGTGATCGAGATTTCCATACTAATTGGCTGGCACCCCTAATGTCACTTTTCTGTTTCTTCAGCTTCTTCGGACTTCGTAACGCATACAACAACCATGTAATCGAAAAGTTCACTCGACACCCAATCACTGTGATACAACTGTTTATCTGTATCCAAGTATAGACGTTCATTCAAGAGCTCAGACGATGTTCTTCTGAGATGCAAACAACCTATTCGGGTCGAAAGCAACTATCAGATGGCGAACGATAACAAGTGCTGCAGCTATCGCAGTAGCGGTTGCAACTGTGCTTCTAAAAATTTGAATTCATATTAACATATTACACAGTTTGAATTACATTCTTATTCCTTCGAGTTGAAGCCGTCGGATACCCGCTGATCTTCGCGAGATGGCGAAATTACCCTAATTAACTTGTCGAAGCGGGTTTGTAATGAATACTATGTTCCAACACGTCTGGATGTGAATAATCAGTGAAGCTCTTTGTTTACGGCCAGTGTTATTCCTTACGATGACGACGCATTTCCTGGCAGCGTCCGTTGTTCCATCACGCTTGTCTAGTTTCGGTTCTCGTACCAGCGAAGCTGATTAACTCGGCATGGTCCATGCGATAAAGCAAAAACCCCGATATATGAGAAACTAGTTCAAATGAGCTTACAGAAAAACAGCGATTTAACCTGGCGCGACTGAACCTATCATCAAATCAAGCTCTAGCAAGTTGTGCTTAACTACACCTTAGAGAGCTTACCGACATATGGACCACTGTTCACATCCAGTATTTGCAGGTACATATTTAGAGAGTGCAACACATTCCACGAAAACACGTTGCAAAAAACTAACATAAACTAAGAGTAAGCAAGCATCAATGAGACTGACAACAAACGAAGAATCCTCCAACATCAAACCTCTGTGATACCAAATGGTTGAACGAAACTGACCCTGCGGTATCGAATTAGGCGGGGCGTTCCGATCGAAACGTTCCGATAATAATTGAAACTTATACGATGTTATAAGTGATGTAAAAATATGTAAATATATCATTTTTCACGTTGACGACTTCGTATAACGTTACGTGCAAGGGGTGTCATCCGTTCGTGGACCGCTAGCAAGAGGCGTGGAAGCATCGAATTCCCGCCCTCTTCCCTCGTCGAACACTAGCAAAACAAGCCACTACAACAATACACGGCGTACAAGCTTCGAGGCGAACGGCAAACTGCTCGACTCAAGCAGAGCGCTGTCTCGGATAGCGCGGGATCATTACGAATAAATGCGAGGCAAACGCAGTTCTGGCCTTCAGTTCTCAGGCCTGCACATTTCCCGGTCAGTGCCTGCTAAGTAGTTGAGGTTCTTTTTGAGGATTATCCTCGGAATTCAGAATTTAGCTTTGCTACACTTGTACATATGCCACAAACAATGTATAATTCTGTTTAGTATTTCAATGAATGCCCCATTTGGCTTGTGTTGCTGGCCCAGTACACAGAAACTGCACTATTGTCGTCAGTATTGTCTGCAACCTTTACATTTGTGACGAGGCTTATTATCGACATAGCAGAAGAGGCATACATGCGTGTGGCGGGCATGAGTGTATTAAAGTTGTGGTCTCCACTTTACCCTACTCGTTTAAATAGGGTGCGCTGTTCCACTGATAAAAGCAGGCCAGTCGTTAGCTCGGAAGGGCGTAGAGAAGAGGAGGGGGTTTATGCGAGGGTGAACGAGAAACAGCGTAAGAGAGAGAGAAAGAAAGAGAGAGCGAAAAGCACAACTCAATTTTTTCCCTTCGGAAGATCGAGACCACTCGGCTGGAACTATCGCTGCGCTTCCACGAATGTTGGCACGTTGTCTGGCGTCACTCGAACCGTAACTTTATTGCGCCCGGGAAGCGTATCTTTCTTTGGGTCGGTGTGGACGGCCGTTCGACGATGCCTATATGAATGTCGTTTTAGTGGCCGCACGATATCGCCAAGCGTAACCTTACTTTGAATCTATTTCTCACCATTTTTGTCTCACTTGCCACCGAGCTGGAGCATAGTATGGTGCGTTCAGGATGAACGTCATCGCGAATTTTCGTCGTCTACATATCAGCTATTATCACTATACTATCCGATAACTTGCTTCACTGCTAGATAGTCTGTTAGTTCATGTTTGTTCATGTGTTTTGGAGATCCGTGCTATTACTCGACATAGCCTCTCGGCTCTTATCCTCATGATGCTTATGTAATACTCGCCGGTGTGTACTTCCACAAATCACCTGATGTTCCCCTAGGAGCTATGAGAGTCGGCGCTAGGTACCGGAGAGCCTTTTCGCTTCGCGTTGTCCACGCAGCAACATCCAGGCAGCAAACACCAGGATGGGTGGCTTCGGGCGACAACCTGGAATCGGATGAGAATCCCTGCCCGCCTTGTCTAGGACAAAGGAAGAACCAGCCGACGGAAGTCACATTGTGAGCTTTTCATGCCATCCATGGGCTGTCCTTCCTCTGGAGCTGACTCCCCGAATGAAAGAATGCTCCTCAGTGTTTAGAACTTGCTTCCTTGAAATTGATGGCGGCACGGGCTTATTTAGTTTCTGTAAATTGAAAACACTCCTACACGACACGTGAATTTAGAGAAAGTAGGTCATTCGCTCAACTCAGACTGTATTTGATTTTCGACTTGAACAGGCGTAGTTGAAAATCTCTGGAGCACAGCGATACTATAATGTACATCAGTAAATGGTCCTTACCCTATTGAGAGTAACGTAACGCATGATGATATTTTTCGATCAGTTGATTCTGACTTATAATTAGATGATATCATTAGGCTTATGATATAATTTGGCCCTGGAATTTTCATTATTATACTTACCTATTACCTTTGCAAGTGTCTCAGCGATTGTAAAAGACGGAAAATATTGTGGGATGCTCTTCCGGATAAGCGCAAGACGGACTCGTTGTTCTCGTTTCAATATTCGATGTCTCGTCGTTAGAAACAAACAAGGTTCAAGTAAGCGCCGTGGCGCAAGAGGCTAGTACAGCCAGGCGGTTCAACAGGCAACGATTGCTGATTCAATCCTTGGTGTACTGCAAGACGTTTTCTTTTGAAAAGGCGAATCAGCTCTTTCAGTCCGTGTGTCTATCGGTTGCACTGCCATGCCGTCACCTCGGCCAGCTGCTCGAGAAGGTTAGATACGTCCGACAGGCCCTTAATGGAATTACATCCAGCGGCGAGTTGCACACGCAAAGAAACTAGAACCTTTTGGGCTTGTTTGAATGCAGGAAGCTGCGGAGGGCATACCTACCTTGTCCGTTTGCTGCACAAAGCAGTGTCAGAATTCCAGGCTGCTCTGTCTCTCTTTCTCTTTCTCTCTCTCTCTCTCTCTCTCTCTCTCTCTGAATCGACCATCCAACCTGAGTAGCTGCCCACTACAGACAGTCACTTACGAGCAGCTTCGAAACCCCATTGGTGGCCACTACGTTTGCGACGAGTTGCGACCGATGTGTCAATACACTCTTTGTATGGTTTGCTCTCCTGTAAAGCTATTTAGGTTTTTCTTTTTCGTACGACCTTAAACCTTTCAGGTTCATATCAATAGTCCCGCAACGTGCAATAAGGTCCGTCGCGAAGAGGCGTTCAATTTTAACTATATTATCTATATTACAAGTGTAATGACAGTCAATCTGGTCACCCATAACCCCACGGTGAGATCGTAATGAAAACGCAACGTAATTTGGAAAAACCACTGAGATTCAGCAGGGATTCAATTCGAGACCTCAAGGTTTAATATCCGCTGTTCTGTCCAGCCGCCCATTGAAATTGTCCGAGGTAAGACAGTAACGTTTGTCGAATTATTCTTGCCATGTGAGTTCCAATCTCTTAAGTCCCACTATAGTCCCACTACAGCTATATTCCAAATACGAGGCGTCGATTTTCCCAACCCACATGGACGACTATTTACTGTGTCAAAAATGACGTCTGCCTCAACACTTTTTTCTATGAGACATTTTCAAACTGCAAAAACGTTTGATATTATCAAAGTGGTTTAACTGACGATTTTTTTTCTAAAAAACACTTTTTGTTATTGCCGCATAAGGGTAACCGTCAAGAATAAACTAAAAATAAACTAACCAATCTAATGTTTCTCAACAATCTCTGTCGTCTCTCTATCGTGTTCCATTCAACGAAACTCGGCAATTCGCTTGTGAGCATCCCCTTTCTTTCTCTCCCCTTCTCGCTGTGATCCGAAGCGCTCAAGCTCGATATCGGACCCTCGAGCCGTTCTTGTTCTCGAGGGCCATAGGATTTGTCCTAAAAACTTCGCTCATCTACCAAAGGGAAAACGAACGGATGCAGCGCAAGTAGATAGAATGTGAGACCACCACACAAAGAGGCAAATGGCACTGAATTGTACGTACGCTCAGATCATGCTGCTCTATTCTGCGCCCGCGCTATCCTCGATGTCGGCGAACGGGCCGGCGGGGCGGAGATGGCCTGTTCAGCTAGCTGAATATTGTCACTGGCCAGTACACATAAAAATCACAATAAAAGGCGCGGCCACTTCAACGGCCTGCACCATCCGCCTGTCGGCCCCTTCGGGACGCAATCATCTGCTGGCCTCTGTACAGTTCGGCCGCTAGTAGCTAGATGCTGGAGGGGCGGCTGAGGTTGGACAGCGAGTCAAGGGGACAACAGTTCAGCGGGGTGGTCGAGCAGGCAGTATACGCGCAACGAGAATGGCAATAACCCAACCCGAGCCAGATGGAGGATCCACCCAGTGGAGGATCCACGACCGATTATGCTATAGCATCTATGCTGCATCTAGGCATCGTTGCCCGCCGTTTTGCTCGTCGATATGTGTATGTCTTCCCAATAGAAATCGGTTCACAGCGAGCGACTGTGGATGACCCCGTATAGTGGAAGCGTTTATGTAGCTGGGCACGAAGCAACGAAGGAAAAAGCAAAAGAACTCGGCGAGCAGTTCTCGAAACAAAAAAAAATCAGTCGTTACTAAAGATTGCGAGTTGTGGGGGGGGCGGGAGCGCCTTTCACTTAATGTTCCTCATATAGAAAGACCCTTGCGCTGGTGAAACCAAAAACAAGCAACAGTGCCACAGGATTTTCAGAGAGAGAGAGTATTACGTGAGCGGCTGTTCAGCGCTCTGTATTCAGCTGTCCCGGGCGAGATCAAATGGTTTCATGGTTATAATAACGCCCCGGAGAGTTCTTTGGCCAATCGAGACCAATCTCGGCCACTGCCGGCTCTGTTTGCACCCTTTATAACCGCACTTTGGACAAGAAGCACGCAAGGGCAATGACGCCGAAACATACGCTCGCTGCTCCTCGACACACTCCAGCTGGTACCGGGGCGGCAGCCGACTGTCGGCTGTTCAGGGTCCATAGGCTGGGGGCATCTAGCCAAGCGGCTGGCAGCATTCGAAAACAGCGGAGGGAACAGTGACGAGCTGTAGATAAGGAAGCCTCGGGTAGCGGGCTTCTGAGTCATTTGTACGTGATAGCAGCACTGAAATACGGGTGGGTCAGTGTTAGAGTTTGCTTTTCAGAAGCAGGGGTCCGGCTCCGGGTATTTCGTCGTTGAACGAGAGACGGATGTTATAATATAATACAATATCGCGTCTTTTACTACTGCAGTGAGAAGAGTACGAATCAGACGTACTGGGGCCAAATACAGTAAACAAAAAGCTTCGATTGTGGTATCGATATACAGATGGACATCACCAATGAGTAGAGACAGAGGGGAATAGATAGAGAGGGCTTGACGACTAGTGCTGTGGATGAGGAGGAAACTGTAACAAATCGAATGTGTTTACTAGTTCCCCATCGGAATTATGTCGAAGCGGCTAAATACTCTCATCATTTTCAAGGATTTTAATATCTAAACGAATTTAAACACCGATCGTAAGGGAAAGGTCGTTCTCCACTATTATGCTATTCTGTATGCATGCCATTTTTGAGTGACTACACAGTTTTTGCATAGGGGAACATAGGTAAATGTCAGCTATTTATAGCTAACTTGATTATCATTTGTTGGCCTCAGCTTTCATGAATACTGACCATCGCTCGCGGTCGAGACGGAGCGAATGCCGCACGCTCAGCGCTCAATTAACGAAGTCAGTTGTGACCAGCGCTGCGTGGGTGAGCGGGAGGTCGTCCGATCAAAGCCAAGCGACCTAGGAAGTTTCCATTCGAAGGTTTCCTTTAATCACAAAAAAACGCTTATATATCCCACTGCTTCTGATCATTCAAATTGTTCATCAGTATGAGGGACTGAGCGCGTATGCTATCGACAACGCATGTGCTCTATCCGACGCCAACTCTGATGGCATGAGCGTAATCTCATTCAGGGTATTTCAATTAGTGTATAGAAATGGGGAAGATATGACACTCAGATCATATTTATATCACGGTTTTGAGGGTAGAATGGAATATCCAAATATGATTATTATATTTTAATACCACACTTTCTTCCAGCGCTATACGGACCTTAACTCTGTCCGCATGGGTGACACATACAAACAGCTCCGCTGGTGCAATGACATGGCTCCAGCTGCCTGGGCACAGGTACTGCTGCCTGTACATGATTCTTATGCTTTAAAATAGTCCACCACTCCACAATGCAATGGGGCAGGGTCCACAGGCTTAATACAAGAACGCAAATTTTACTCCGAACGTTTGGATTCGGTATCATGATAAAAAAAAGATGGCAATTCGTAGTGTTTGTTCGTCTGAAACGTTCTTCGGAAATTACACAATTCCCGGCATTATGTATAGTTATATTCTGGAAAGCGCTAAGAGAGTGCGCACGGAATTTAATTGACAGTAGGACGAGCTACATAGCGGTACAGAATAACGAGCAGTAAGAACGGCTCAGTCAGGTAAATCAGTACGGCAGTGCCGCGAACGTTAAGTGTTTGCTGTGAGCCCGCAAGGAAAATGTATTTTTAGTAAAGCAAATCTAGTAATCATCTGTCATGAATCATTCGATTATCATATGCACTAGCTCCGAAACTTGAAATAAGCGACTTTCTAATGGCCTTTGATGGCAACACCTGTTTGGAGTGTAAGCGATGCATGTATCTATAGGCGCATATGGGCGTCGCAGATTAATATTCATATTATTATTATTAATGCAGCTCAAAAGTGTTGGCCCTTAAAAAGAGCTCGCGTTCCTCGAACGCGGACGCAAAGCCAAATAGTTTTGAACACAAGCCAGATCCGCCTGTCAGAGGGAGTTCTCACATAAGTTTACCCCAACTCATTCATTTGAAATAATGAAACAAGAACCACCGAATCATGTGAAAAACATTGTTCACGCCGAAGCTTAGTTTTCTTAGTTCAAACTCCCATTATATGGTCGCGTAGGTTTCATTTACATGAACATCGATGCATGCGCCGGTGCCCCAAAGCCCTCCATTAGCTGGTCAGATCAGATATCTGGCTTCTTGTTTACTTGTTTACTAGGTACGGCCATCCAACAGGCGTACACATAAGTGCAGCCGCATGTGTATTTATATTCATTAGCTTCCACGATGCTAACCATATAATAGATAGACACCGGTGCTTGTAACTGAGTTTGAGGCGGAGCACCTTTTTCGTTCTTTGTACTAAAGTTTCAAATTATTATAGTCGCCCACTACATCTAGAATGCCTTGAGATGGCGCGCATCGTAAAAGAAGAAACCTATTAAGGGCGACGAAAACTCCAATAGAAGACACACATACGGCGTTCCTGGCTTACTACAACATACCCGAACATTGAAACTCCAAAATTTGGCAAAATGTTCACGGCGAGTGGATCTCTCCACGTGGCCAAGATGCTAGTAGAAAAAACCTAAACGTAATCAATCGACAATTTAGTCAAGTAATTCACGCTACAGATTGAATTGGCAGAGTACAGGTGCCGGTAATTAGAAATTAATTTAAGCTGTGACCATGTTGCATTAAGGTTACACTACTTCTTCAGAGTGTTTGTTCTTAATGAACGTAGAACCACCACGCTAATCACTGACCGGTACCATGACGTTCATTGCTACATTGATACACAGATTCTCCATGCGGGTGTTCCTATTGATTTAGGCGATGATTGATTTGAGCTGTAGCTATAAGCGGGTTATAATTTTCTCTATGACCAAACCCATACAGCTGACTTAGAAGCGAGCTGAGGTTAGGCGAGTGTGTTTAGCGGAGATGGGCACACTGCTGAGCCCACAATATCGGCTAATGCTATTAAATATACATCAAGTCCCCGTATGAAGAGACCGCGTTCCTTTGTCTCTGCAGGAAGCATGCTTATCTCCCCGCTCTGGTTATGTGCGCACGGCTTTAGATGGCGGCGGTCTGCTGTACGTCCGCCGGCCGCACAATTTGTCTGCGGAATTGATACTCGAAACCATTGCGAACGCTATGAGTTCTTAGCCACGGCATGACAGAACCGCGATGCTGGCTGCCTGCGGTCAGATGGCAAGGTCTAATGTGTTTTCCTTCGTGACACATTACTTTCTACATAATACACAAGCGCCATGTGGCCAATGATAGTGAGCTCAACGTGCAGCAGCCAGCTGCGTATGTTCATTACACGACCTTACGTGCAGCACGACGATTATAGGTAATCTAATAATCATCATTGCTTCGAGGTTCGCTTGTGAGCGCATGCATGCATACATAGAACACAGAGATAGACAGATAGACACATATTAAATAGTTCCTTCTGAGCACCTTCTTTCCAGTTTCATCCGTTTCGCTTCAAGGAACTCCATAACCTTTAGAGCTGAACATAAGTCGGATCACATCATAACAAATCGTTTTGTCTTGTTGCTAGCAATAGCAGCTATCTACGCTAATGAAAACTCGGAATCACTTTCAAAGGTTCAATTTGACGTTGCCATTTTTTTTCTATCACTGTTGTCCAACAGCAGCTGTCGCGATATATCATCGTCAGGTTATTTATCACCCGTGTTTTTCACGTACAAATATTACGCTCGTATGTACATTATATATATATATATATATATAGGAGTCAATACACACGCTATTTGGGAAACCCCCTTTCAAAAGACGGAAGCAACGCGTTATTCGATCTGTCAGATCCGGATGGCTAGGTGGTCGCTTTCGTTCATCCACTGATCGCTGTTTTTGGTAGCCATCAGCCCACACTAGCATGCCACGTTCGAGCCCTACTATAGTATTCTATATTCCCCGACGTATATATGGTATCTTGTTCAGAGAGCGCTCGAGCTGCTGCCGCAGCCGAGAGCCACCCACCAAATCGCCATTGTATCATAATACAACACAGTAGTGAAATCCAACGCCTGCATGGGGTACATTGACCACCTTTTCATCATCGTGGGCTTGCCAAGGGGGATTTTGAAACAATTCGCTGGTGTATCAAGCGATATAGAGGATCGCTTTAAATTGAATTGGAGAACAAAGCCGACGCATGGATTTTGACGGGTGGTTGCGTGGCACGTGGACACAGGCCCTCCGCAAAGCCAGAGGAGAGAGCGAAAATGAATGCCGTTCATAGCGCAATAACTAGAGCTACCCTAGCGGTGTGATAATGCGGTATCGCCTCTCTCGTTGTCGGTGAGTGCGTTGAAGATTCTAACGAGATAAGGAATTGAATAGCGTCGGTCAACTGAGCCGTGATTATTTAAGTTAGAAAAAAATCTATAGCATTTTATTGTTAGCGCGGGCTGCTGTTTGGTATCCGGTAAGCTGATTAAAATGTTGAACTGCACTCGAGTGGGGTTCTAAACCCTTTCACGATATCCCCTCAGCTGAACCTTTTTGGAAGCAAATCAGCGGGCATCGTATACACATTGACATCAGCCAGGACTAACTATCATTAAAGCGTCGTATTACATTGGTCCCAATGTCCAACTTTCATCGGCCGACCACGTCTCGATAGCGTTGTGTGATTCGTTGTTAAAATCCCTGACGTATACAGACTCGGGTGCGCTATGTCAACAGGCTCGTATTTGAGTTTAGGACTTGTAACGTATGTACCTACGCTGCAGACGATAGCAACGGACTTCGTTCAACATTCGACCTCTTTGCGATTTCGAAGGATTCCCGTCAGAGCCGATCTAAGTGTTTCGCGTGGGTAGGATATCTAGGTTAGCAACGTAATAATGAAGGGCACACTACGTAATAAGCTAATTAATTAATTACTCCAATTGGCTAATTAACTTTTGACTTATCAATGTTCTCTGACTGACCTCAAATGTCGACTTTCTTTAGGCAAGACCAACGATTAATCTTCGTGTATCGATTCTTTAATACTTTTTAACACGAACTAAAGAATTGTAAAATCTGCAATTCGGTCAACAAAGCGCAATTTAAATTAAATAGAATACCTCCTTGGAGGGCCGAAGCTTGTTTTGTTAGCACGCAAGCTTCACGAAGCGAAATTAGCGGGAGTATCTATAGTAGGCTATGTGCCATATCTGTTTGTAACTGCTCTTCACGGCATAAAGCATTGGAACAATTGTACATGTTCCGTAGCAGAATGCAAGAAAGATATCTATGGATTCCTAATTCATTAAGTAAGTCTAAGCTAGTGAAGTAACTCTACTCTCCAGTAGTAAGGCTAACACGGATTTGATATAATATCATCGTAGGAAACAAGATCGGATGTAATTAACTTCCATACAGAACCTGGTCGTATGGTGTGGACAACTATAATACAACAGGTTCCGTCCAGTTGAACAGCAGCTTCACTTCACAGGTTACGCTAGGTGGGGGATCTGAGTCAGCACCAATCGAACTTGCGGAAAATGTCCGGAGTCACTCTGGTGTATATATATATATATATATATATATATATATATATATATATAAATAAAACTGTAGGCAGGCGTCACTGGACCACAAGGTATCTTACTTTACTATATAGTCGGCGATGCTCTCGCAGATAACTCGTAAGCTATTGTAGACAAGACTGATTTGATGCAATCTCCTTTCATGCAGATCATCTCAATCGCTTTGCCTTCGACTTGCTGCTACCTTGACTCTATCCTGACTTTTTAACTACAGCGAAGGGTAAAAAAAAACCTATTGTAACGACCTATTCAAGCTGATAGCAATTGAGAGCGCTAAGCTATGCCAGCGGTACTCTCGCAGCGTCCCGAGCGAATCCATATACAAAGGATTCGTCGGCCTATTCATTCGCACAAGCGTTAAGCATTGGTGCACAAACAAAAGGCAATAGGCACATAGGTCGACGTACAGCAAGGCCACCGTGATGACACTCCGTAGAACGAACATCTATTCCATTATCCACCCCTTGCATCCGTATCAAGTTTGTTTTGTACAGGTATATGCCAAGTCGTTCACTGAATAGCACCCGCTTGATAGATAGGATACCAAATATGTTATACACTATATATGTTATATGTTGTATAGTAATAAATACTTCAATCAATGAGGTCATACAATATGACTTGTTTGACACAACGAACAAAGGCATTGAGATGAAGCTTGGCTATTTTTAGTTGTGGACAAGATCTATTCGTCATGCCCGCCGTTTTCTCGATTTTTTAATAATATTGCGTGAACTGCGTTGTTTCTACCGACTGGGGAAGACGTGCAAATAATCTTCCAGGACCCTCAATCGATTGTCGATGAGAATACATCTTAACAGTAACGGAGGAACAATGGATTTTGCAATTAAGTTAAATTTGTTGTTTTTACCCAAAGACCCCGTCACGGCCCAACAATGTTCAATAGCTATCGGGTTAATCCTCAAGAAGTGATATTTTACCAAACTTACGGTACACTCTATAGGATAAATAGAAACGGACGTATCCAAAAAAAATATTAAGTCAATCCTCCAGGAATGAAAGTGCGGTCAGACCTTTATAGGGAACTCTATTAATCCACGTAAAAACCATATTGAAGTCCGTTCAAATAACAACTTTCGTTTCTGGCTCAATATTTTGACAACTAGCCGAGGTTGATATTATGAATTCACAGTATACTTCTTATAACGGCGGCATCCCGCTGAAATACTGCTGAATTTGCTTTGTATTGTGTTATTATTATTAGTAAGCGTTATGCGAACGAAGACGTTCTCAACTTTATACACACGGAGCCATATGTCCGAAACTCGTAGATGATTAATAGGACCTAGGCCGTAGGTTTTCGGGCTGACTCTCAGCCAACAGGATGATTAATAGGAATCATTATCAGTTCGACCTCAGATCTGATCCGAAAACGACGACGACCAACGATCCCCGTCCACTTTGGAATTCCTTGATCTCGCCTATTCATAATTAAATTTACCCTTCCCCTATATTTGAGCTGACAAAAGATCAGAGGCTTAGCTAGTTAGCCTGACATTCATTACGATGATCTTAGAGTCTGGGTCTCCTGGTGCACTCAAAGACCGTTAGCTGCAACCGGCGGCAAGGCAAATGTTCAACGGTTCAGTGAACCTCATTTTTCTTTGTACTTTTATAAACAAACGCATGTACCTCAACAGAGACTTTCATTATTGTAACCATTCACTGTTCTATTATCTCTTCACTGCGGTTCTGGATGTCGTATTTCTGGTAAGGTCCACTGTACAGACAGAGCAATCGAGCCACAACTACATTTGGCCTTCGTGTGCCTTCTCATTGTGCCATTAAAAGCCAAAGGGGAGTGGAGGGGTTAGTACCCTCTGGGAATACAACGCCAAGTCTTTTTCGAGCATCGACTTTGTGAGTTTCAGCAACGAGAGAAGCGAGGCTGACGCGAGTGTGCCCGTAAAAAAATATCCGCATACCCCTCTCGTGGCCCTCGTAACATGAAAACGACCACGAAGGTGGGTGGTACCTTTATGAATAATAGAATACCCAGTCCATTCTGCTACATGCCCACTGAGGGTTACCGGAGTTGTTCAGTTGCCTCGGGTTTGGCTGACCCATCCATCGTAGGCCCATTCAATGAGGTATATGCTTACGGTACGCCGGCAGCGCAAAGCAGACCCTGAAGACCAACTCTGGAGTAAATCAAGCAATAAGTACACATGCTGGTAACGTCCTACCCATATTTGTCTATCCCAATGACGCTATGGAGATGATGCATTAGACTAAAACAACGTCGGCTTTCCCATCGTTAAATATCCTTTCATTATTTAATGCCCAACCATATAAAGGCGCTACTGTTCGACACACACAAGCAAGCTCTTACCTCATTGTTGGTGTAGTTCCTCATTGCGCAGCCTTGCACGCTCCGCCTCAAAACTTCGGCTGAGAGTTCAAGGCTGCGCAATGAGGGACTACACCAACAAAATCCAACAAAAATCGATACGAATATATATTATATATATATATGCCGGTTTGGTTGGGTGACATAAACGGTGTGTCGAGATCACTTGCTGTAATACTATTGTTCAGTAGTCACTGGTGGCAGTCAGAACTGGGATTGCCAGAGAGTAATATTTTCAGGACAATCAGGGAAGGTCGGAAATAGCATCGGCATATTATAAAGACCAAGTGGCCAGCTTGGCCTAATCGTACTTTCGAAATTATCATTTTCTAAGTATTCTTCTCTAGAGGAGATGGAAGTAGGTATCGTGTTGATGTACATCGCTGATGTGGGCCAGTGATGAGATGAGGATTCTTGGCTTGGGAATGTTCAGTACCTTCATGATTAGGTCTCTTTAGCTGGAGAACGTACTTCGGTTTCTTGTAGGTAGCTAGCAACACCAGAACCGTTTAACTCCCCAGCGGTGGGTTTGACGCTGCCAGCGGAATTGAGCAGTATCATCAGCGAATAATCAAATCATCGAGAAGAGCTAAAACGACCTTGGATAGTGCCTGCTGCGAACGTCATAGAAGTAAATACTGTAATACTGTATTGCCGGCAGCGTCTCTGCAGTAAGGTTACTTGCTGTGTAACACAGAAAGTAACCATCAATCAATCAATCCGTTCAATCGATCTTACAGACAGCAGATACACCCGGAATAAACGCCGGCTCAAAAAACAAGGCTAGTGAATCGCACATAGCTTGAAAGAGATTCCGGTGTCAAGAACATGGGTTGGAGCAGGCGGTTCACTTATTCGCACACGTCGATGATGTTTGGGCGGTGCCAGCCACAAGCATCTTCAAAGATCGTAGAGCAGCCAAAATGTTACGCCTCCGAAAATGGATGAGGATGAACTAATTGAGGAATAAAAGCCAGGTAAGCAACGCGCGAGTTTATCTGAAGAAGTGCCGGAGAGGAAAGACGACACAGCCGTCCCTATTATGATTAGAATCCGATGCATCGAAAGCGCATCGAATGGCGACATCTAATCTGTCAATGACTCATGTTCCTTACATGGGGCTATGAGATAAGAAAACAGCATAACACCGGTTTTTCAACCACCGTTTGGTGATTATATCTCAAGCTGTGTACATTTGTTGTGGCCACGCCCACAGCAATATGTGTTTATATTGATCGAATTTAGGTTTTTCAGATGCTAATTCACCTACTATAGGACAGTTAATATTCTAATAGAACAGTTGATACTCTACTGGGTTTAGCACACGTGAACCCTTTATTATATGGAACAATATGCAGTATTTGAGAAGGTCATCCTTGGGAATATATGCGTGCTTAATTGTCTTAGGATTTCGTCCTGCTCTACAATATGTAGCGGTGGCTTTCAAACCAAAGAATCCCACACTTTAATTCGTCAATTTATTAATGGCTATTAAGTATATTCGAGCAATCAAATGAGAGAAGACATTTTCGCGCTCAGTTTATATAAAGTTCCAATCGCTATCCCATACAACAATCACAAAATGAATATTTCACAGGGTAAACACCGTCGATAGCAGCGGGATGAATTTCCTTAGACATCACAGACGTCGGGTGTTATTATTATTTTCTTCTTCCGTAAAGACCCCCTTCCTATGTGCCCCTTCGCTTTATTTTCTCAGGAGAGCCACCCACGTCACATACAAACACGCACATACACGTACGCCTAGCGTTCCATTCACTCTTCTTTTTCTTCGTGATAGCGGTTTCTCCGTCAGTTCGTTTGGCCGCTATGTGGGCGCTTGCTGTGGTGATTTATACGCGGCAGCGATGGCAGGTACGCACCATACCATCCCACAGCATAGAGGCGCTTTGGAGTCGTGGCAAAGAAAAGCAAGGGGCCTGTCGACCGGCCGCTTTCCCGATTTTCCCTTCCCTCCCGAAAGGAATACATTGTACTCGCGAGTGATCAATGAAGTCTCGATTTAGCAGAGGAACGCACTTGCGGGTTATCCGGAAGGTACAGGGGCCTACAGAGGCGGAACCTACCTCGACTCGACACTGCAGTCGAGCAGCAAAAGTAGCGGCAGCGACGGCAACTTCAAGAATCAGTGTGCCCTCATGTTGCCCACCTCGCATCGTATAGGTGAACGGTTACCAGCCAGGGCCAAGTGCCACATGTACGTTGGCGTTTACCGCACGAATGTACTCGCGCGGGCCGCAACGGTCGATTGCGGCGGTCTTCAAAAAGCGCGCCTGCACGATACTTTAGTACGATCGTGCGATGCGAAACGCCTCCGGTGGCGCTCGCTTTGTAGGTATCTGTTTCCTCGCACAATAACCACCCTCTGTCCGGTGCCTCCTAACACGCCTTCTTCATACCTTCGTCTCATAACAGGCTACGTTTCTCTTCGAATCACGCCCGCTCGCCCGCCTATTTGGGCATCGCTATTCGAGTTGCGCGGAACTTGCACCCACAGCGCCCCTCCCGATCGGCAGGGGCATCAGCGGAATGAGGTATCGTGCAGCAGTAGACGGGAACTGTACTTTACCAGCAAACGAAGCTGCTGCTGGCTTCTGTTGGTTGTTTATTTGAATGTGAAATATCTACTTGTTAAAGGAATCTGTGTTACCGATTAACATTACTACCGATACAAACAGTTTTAATTTGAAGAAGCTATATCGCTTTCATGACTCTATAACAAGTAAGTTCTGTACAAGCTCTCAGAACTGGCCGTAAAGGTGCCTCTCACCATATTATGACCCCGCATGTGACGTTACGTTGCAGAATCTATATGATCGCCCGGTTCACTGTTTGCGCATTCACAGTGGAATCAAGTTGATGTTGAAACCTACTCGGCGCTTTATCCTCAACCCTTGATACTGTCAGAGAAACGTCAGGCAGGACACGTTCTGAAAATGCAGCAACTTCAATAGGAGCAAGTAACGTACCGGTGGGTGTTGCAGTGGCGGCCAGTCGTTTGGGGTTAAAAGTAAGCTTATCGCAGTCACGCCTGCTCATTACGTGTTAATACCATACACATCGCCACCTAACTCAATACGTTCCCCAGCTCGTTGGACGTCTTTCGTAGGTGACGGGTATATCATCACAATATCCTTGCGGAGCATTCTCCCTTCTCGCGAGCTGTTTGGTCCAGCGCCGGTGACACAGGGTGCGTTCATTCAGACGACTTTTCCGGCTTGTGGCCTGGGTACACAGGAAAGAGGTATCACAACGTCGATGACATGACGGCGGTCCTCTTCCTGTACAAGTGAAGAATACCGTGGAGTCATTGTTTGGATACTATCGTAGGCTCCATTCTATGCTAGCTAACTTGCTGCATTATGTGGAAGTGTCAGCTTTTTCTCTATAGAAATGCAGAACGATGAAGGATGTTGCCTCACTTTCCTACTTGCCAAGTTGCACATAATATAAACCTAGCCCGACCTAGCTCGAAACCTAGCTAGACGTGAGAAAAATGGGAGCGTAGAAAGCTTCCAAACCCGTCTAGACTACTAATATATGTCCCTTTATCTTATGCGTTGGTATATAGCGGGTATTCACGAGTTTTAGCAGACGTGAGGTCTAGACAGCACCAAAGATTTTTCCCATATTCATCCGTTATTGTTTAGTATTCGGATTATACCTATTTTGGCCAAGTCTGATTCCTAACGTATCCTTCAGAAATATCTGTTCCATTGACGAGATCATTGGATCACTTAAAATAACGCATCTGCTCAATTGGGAGCCCATTTGGAAACGGGGTAGTGTTGTCGGCTAATTGGTCAAACCGTTTTGAAAGGAAGCGTATTTGAATTATCATTCAGGTGTGACGCCTGGCAGCTATATTTTTACTGCTAAATTTCTGTAGAGTTTAATGATATACCGTAATTAGGCACGTGAGTACGCCTCTTATAAGACGCAGTTCGTTGCCTTACGCATAGCCTCGTGTCCCTCTCGACCCGTCTAAATATAATAACTAGTCCAAATCACAACTGTGGCTTCATGCTTGTTGTCGCCACCCACATTCAAGATGCTCTGTCATCGTCTGCTTCAACCCACGAGTTTTTATGGCTCCGTTGTGGCAGACGTCAACGCAATCGGGCGGACAGTGCCGCCAATGGAATCGCAGTACTGTCTACTTGACCTATCCGCTGAAAAAGTGCCTTCTCATCGAACGTGGACGCAACTCTTGCTGTTGGCCGGAGTTCGCCGGGACCATGTATCCTCTATAAGGGGCTGGAGGTAGGCTCACTTCGGGAGCCTTGAGCCTTTGGGGATCTTGCCAAAGTATTATCTAATGGGTTGCCCTTGCAATTTGTCATACCCATGGGGCGTTCTGAATAGAATTCACATTGTAAAGCTGGTCTGAGCTGCTATTTTTAAGTCAGCTGGCGCAGTGCGAGGTGCGCGCTTATCTTGATCGCTTTAGGGACTACCGAAGTGTGCGCCTGACAGTCTGAATTGAGGACGAATTCTGCTTTTGTTTCTAGGTACGTTTATCATTTCGCGCATTGTGTAGCCTGATAGATGGACGCTGGGTGGCGGCCCCCAGCGACGGTTGACGCAAAAGCCAAACAAAAGTATAGAGCGTATACAGTGGGCTTAAGATATAGTTCTTACCTTAGATTCGGGCGGGCAAAATTAGCCAAGCGTCAAGGGTTGTCTTTAGTGTCATTATGTTCCCAGTGTTATTTCTTTCGGAAGCGTCACAAATGTCCATATTCATGTATGTATGTACAGTATAAACTCCGTTGTCGGTTGTGCGCTCATATTTGTTTTACAATTTACAAATTTGTGTAAAGCAAGCCATGCTTGCCTGGTGGTGAGAAATTGCCAAAGAACACTGACATCAAATATGTGATTTCTTATATTTATCTCTATCGTTTCAATACAAAACGGTCGCTCGCCCTGATCATAATAATACTATGCGACTAATTACTTTCGACTTGAGTTGAGTGCATTTACCAACCTGCTTATGCTCACCATTCACCCATCACTGTCTGCAGACCAGAAACGGAAGCTGTAATTTCGAGGAGTCACAAATTCATATTGCAAAGGTGCAATGGTACAGGATCGAGCACTTTATTATTGATACATAGCCAAGTTGGGGAAAAAATATTCAAATCTTCAGAGGAAAAGATGACAAGCACTCAAAATAAATTTAAGAAATTTGAATAACTAGTTTATAGGAGGATTGTTGTGACTATTTGTATTAATGTAGAAGGAAATTTAATTGATTCGAGTAGGTGTTTACTGAAATCCAACGCAAATCCTGAAAAAGTGAGTCCTTCACGCCCATGTGTACGATACTCGAACTTGACCTTAGAATCATATTTTAAGTATGGCGATCTTTTAAATATGAAATAACCTCAGCCGCACATGGGTTTTCTCCGACATCCACATGGCGCTTCGCTTTACTTTATGCACGGCTACTAAAAAAAATTGCTCACACCCAAGAAGACCAACTGCCCATTACAAAGTAAGATCCAGAGATACACACGTGTTTTGACGACTGGGATTTGTTGCTCTAATGCCAAGAACTAGTTCAGTATATTATACATAAAGTGATTTTGAGTTCCGACCTAAACACGTTTGTTGACCACTGAAACGTAACACGTATTAGCCCATACGTTTGAATTCGTTTACGCAATTATATGTTAAACGAGAGGTCCATGGTTCCTCTTTTCATATTAACCGATCCTGGTCATCCGCATAAGAAGCCATTATTGATTGCACGAACACAATCGCGGGAACACTTACCACTGGATCTCTACAACGTTAAAACATTATGAGTTATCGAGATCTTATGTCAATGTCCCATGTTTATGAATTAATTGCCTTCGAGTTAGCGAACCTAAGGCAAGCATAATTGTAGAGAATTGCGCCTAAGGGGAAAAGGTCAGATCGAATTGCCTTCTACCTGCCGCAATCTAGGCTCTGTACGCATGTTTTGTAGCTGGCCGTGTACCTTTCCTAAGACACGAGGCCGTTCAGATTTTAGCCAAGCCTCTTTATTACCCTGTTTCCAAGATGTTTTTCTAGGAAGTCCTGATTGGTCGCCAACTTCCCCCAAGCTAGAGCTGTCTGAGCCCATAACAATTTCCAATTATCGCGTCTTGTTGCCTTTCACTTCGGCACTTAGTTTCCTAGGAGACGCTAACATTGGTAGAAAGAATCTTAATGGTATCCGCTAAAAAATTGCTTGCTTCGTGGACTTAAAGATTGTCTCGGAGGCAACAGCGTATTTACCGGTGTTAGCGTACAAGTAAACGTATAGCTTCGCTACGGGCTTCCAACTAGCTAATTCGGTTTTATCAAATTGCGACTTAAGCAGGCGAACGGTATATACCATAACTGTTTCAAGGGCCAGTCATTTAATACTTCACATCAAAGTTATTATGATCTCTATATGGTAAATTGTGAAAACCAAAAGTATGTATTTAGCTCTTTAAATGTATGAAGCTTAGTGATTTCGAGATGATTAGCTTTTTGTTGATATACCTAATGAAGTACTTGACCAACTGTAGTAAAAGCTTGTCCTAACGCAACTTTATGGTGTTCAAAAATTGTACGCAATCTGCCGCACAGATGTAAAAGAAGGCAGAACTTTTTAGATAGTTCAACCCAAAGATACTCATACTACGCCTAGGATTAATAATGGAAGAGAAAATATTATCGCATTGTGTACTCCTATCGTGATATATTAGGGAATTTCATTCGAATTGTCGCGCCTTCCGAAAGGCACACAGTCGAACACACAGTCGTTGCGCGCGGCAACGGTTCGAACGGACCGTGGCTTCCTTTCGAACATTGAGTGGTTCCGATACGATCAGAAAGGTGGACACTGCAGCAAGAAGTGCAAATTCTCCCAAAAGTCAACTAGAAATCATCATATTTTTGTTTCCCCAAGGACACCCTCCAGCTGAAATCCATCGACAATTAGTGAGCGCGTACGGCAGGTCTGCCTTATGCCAGCGAACGGTGCGACGTTGGTGCGAGCAATTTAACAGAGGAAAATTGGACACCGATGACCACCGAGGCGGGACCAGAAATCAGGTGCGACAAGGGACGAACGGATTGACAGAATCCAGGCAGCTTTTGAGTAAACTATAGCTTGGCCCATGAAGTCTTTGTCGGCTGGAACTGGGATTCCTCAGGTGATGTATCATAGAATTATCACCAATATACTGAAGATGAAGACAATCAATGCAAAATGAGTGATGGTGATACTCGCCCTGGATACCAAGGGCGTTTACCATTGCGAAATATTAGCCGCAAAAGAAAAACTAAATGCTCGCCGATATCTCCACTTCTTGAAGAGATTGATAAACAAATGGCGTGGGGATCGACAGCACCGAGTGTGGTTACTCGACGACAATGCAAGACCTCACCGCACTGCTGAAATTACGGCCTGAATGGAGGGGAACATTGTTGAGCTATGGCTTCAACCCCCATATTCTCCTCATTTAAGCCCATATGATTATGGTTGTTTCCATGCATTAAAAAGGGCTATAGGTGGGGTTCCATATGCAAACGTCGACTTACTCACAATAGAAATAGATAACGAAATTATAAATGGTAACGCGAATGGTAAATATTTGGCAATCTCAAAACTTCCAGAGCCCTGGAATCGGTATGTAAATAAAGCTGGAGAGTACCTCTAACACATACCAAAAGAACTTTGTTTTAACTCGTTTAGTTCAAAAGTTATCGGCATTTACTGAACCGACAGTTCGAATGAAATGCCCTAATAAGTAGATCGGTCGATCGAACTACACTAAACATTATGATTATTGTCAGCAATACACACAGAAACTTTCGAATATGGCTTCGTTAACACATATTGTACTGTATCATCACAATGGCAGCATGCATAGTGCAGACGGCGATGTACCCTAATTTAATTTACGCTAGCCTAACTCAGTAAAGCACGCCGTTGTATACAAATATTACAAAAAAAGCTATTGAAATTGCGCTGAATTTATTGAGACCAGTTGCAGCTGGCTCGCATAGCATAATAAAGGTACAAAAAAAAAACAAAAATTAGAAGCAGCTGTCTACGCATAGAGGCTAATGCTACAACGCAGAAGATACGCGTCAAAGAAGACGTTCAAAACCTCTAGCTTCAAAGTGTATCCTCTCGAGAAACACTTCACAGGCATAGATTTTCATACGGGTAGTCGTGTTTTGCTGCATTCAGAATTTCCGCCGAGCACGCGATTGCTGTAAACGACGGCTATTATCATGGGCGCATACGAACCGGAAGATGAACGTCGAGGGTTTCGCGGCCGCTGAACGCGTAATGCTCTGCTGCTTGTAGATGCCCCGCTTGCAACAGCACGTTAATGGCCAAACTAGAAAACTAAAAGAACTCCAAATGGCGCTTCGACGGTAAAAGCCTAATACTTTCCACGTCATCACCATAAACAAAAATAATATGATTTTCTTTTTCATGGAAAAATGAACCGGGTGAAATCGTGGTGGCTGTCAGATATATAGCCACTTTGGTTGGAACAGTTTGCTAGACTGACTGGGAACATTGAGAGTGTTCTTCAATGGCTCGCGCGAATGACCCCTACGAAGAATTCATGACGCCTAGATGGACTCCTTCGGACATATTTTGGATCCTATGTCGGAAGGAGCTCAGAAGACCAGTAACCTGGGGGGGATATTGATATCTGAGGATCAGCTCAGAAAATGAATCTTTAGGCGTCATTCCATAATTATGGAACATGTTATATCTTCCATAGTTCTATTGTATTATATATTTTCGTTCCTTACAGCAACCGAGGGCGACCACTAAACACGGTTGGTTCAGGAACTCGATGACGTAGCTACATGGAAGCTACTTGTCGCATGGGCATCAATCGTTCAAAGGACTGAATTATACTAATGAGCTACTAACGGCTCATTGTAGACTGCAGGGGGCTCATGTGCGCGGACACTGTTCACCGCTGCCAAAGGCACATTACAATATTGAACTTTACGGGGGTCATAAAAGCTAGTCTGGTGTACAATAACCAAGTTACCCAGGTTACTTATTAAAGAAGTTCTCAGAGAGTAAGTAAGCAAGATCGAGGACGAACTCGAGTGACTCGACTGAACAAATGATACTTTGTTTCCTATCAGAGTTTACTTCTCATGAGGTCAAGTTCTAACTGTCTCAAGATGCCTCGTGACGTAGCAGATCTCTGCGGACAGTGCTCAGCCCTTTGGGCGACGACGACAAGTCTCCGTTACTATTTATCTTAAAGAATATGGGGATCAAGGGATCGGGCATAGCATTTGGGGTTATTGCCTTAATGATAACTATTGTAGATCACTGAACAGTGCCGTCCATATCGGAGCTAACAGCAACGGCGGCAACGAGCTATTCTCTCTCATCTGGAACAGATTTGATTGAGCTCTACTCTCGGGTAGACAAGGCCTTAAGCCTGTTGTCATAACATGTTCTAGGGAGAGAATCGAATATAACTAGCTATATCTTCTGCACGATAGAATAGGTGTTACTACAGACAGATTAGGGTTAATACTAGCAGAAACCTATCCCATGGCTCTGCTTTGGCGATGTAGAAAAAAATCCCAAGTGTACGCTTAGCGGCAACTTAGTGCCATTGTGATAAATACGTTCAATTTCTTCCGATTGTTGATAACAGTGGAGATATCTATGTTGCATATATATGTGTGTCGTGTACGGCTGAGTATTCTAATTGAGATATTTACTTTAGGATACGCTGAGCAAGTGGTAACATCTAACTTAAGAATTACCTATTTCATTACTGCTGAAGCGGAAAGGAGCTATTAGAAAAACATATTTTATGCAGACACACTATTCAAGTTGCAGGCGACCCTTAGTTGCAACCGAAAAACCTTGAGCGCAGGCGACATTGGTGTTTATCGTGATCTAGAGAAACTACAATAGCTGATTCTTACATAGACGGTTATGACGTTCAGTCATGCATCGTTGAGGTTAGCAACCAGTGCGTATTCCTATATGCTGGCGTCTTTATACAGATATTGAGTCTTTGACGAACACGTCTTTGCCCGTACAGGGCTACACCTCAACCAAGTCGAACCAATTGTAACCAATTCTATTACATCTATTGTTAATAATCATTAAGTAACTAAGTAAGTTACAATCGTTTATGTGTTAACGTGTCGAGCCATATTGGATATCACGCCTAAACATTACAGCCTCTCTAATACTCAGACTATTTTCTTGCTCGTATGAATATTGTCGATCTCATGGTTCACCCGGGTGTGCTCTATGAAGCCCTATATGCACTTAACGTTTGGCAAAAATAGATTACCTGGACATTATACGAAGCATTAGGTCAGCCTGGGCAGAAATGTCAGGTAGTTTATGTGAACAATGGAGGTCGTATGACGGGATAATGTGTTGGACTACTGCCAGATGAACAAAAAAACGAATATAATGAGAAACTTTCAGGGCGTGTACCGCTTTACGAGTCACGCAACTTTCGGCGAGTATTTTGAGCAAGAAACAAAATTAGAAATTTTCATTAGGTAATAGATATAGATTCCGTCTAAGCTGTAAAATATTTGAGGGTTGCGGCGGTATTCGAATAATAGACGAATGTAATAGAATAGAATAGGTAAACGTTATTTGACAATGCAAAGGATGTCCATTCGAATACAAATGAATCTATTCAAACTACAGGTCTAGTCCATTGCGCCTTTTGTAAATGTACTATCGACTTGTGTGCAGGAAGTATTTTCACATATCTACATCTATATCAGATCATTTTAGTGACCCTCAGCATACACTAATTAAAAGCAAATGCCGGTTATTTAATGCAAAACAAATGTGGCCGAGGAATACGGAAGCATTTGTTCCGGCAAGCTGATGTCTCCAAACTTTGGTGGCTATAGATTCCTACTTTTCGTTAACGTGTGTATTCTGTCTGGAGAAAGGCCCTATTTTGTCCTCTTCGACGTTTATCTCCACGTCCTTCTATCCTCCGAAGCTTTATTTAGATATTGCCTTACCCATTGCGCACCATTGTACGAAGGATACAAGTCTGGGCCGAGTTCAATGGAAACCCGCTTTATAAGGTTGCGCAAATGCCTCCAAATCCCACCTCCAGTTTCTGAAACAGCGCTTTAAAAGTTTGCCAGATTCCAGTAACAACATCTTCAATTCCTCCTATTTGTAGATAGAGGGTCGTATCAGACGGCGCCATCCATCTAAATCGAGTTAGAATCTTCGCGTTTGTTTATGTACGCGACGTGTCCACAATAATCGAACATCTACCCCCTCCCTATGGTATGATAGTTAGCTTTACGGTTCACTTTCGCAATTTGTTATGTATATCCAATAGTATATGACGTTACAACTATAATATAGTACAGACGTTTCCAAGAGCAAGTGTAACTAGAATGCAATCTAAAAAATTACTTCGCCTTAGAAAAGGCAGAAATCGAATCTGGCAAAGTGTCCTCGAAACGCCGATATTTCAATAGTTTCGAAACAACCGATAACAATAGTTCACTTGGTAAACTTTCGGGTATTCAATTTCGCTGGAAATCGCTGGAAATCGACCAGCTGAAAGTGCCGTCTCATTAACCCATATTGTTCAGGAGGACCCACAAGGCCGATAATAATTAGGTATCATATCAAACTTGACAAAGATGCCGCATCAATATTAAATCTTAGCTAAGCACTGCGCTTGATGGCTTTCTACTCGCAGCACTGCTGTATACATAAGCGTAGGATATTTATTATATATACATCTACATATCTGTGTGATTAATAGTGGTGGTATAGTATACAGTTTTTGGAACGATGGTAGTTATGTAAACCACGAGACGTAATTACTCAACCTTGCCAAACCTCTAAGTGGATATAGTGCTTCTTGTAACATAGTTATCTAATAAACAGGAAAAAACGTCTATGTTCAAATATGAGCGTAAAAACACGACATTGTTGTGACAGGCGACGTGCCGACGCACCAAAGCAGTGAGAGCTATTGTGCGTAATCTAAAGCTACTTACAGTCGCCGCCGTTGTCGCCGACCATTGTCGGTACGTAGCTTGAGCACGTGTAAGGGACTGGTTGTCTAGAAGGGCATCATGGCTGGCTGGTGGCGGCTGGGCCTGTGCTGGATTGGGAAAGGGTAATTTGGGGGCGTGCAATGGCAAAGAGGATCACCCCCCTCCGGCGTCCAGGATACAGGAACACAGAAGCGAGATAAATAGAGATAGACTCCGGGAAATGGCGAAGTGGTCGACGAGGAACGGTGCAAAGGAGCGGGGGAGATTTTTGGTTGGGGGTAATAAAGTGGGAACGTATTTTACGGGAAGGCTGGAGGCAGGTCACGCATTCGCGCCACGCTTGCCGTAGCTTGATCTGAGATCAGACAGAAGCGAACCCCATACACCGCTTACATCGCCTTCGCCCCGGTTTCCCCGTCCAGGGCTAAGGTGGCTCGCTAGCTCGCCTACCCCATCCGACGCGACCGGATCATACCACCCAAGCGCGACAAGCCAAATGTCGGCTTACCGCGATGCGTAAGTGATGCCGGCAGCCAACATTCGTCGGTCGCGGATAGACACGATGTTGATAAGATTGAGCTTAACAGGCTAGGCACGTCACCAGATGCCAACCCATCTACAACTGTGTGCGAATTGAGGCGGGGTTGGCTTTCACCGTGGCGCGACTGCTAGAGAGCGTGTGCAGCCACAACAGCCGCTGCTTCTGCGGCTATCGCCTGTACCGCTGTGCGCGAATGTAGTAAAGCCGTTGAGGCTCTCTAAGCAGGTGCGACTGTGGCTCCGACTATGTGACCACGACAGCGACGGCCATGCGGCTGTGACCTTGGAGTGAGTTGAAGGGCCTGTAGGGGGAAGTAGTCGAGGCAGGGGAACAAGGGTCTTGGTAGAGGTAGGCATGGTAGGAGGGATAAAAATCTTTATTTTTTGGTTGCACCGGATGAATGAATAGACGGGCTGGCTCACTGTATCGGTACCCGGGCAAGGCTAGTATCTCAGCATGCACGTATGTGTGTCTGTCTGTTTGTCTGTCTGGTGTACCTTATGATTACTTGGCATGGAGAGGTCAGGGACGAGAGGGTAATGCGTCTGTTACCGTAGAATTCAAGGCACGACTTTACTCACCAGTCGACGATGTATATAGTATAGTGGACGAAAGATAGGCAGTGAGATCGTGAGGGAGAACAACGAAGGGAAGGGAGAGGGAGAGATCATAAGAGGAGCGTTCCTAATTTACTTATTATTCTACCCCTACTACAACTTTTTTCCTAGCTGTCTTCCTCCCATAGCAGGCCTCCGTTCCGCTATTGGAGTACGCCCAGGTAAGTCCAGCATGATCGGCATGACAGGGCCTTGAAGCAATACTAATACTAGAATCACTACTATCGGGGCCGGCATATGGGATTGCCGCACAAAGGCACTTATTATTCTATATGTTACCATTCGCGAACATTGGCACATGACGAGATCCCTAGGTTGCGCCTTTACAAAAAGTGTCACCTACTAATCCCTAATGTAAACAGTCAGAGGATGAACCAAACGCGGGCATTGTGCGAGCAAACGAACTTAGAAACCACCCTCACCATACTGTATCCAAACAGCATCCGCGTAAACACGTGTAGCATTGGTGGTGCTGGTGGTAGTCGCCTCGTTCGTGTGGCCGAAATGTACAGGGCGCGTGCATAACCTAGATCAAAAAGGCAATGCCAAAATGTCACAGCGTAAGCATTGCGTGAACGACAAGTTCCGAGAGAAGAAAGACCCGTCGCAGATTTAGATTGTGATTTTAGCGTCGAACAAGCTAGGAGTCAGGCTTCCACCTGACGAGATTCCCAACAACGGGCGGGGGGTGGGTTGGGGCGCTCTCCGGATTGTGTGAGCTGGAGAGTGGAAGGAGAGATTCGGTGTGGTACGGGTAAAGGGATTGCTTGGCGGGATATTGGAGAGAAGCTATCGACTTACCGCACGGTGTGAGTTCATTACCGGATTTGTCGACAGTGCAACCACTGTGTTCACTGCTGCGCCATTCTTCTGCCTAGATCACTACCACTGGTGCCGCTGCCGTTTCAACAAAAATCCACCGCTAGTGACAGGCGACCGTCCCTCGGGACCGTTGGGTTGAGCGTCACGGCCACGACAACGCGACCCGCCATGAAGGTCCGATGTGTGCCGCTAACTCGAATAAACTCTGGCTGTCCTTTGTTTCTGGAATACTGCACCATTTCAAAATTAGCCAGTCCCCCCCTGGTCTTTTTTCTTCGTCGCCTTTCTGCTGCTGCTGCCGTCGCACTGTTTGATCAATGTTACGTGTACGCGTCCCCCGGACTGCCTTCGCCTGCAGTGAGGCCTTGGTAATATTCAACTGATGGCTAGCAATGAGGGCTACCTATCAACGGCGGCATTTACGCCGGCTTGCGAGTGAACCGAAGGTGAGGCAGCAGACGAAAACAGAAGATACATGCTCCTGAATCAGGGAGACAGGACGACGACGACGACAACGGCGGCGGCGGTGGAGTAGCGGATGGAGCAGCGAACGAGCCGCGGCGGTACGTAGCAGCCTGGGCTGTCCGGCTGTCCTCAGCTGAAAATGAAGTAAGATGTCGGACAAACCTTGAGAATTTACGACCAGAACGGAATAACGGGCGGGGGCACAGAGCGTCGTCGGTCTGTCTTCATTTCTCGCGTTTCCTCCTCTGTCACTGGATTTTTATCCTTTCAGCCCCGCTGCCACCGCATCGCTATAGCTTCTGCGGTGGCTGCTGCCACCCACCACCACCGTCACGGCTATGGGCAAGACATGAGAACAGAATTGGAACGCCGATGTTCACCATGCTGTAATACTGTAGATGTCGTTGTGATGAGACGCCTCTATCAGATTGTACACATTGACCATCATCGCGAAGCCTAGACGTGTCGCTGAAATTATGACAGTTACTACGACATACGAATTAAAGATAGATGCTGGTTCATTTTCATTCGTGCGAGCCACGCATCAGTCGAGTTGCAAGAAAACCACTGAACCTTGGGGGATTCCGAATACTCATAACTGTCGAAATACTTGACTTGTTTTTTTGGAGACAATAGCACATAATGTTCCATTCGTCCGCCAGCGGCTCGGTCAAATTAGCCACAACCAAATCGGTTTCAAACCGTCCGCGATTTTGTTGTCCAGAGAAAGTGATTCACAGTTCGAATTTTTGTTCGTGTTTGCAGATTGAATATTTATATATGCATACAATTGTCATTGAATAAATTGTTCGGAACCATACAACGTATGGTCTATTGACGGAACTGCAACTGTTACATAGATTAAGTCCTCGTAGATAGTAATAAGTAAAAATAAATGTCGCCGTTCACAATACATTGACAATAGCGCCGTTTGATTATAGTTATTCCACAACATTATTTACACATTCTTAATAATTATATACATTTCTGCATACTTTAATTATGACAACCTAGTTATATGTTTATCACACCCTCTAGTAAAGTTATTCACACAAGAGAGTGAGCGCATTTCTTGGGAAAGGCCACCCCAGATAGAAGGTCAATGTATAATGCTAATAGCTATAATACATGTACCACGACTAGCATTCTGGACAAACGATCCAATCGCAACTGTACTCGTCGGGTACCAAAAGTTGAAGTTCTCGACGGGCGTATTCAGAACACACGTGTGAGCTCAATAGGTTCGTGGTTCCTCCAAAGTCGCTGAAATGCTCACTAATTCGAGTCTGCTCGCATACATCGGTCATATCTACCCATTATTACCCGCTTGGAACGAACGACGGGTTCGCTTTTAGCGTAAGGCGAAGCTCCGCACGGTCGCACGGCTATACCACTGGTAGTACGTAGTCAATTTGTGCGTCACACCACATGCAGTCGGTTTCAACGAAGAGTGTACACTGCATTATAAATACACTAGACTTAGCTCTAATCAAAGGCCCACAGTCGGTGACAGCCTAGAGAGGCCTGTTACATGAAGAAGACCAACACACAAAAACGCATACGCCCGGACTGGGAGAAACCTCGTCAGTTGTATCGGAAGAGAATACCATGAACTTACGGCTCTCGCTTTCAGCCCCTGTTACGCAGACATTACCCGCGGACATGCAGCTCTTTATAGAGTCAAGGGGAGAAGCATCATTCTACTGTCACGGCGTCATTATAGCTATGTAGCGGGGCAGGTTCTATAATAATAGTGTGCACGATATACACGAGGCTAGCGGTCAACTGCAAACAGCGCAGTTAAGAGAACGCGTGCGCGTATTTTCTACGCCACGTTGAATCCGTGCGACACTAAACGGTACTTGCTGTGCGAAATCGCACCGCCTGTCGTTGTAGGTCACGCAGGCTGACCACGGCGATTTACGTCCGCCGCTTACAACAGAGCCACAACCACCATCAGTGTATGTAAGCCCCAGTGCTGTATGGGAGCGAGCGAACCCCGCAGCTAATGGCGGATCTGCCGATACTGGACAGTTCCGCTGTAGAATAAATAAATGCCTTATTTATTTACATTGCGTATACAGTAGCACCGCACACGGAGCATGGTTCGCATAGAGGCTTTATGCGTTGTAGACATTATCGTGCCATGATGTCGACGGAGAGGAGGGTAGCTGATAGGCGCATACAAACTAAATGTACGCAGCCTGATATACTACAGGAGTCGAGGAGATGTTATGGAACATAGTAGAAATTCATGCAGAAACGCGTTGACGACAGTCCCGCTTATGGGCTTTAGCATTTTAATACGTATAAGCAGATTGAGGTTTATCGAAATCCAATGGTGAGCCCGTGTCTGAGGATGACAACAACGAAGGCTTAATTTTATGGCGAAAAAAAACCTCCCTGAATCGCAGAATTGACAGAATTCTCAAGCGTAGCTATTTTATAAATTGATGTGTAACTAGATATTGTACGTGGTCAAACTGACCTCCACCGCGCACTTGCGCCTGTTTTGAGATGCCGCATCATCTTCGCTTTACACCGAATGTGTTCGAAATATAAAATTGCGGCATTATTTGGGGGGAATTGCCGGAAACTATGGTGACTGCATAATAAAGTATATAGATAAAGATATACGAATTGTTCCCTTATTATCATATAACATACACGTTTCCGATATGCGGCCAACACCATTTTAGGGTAAGTCCTATTAACTATTATATTAAGATCGAAGGAAAAACAAATGACTTACATACAAGTCGAATTATAGCAATTATCGAACTGTCGCCTAACTGAAACTGCGGGCTTTAGAATCAAATATATACTTCGAATATTTTTTTGGAAAAATTAGCTTCTATCAGCTAATTTATACCAAGCTATAAGACCAGCTCTCACCGGTCTCATAGTAGCCTCAGTGAGCCGGTAGGATACTGAAATAAACAAATATTTCAGTATCCTACAGGCAGTAAATTAGTAGTATAAGCAAACACGGTAAGGTCGAATTTCTTTATTACCGACTTTATTAGTTGGTTTTGAGATTTTCCAAGTAACTAGCCCGAATTGCATATAAGTCGTACGATCCCATGAACTGTCCAGTTCATCTAGCGATCGTTCAAGCTTAATATGGCCATCGTCGCTGATGTGACCCATTGGCTCTTTTCCGGGGACTGCTTTACTAAGCGACTCAGATATCAAAGGAAATGTGATTGGCTTCAGCAGCGTGCATGCGTCCGTCAATGTCGTAAACTCCAACCCGAGGATAGTTTCACTGGGCAGCGACTGTGATTGTACTTCAAGGGTAGCGCGGGCGAGCGGTCGTACACACACGAACACACACACGCACTAGCGCTTACGCTGTCCGGGTCGGTCGCAAGGGTAAAAATCACTCTTAACTGTTGAAGATATATATGTATACTTCTCTCGCACCTTGACGAGAAGGGGCCCTTCCGCCCCATAAGCGAGCTTACGACAGCGCCAGCAGCGATGTGCAGTGGAGTAGAAACGTGCGCTTATATATTAAACAGGCGCTTGAAGCCATCTTTGAACTCATACCATTCTGACATAAAAGACTGTGAGTGCAAGGCGTCGTTTCGTGTACATAGGCTGAATATACATATATGTATATATATATATATATATATATATATGTTTCACTACTGTTTTTTAGTGTAACATATAGATAGTAGTTTCACTACTATATATATGTTTCACTACTCCTTGAAATTCGCGGCATTCGCGACTGAGCAGGGTATATATAACACGGGGTATATATAATACATATAATATCAATCCTATCGTCAATGCATTCGTATCTATTCATGGCTTGTGCCAGAACTAATGCCTTGTCCAGCTTAAAGAGATACGATGATATCTGAATGTATTCCCATTAGTTGACGATGGGTCTACGTACATAATAAGTGGCAAACATCACGTGTGGTAATGCGCATAATGTTTGGTACCTATCGATTTGACAGTTACCTAGTGCTTTCCGTACCCTGTGTTGCAGCACATCAATTCATAGATTGGTAATACCTGTCTTCACTTCCCTTGGACGTTTAGTGAGGCATTGGGCTAGCAAGTTGAACAGAGAGAGAGAGAGTCAGTCGTTAGGTGATACCTCCAATTCTTCTTTCATGGAACTTCCGGTGGCTGTCCCATTGTCCTAACTCTAGTAATCCTGATCTCAATGCAATAGTCGCCGCATCGTCTGGAGGATGCCTCATGCAATCCCATCTGAATAGCTACGTATACGGCAAAAGAAACGGAACCGGCTGGCGTTATACAAGTGGCGGCTGCAGCAACAGCAGCAACAGGAACATGCACGGCCCGTGTGAGTGATCTTGAGAGCTCCTTGGGGAATGACGAGCTATTTCCGAGAGCAAACGTAAGCTGGGGAGTTGCACTGCACGACACCACGCGAATGGAACAACAAAGACAACGGCGACATTGATAGGCTTAGAGCAAAAGTACGTACATGTGACGTTCTGTATAGCTGCCTGCACAAACCTTCGTCCCTATACGTACTCCCGGCAAATGAACGGACAGCTAATACTCAAGAACAGTTATCTATATGATGGCACACAGCTTGCAGACTGTTGGCTGCAGGCTCTATACATATATATATATATTTTTTTTTTATATGTATATATGTGTATGTGTATATATATGTATGTGTATATATATGTATGTATATACATATATATATATATATATATACATATATGTATATATATATACATATATATATATATATATATATATATATATATGCATGTAAGATAAGCGTATTCCAATTTAGGTATTTGAACCGATCGGATATGCAGCAGTGTGGTGATACGGGAACGAACAAGCGTTTACGTCCGGAAATCGCTCACGGTCGCCACTAGCAGACAGAATAGACTAGGAAGACTAGGACACTTACCACTGTCCCTAGATTTTTCCCTATACCATAACTCCTTTGCCCTCAGCCGTACCCAATTTCCTATATTATTGTTTCCTATATGGCTGGTGTATATTGCACGAACGGATGTCGCAAGGTCCCCCAACGACATTTCCCCGACTAATGAGCCAGAACTTGCTATTCGCACAGTAATAACAAAATCAGGACAGTTCCGATGCGCTTGCAATAGGGCAGATGTTCATTTCGTCAGCATAGACTTGATCCTGTTCGTTCTAGGCGACAGCATGTGCCCTCTGTATCCCGTTGTTACAGCTGGCCACAGACAGGAAACTACCTTTGGCAATGATCATGACAAGAACTCCAACGGTGTTGAACAACGACTCGTCAGGCGGCATTCTCATTAACGATCTCGTCTGACATCAAATGTGTGTTATTGACGTCAGATCGCATACGCGCTTTGAACGGGCTGATCTTTTTACCGACCAGTTACGAGAAAAGAAAATTGTCGGTAAACAACGTTAAAGTAATTCGTCTACACTCAGGTCGCTCCCCGCAACGGTTTTCCGCTACTGCGAATTTATATAACAGTTTTTTTTCTGTTCTGAGCTTGCTTTTCTGGCTGCTCCGTTATGGTTTTTAACTGGTTCCGCTCGCACCTCACCGGTAGAAGACAAGCAGTAAAAGTTGGTCTGGTTGAATCTACTTGGGAAGAGGTTAACTTAAGGACACCGCCGGGCTCCATTCTTGGACCGCACATGTTTATAATACTTATAAATTTGATTCTACGGAAAATTGATAACGATGGTTTTTGTAAAACAATCGCCTACGCGGATGACACCACTCTGTTGTTTCGCGTGCGGCCGGAAAGGGCACCACAGGACATTTCTGAGGCACTTCGTAAAGTAGACGTCATCGTAAAAACGTTTGAGAGTTTCTGTCTTGCCATTAATGCAAGCAAAACGAATATAACTCCGTTTCGCTCACCACAACGGAACATTGCGACCGGCCAAATGCGTCTCTGTGATATTGAAATGCAGTGGTCTCCTACGGTCAGATGCCTGGGCTTGGTTTCGAACGAAAAGCTCAGATGGAAGGATCATTTAAGTTCCGTATTGCCAAAGTGCTACGCTGTAGTAGCCTCTTTGCGTCGACTTAGAGAGCTTGGAGTCCCTACAGAAGGTTTGGTGTATCTTTACAAAGCCCTTCTTGTCCCTCTACTCAGCTATGGTATATCAGTCTGGGGTGGAGGCTACAAAAATGTACTTCAGAGAGGGGAGATTATACAGAATGACGCGCTCCGAGCTATTGCTGGTAGAACTCGAAGAGACTCGGTTGCGGACGTCCTAGTGAAATTTGACTTTCCTTCGCTGACGACATTGTACTCACTCCACGTCGCTCTTCTTGCTTTCGAGATACACAAGTTCATTGTGCCTACAGACACTGATCTTCCGATGAAAGCCTGCACCAAACGAACTGCTCGTAGAGCGACAGTGTTCATGACACCTCTGGCTATCAAAGAATCAAGCCAACATACTCTCGCTTATCGCCTGCCGTCAGTCTGGGGTTCTTTGCCTAGAGAGATTCGGTCTCTCACCTGTGTTAAGAAATTTGCTTTCGAAATAAAAAAAGGCTAAAATCTTATTTGAATCAAATCCAGTAAACCACTTGTAATTATGCTGTTCAATATGACTTGGTGATATGTTTTGACGGTATGTCACCTCGAAGAACCTTGTGAAATACTTTGGTGATCGTTCTTTGTATCTTATTTTTTAATACCAGAACTTAAGCGTTGTAATATTTCGCAGTTCCGTCAATAAAGCAATAATTGAATTGAAATTGAAGTTCATACGTGAACACGTGCCTTATGTGTATATACCAAATAATAACCATACTATACAAATACTGCTACAAATAATAACCACCCGAACAGAGTCTTTATTAAAACAATATGAACAATACTGAAAGTCCACAAAGGGTTAATTAGGTGCGTTGCCTACAGATGTAACGTCAACATCAATGATATTGAACCTGTAAATATAATCGATATGGTGAAAGGGGTTGATGCCCGCCCTTTAAATACCATATCGTAGATAGTTAGGTAAGAAGAGGCGAGAAGGTAAAGAATGTTAATAGGAACGCGCATTGTAGCGAGAGTGAACAAAACCCTATACCTGAAACCGACTCGAACGTTGCCTTGAAATCCACGAACACCGCAGTCAGTGGCAAGCTAACCTTGCCCAGACCTTTCCCTAGACTAATTTTATGCACAGGTAAAAATATACAGCAGTCAGGATGGATACAGTTTAAGCTAGGTTTGAGCCTATTGATTTGGATATTTGTTTTGTGCAGGAATGTCTTCAGTGGTCATGTTCTGAATTCGAAGACGTTTGGGTGTGATTCCGGGGATTGAGCTCGGTGGTGGTTCAAGTCGTTTTGTATTTTAGAAGCGGTTGTGTACAAACAGCTACTTTCGCTACGCGACAGCAGGCCTCTAACAACAGTCTTCGCAAAAGTTCAAATTGGTTGGACGTACTGGAGCCGGCCGCAGCACGAGGTGCAATACAGTGCCGCTGCATATGCCGACACAGGAATCCGCAAAATGCCTTTAGGTTCTTGATGAAAGGTCGGAGCAGTACCGGCGGAGGTGCGTTGCTCTTCAAACGTGTGGAAATACGATGCAATTCAACATACTTCATTTGCTTTACTTCATACTGCTCAGCTACATGCAAGGTGAATAACGGTAATTTGATTTTAATAGCTTACTCCGTGTTGTTACACACCGGAATATAAGCTTATTTCGTTTGAAGAGCACTGAGCGCTGACACGCCCAGAGGCGTCTTCAGCTAGTTCCAGCTATTTTCGCTCAGCTCGAGTGGCTCCAATTTGTTGAAGATTGTACGCACGTTTCAATCAACGCGTCTGATCACAACCTATGAGACCAATTTTTGCGTAGATATGAAATCTCGTAACGTCAGAGCCGCACGTTTGTGTCTGGTGTTGCGTTCAACTGCCTCACTGGCTTGTTTTCGTACCGAGCGAAGTGCTCCATGGTCGTACGCCTCTGTTCCTTAACAACGCCCGTGGTACCCGTGCACACGGGAATATTGGGGAACCATGAGAGTCAGCCAGCCTCGCAACCGGCGTTCCACTACCGGTTGCGTCTGATCGTGCGGGTGGGGGCGCGTAATGATTCCAAATGAGAAAATAATGTTCTCTATTCGTAGGGCGTTCGTTTCGCCCGATTCGCGCCGGACTCGTTTGGCCTCCCTCGCCAGAGCGGATTTGTCGTGCAGCTCGATCGAATATTGTTTTCCGTTTTTCGCTACTATCCTATAATAGTCATTCACTCTGGGTATATTCACATGTTTGTCTCCTCATTTACATACATATGCAGACACGTTTGGTAGCTAGTCGTTAGTTCGTAGAAACCAGACGCACGCTATTTGTTTTGGGTGGGTCCCTATGTAGAACATGGAATTGAAGTGTCTCAGATTGCTATTTCGCTTAACTGATATAATATACTATCTTCGATAGCGTGGAGAACGTTTGCATACTGCGCCATACCATAGTGCAACCGCCATATAGTGCAACCGTACAGAATGTGCTTTAACACACATCGTTGCATGGAGTTAAATACGCAATGACAAATCCGTTTCTTTTTGTGGATATTTCCATGATGGTATGAACGCTATCTGTCGGCTTCACAAATATGTACATGGTATAATGTAACCACAGCACGCAACAAACAGACCTACGCAACGCCCAGGAGGTAAGTGATTCTCTGGTACTTGAATACATAGCCATTGTGTTGGTGATGGTGGACCAGTCTCCTGTCACCTAGAGTAGACTTAGGCCATTCTCCGCGCAGCTTTATGGCGATGGTGGAAATATATGTTGTCATTTATTTTGCCCGCAGCTCTCCTTTAATATTTTTACCTTTGCTAGTTGTGCTAATGAGAACCGCGCCGAGCTCGCGGGCCCTGTTTGAAATTAGGTAATTTGCCGGCTCTGTTTACACCTGCGGCATTCCATTTGCTGCTCCTGATCGGGCGCAAATTTGCCGTTCGACCAATCAGCGGCCGTTATCTATGTGAAGTGTGTGTTGTGGCTCGAACGCCGGAACTATCGTTCGTGAGCGTCTTGGAATGCTTGACCGGAGGGACGCGGGTTCAAATCCTGTCAGACGCGTAGAATCTTTGGAGTTCTTTACCATCTTTCTTTATCTGAAGATTCTCGCCAGGTACGAGGAAGGAAGAGAATAAGGAAAGGTGGCCCCGACAGGTCCTCATAGTAATAGCTGAGGTTAAGAGCTGAGGCCCGTCAGATAGGGGAACAGCTGAGGGTCAGCTCGAAAAACAATTATTATTATTATTATTATTATTATTATTATTGTTATTATTATTATTATTATTATTATTATTATTATTATATAAAAATACGTGATTTTAGTAGTGTAAAGCGTGTAACATTATCACGTGAATTGTGTCAGTTAATGAGAAATTATGAGGAACATCGATTGGAATAATTTCTGTGGTATGTTAATTGTTCATGTGATTATTAGACGAGGTCTAGTGCTCTAGTAGCAGAATTTCGATATCAACGAATTAGTACTTCGCTTTCCCGATTGAGTGATGGAAACTTCGCTCTGAACCAATCGAATTGTTTGAAGTGGCGCTGAGGACCACTAGCGGAGGCGGTATCGGGGAAGACTCGACCTCTGAAAATAGAGTGACACTAGAAGCCATCGTAGACGGTCGAAGTTAGTGCAATACAGCCGCTGCGCGGCAGTAGGCTCTTGCTACTACCACTTCTACTACTACTTTTACTGACAGCGATCTAGCATATACGATCAGCACCCAGACATATTTGGCGACCGTAAGCGGCCCTCACGGCCACACGGTCTTGCTACCCAAACGATATCTCAGTTTGTGTACCATAGCACCGTTTATCTCTTATATGTGATGGTGCATTTGTGCATACCGCGGCCACTGTCTTGGCAGTGATAAAAATTCAAATAACTCCCGCAACACCTACTCATCGAGGGCTCACATTGGTCCAAACAAGCAGCACAAGGATAGGCATACCGAGACTGTTTCGAGTCCAAGATTGTTGGCTCAGTCGTCTCTCCTTCTTCAGACTCGGAAAGCAGAGATCCTTAGCCAAATTGCTAATTGCGTTTGGGTTGCCACGGCTGCCGCATTGAAGGCACACTCGTGGACTCTGTGACACGAGCCTCAATGGTGAATTCGTGATTGTGAATAAAACGCTAAATGTCTGTTGGCCTGCGGTAGCTATAAATTTTAATCAGACGGCCTTATTTGCTTTTTCCACCCCGTCATATGCACATGTAACGTCGACGCGAACTGGTACAGAGTAACGTATGCAAATTTTCATTTCAACCAGGAGGAACGTTGGTTCATATAAAGTGTCCATCCACAAGTATTTATTATAATGGGTTACATTTTGCGTAGAAACCTGCGCTTAAATTATTTACGGCACTATATGTCTTTGCCGCGGATGATATCCAGCGGTGTGTGACTTCCACAACGACGCCATGTGCTGCCAGCTCTGCCCACTAAATCAAAATGCTGTCGAAATTGTCACGGGCCCTATAAACGAGCGTATAGAATAACGAACATCATATACTGGGTTGGCGATTAAAGCAATTGTTGGTAGCGCACTCACGCGGTTCTACTAATTGTTCACTGGTGGGCCCAATCATAGTGTTATTAAGGCAGCTACAATTTTTATGTGCCGTCCAATTTTTACACAGCATCTTCAATATGTTGATCTGGTGGCAAGCCATGTTAGATCTTCACGAGTAGCAATAGCAATAGTCAAGAATCATATTATTGTGTATCATAATATGTACAATAATTACTGACGCCTTTGGGACAAGGTGTCAGTGTAGGCCTTCCATATATTTCTGCTAAAATAATAATAATAATAATAGTACTAATTTTGTAGGCTAACTACGTTAGTACAGTGGGTAATAAGCACTTTCTATAAGAATTGAAGGACAGACTTATACGGCACTGAAGGATCAATCCAATATCTTCGTATTTTTTTTATTTTCTGTTATATATAAATTGATTGGCCTTCTTTATTTAATCAGTCATGTTCATTACGAATTTTCCACTTGACGAGGCTTGAACGTGCGGCCCTCGGGTTTTGTATATATATATATATATTATCTTATAAATAGATGTGTGTGGCACCTGAGAGCAGACGAGAACCCAGAACGACCTACAATACAATAAAAAAACACCCTATCGTTTCGGTAGCAATCCAGCTTTAGTGCCACTGTACCATGGCAACGGGCCGGCGCACACATATTATCATAGCAAACTTACCTGGTTAAGGCGTCCGCCGACGTTGGGTTCAGCAGGTTGGGCTTTCAAAGCCGACTAGAAAATGTTCCCCTCTCTACTGAGCCTTCATCCCCTCATTGTGCTACAAACTACCATGGGGGTACTCGAGGAGCAGTATTTTTTGTCGTCCAGTTAGCGACCAGCGTCGCGCCGAGACGCACCGAGCCCCGAGCCATTGTCCTCGATTCTTTGACGATCCACTGTGCGTGTTTAATAAAGCTCTCTTACTCTCTTGCTCTCTACCCCGAACGCTACGCAAGTCGTTTCGTTCTCCATCCTCTTTCATTGGCGCTCCCTTTCGTTTTCTGTGCACATGTATCCCTCTTAGTCTTCTACTATTCGCAGGTTCACGCGATACAGCATCACCAGCAGCAGCTCAGCTGTCAGCGCGCTCTGGCTACCGTTCCCGACTGAGTTAATAACCTCAGCCCGTGGTACGTATTCAACGAGCCGACGGAGGATTTTTGAAGCGGCAGCTACATCAACATAGTCCGGCCATAGTTACTCACGTGCCGATAGTTCGCATGTGGCTCAGAACAAAGAAAGAACTTTACATTAGCGGCTTGGCTCACCTCCAAGTTCTGAAACAGAAGAGACCCGATGTCGTTGCTTGTAGACGATCTGTTGAACGCCATCGACATCCTCGGATCAATCATGCGGTCTTCTGATCAGCATTACATCGCTACTGATCAATATGCCACCATGGCGGAAACTAGGTTGCCTATGGGGAAAGGTCGACTTGACAATAAAGTCTGTACTGTTTCACTGAAGCAATAGCATACCATGAGCTAATCAAACATAGCATCAGTTACGTTTGGTTAATGTGTGCATTTCCAACATATTGACTTAGTTGTTGAGGCTTGACTACGTCTCGACGTCCACTATTTTTATACTAGGTTGCTGTATCTCTAAGCAGCAAAAATAAAACTCGCTCACCCTCGTGTAATACAATGAGTGTCAACGAGCGCCACTTATCACCAGCTGTTGTTAAGCGAGGAAAAAATGAATCACGATACCGCTTGCAGTTCAACGGCGGTTGGTCGGTCGGTCATCAATAGTCTACGTTATAGATGCATCTACCCAAAACGTGCCTTTTGGCTCCACCTTCAGACTTGTCAACACCTCCTAGTTACTGGTCGCCGCTTCTCTGTTAGTCAAAGAGCTCGAACTACACCTTGAAACCCCGACAATGTCAAGTCTGAACGACGTTCTAGTGTCCTGGGAAACCAAATTTGCAGGCATCGACGTAGGTTTGCTGAATACCGGCCCAATGATTAACGATGCGGGGAAGGGGAGCAAATCGATCGATCGAAGCATCACTGTTTGTTGCAACTAATACAATAGATTCGCAGTGCGTGGTTTCCACCACAACCTCCGCAGCTCCGCTGACTTCCACAACCCTATCCTTCGTGCCTATTCATGCGTTGTAGACAGTTCCTCGAGAAATATCATACTGCAGAAATCTCTCCTGTTACCTCTCTGACTGACCTTACTTACGAACGAAAATGATGTGCTTATAGCGCTCATTCTTCATGCGTGCATTGCGACGCTGGTCCGCTTCGGCAGGGATTATATTTTCTCATATTCTCCTCTTGTTTTCTTTTCATTTTGTAATATGCTGCATGCCAGATGTTAAGATAAATCAACATTTCGACCACAGTTCAACATGGTCCTAATTCTTATTTCTGTCTTTGAGCACATCAATACAATTTCGATGCGTATAGCCTGTCCTTTGTTACTTCCATAATAAATACAATAGTTTGGAGGCCCGACGGATTTTTACAAACAGATCTCACCGAGCCATTCTCACCGTTGTTATACTCACTTCAACTCGCCTTGCCCATTAGTTGTAAAATCACATTTCTCTCTGACTGTAAATGTCGGAACACAGTTCTGATTTTGGCGATAGCGCTTTGGCGAACCTGTGTGTTTGCAAGCTATTGTATGCTGTCACATAGGGGAATAGCTGAGGGTCAGCTCCAAAAAATGTTTGAGCTGTTGTATGCTGTTCAAATCGTTATCCTATAAGCTCCACTCACTCTTGGTAAGCCTTGGCTTACTCAACCTCTTTATGCCAGTTGGTCAAATAAAATATTTCTGCTCGTAATGAACGAAACTACCAGCTGCATGGGAATTCCACAGTTGCTATTGGTATTTTTTGAGATATTCCATTAGGTATGTGACGATTGAGGGAAATGGTCCCAGGCAAGAACACCCACCCCATGGCAGGCTATATTGGGAGTCACCATCTGGAAAATATGGGTTTCTCTGTTGAAATTCCCAAAAGGGAGCGAATGCCCCGTGTTATTGACGACGCGTTTTCGACGCTGCGCGTGTCCGCTCTCCATCAGCTCAACGGAGTTCGAAGACTTCCTTTATTCGAAGCCACCCCTGTCGTTGTGTGAGAAACCTGGTGGCTCCTTGGATATGAGGAGGGCCATATGTCACTGTGAATATCGCAAAACGAAGTACGTGATTTTTGGCTCCTCCTACATCGGCAGTGATAGCGTACCCGTCAACGGGCACCGTTCGAGATACCGAAACATGCCTGAGGAGTATTGGCATGGTGTTTCACCATAGCGTCAACCCTATCCGGCATCTACGTGGTGCGTATTGTCCCATATTTTGGCGCTCAAATTTGAGAGTACATGAGCTTGTATGAAGGCGTCAGATTGCCTTTCACACAGGACCATTCTATGAAAGACTGTGAGTGCATCGCGATCTGCGCTGCACGCCGAAAACTGTGTCGTCTTTCAGCGACGACTACCGTGATAAGCGATAGCCAAGCTTCAGCTCTCAGCTTCAGCAAAGGGTACATACATTTATTTCCATATAACCTACTCCACTTGTTGAATCCTACCGTAAAGCTAGGTGCTGTTACTGGACATTTCACAAGGAAATGCAGCACAAAACATCACGAAATGCAGACAGAGCCTTAGTAAGCCGAAATATTTAATACTTGGGCAACAAGGAATTGGCCGACTTACCAAACCAGTGTTGCGTTTATCTTTAGCGCAAATCATGGCGCAACTGTAATTTGCGGCTTATGTACTTCAAGCAACTTCAAGGGCATTCGTGCAAAAATGAAAACAACCTTCGTGGGAGATTTGAGATGTATTAACAATGTTGGTCGTCAATGAGCGTACACTAAGCTTCCACACTGAACCACTTATTATTCACTACTTTTCTCACTACTTTCTTCTCATTCTTAGGTCAACTCGTTATTCACGATTATCTTTCACTAAATATATACTTCATATTAATTAATTTGTAACGACTGGTGACTAATTAAGTGTTTTTGAGCTGACGCTCAGACGTTCCCCTTGGGTATTACTTCAAGGACAAATCGGGACCACCTTTACTGGACCCGCAATCTAAGCGTCCCGGATTGGACGCGCCTGCGCAGCTGGTTGAGAGAGACGACCGTGGGGAGTAAGTATTCAAATTTTTCCCTAACTGTTCGAAAGTTCTCACAGTGGTCTATATTAAAGCACAAAATATCCCGATTTAAGCCGAAAACGTTCCTGTGATCATAATTCGTGTGGCCCCCATGGCTACATATCCGATGTTAGCAAATCAATTTGATCTCTAGAGTTCGATCTATAGTCCGTCTGACCCAGCAACTTCGTTCACGTTAAAACTGGCCCCTCAGACAGCGCTCGAAAAGATAATCATATCATCTACCAGTAAACACATCCTGACGTTACTTTCTGTAAGTCCTTCTGACATAAGTGGTTTCGATAATCCAATTGGACTTTGAGTGGTTCCAGTATTTTTAAAGTTTCCATCGTCATCTTACTTCGATGGGTCGAAAATCACATCAAAATATTCAGTTGGAACCAGAATACAGAAATAACCTAGGCGCATTGGCTACAACGGCCTTCAACTGCGCCGGCTCCATCATGGAGAACGGCGCATTGACGATTGTTGTTTTGTATACAAATTCAAAATTTGATGTTGTTTACGAAGCATACGATCTGCGTTGAAAGGTGCTCCGAATAATTCTGAGGGCCATTTGAGAAGGGAACGCTTGAAACGGCAAGTTGACAACTGGTGGGACCATCATCATCTATACACAGTTGTGTTCGCGCGTTCATGGAGAGAATATTGGATCCTACAAGTGAGCCAATATCTGCGTGGAGCGTCCTCCTGAGACGGTTTATGCTAGAGGGTGTTTGTCGAACACATGCCCAAATTGTCAATGTGATTTTAAAATACGGTGGTGGTATAACCATCTGGTACCTGATCAACACATGTTATTATTTTGACAGACAGGGCGAATGAGACGCTGTGTATTGAGTCATGCCCAGGTCGGACTGTTAAAGTAGGTCGGCAAAGAATAATATTTTGAGCTCCTTCAACGTTTTTCAACTTCACTTTTAAATTTTATTCGGCGATGTGCATTGATTACCATTGTTTTCGGTACGTACTTGAAAAATTGAAGATCGGGTGACAGCAGGGTAACGTTACCGACATGACGATCTCGATTGATCATCAATCAGTCAGCATCTGTAGCAATAGGATATAACGTGCATTATGCATCCATGTCAGATATAGTGACCTGCGGCGGCGGCTGCATGCGTTCGTTTCAGCATTTTCTGCTAGGTTATTATTAGATATGACAGCCCTTACAGATACCGATTTCCACGCGAATTGAGTGAAAAGTCGAATGAGACGTATAACCGTAACCCCGCAGTAACGTGACCCCGACAGATTTCCTGTACATAACACCTGATTACCTCGAATAGTTTTCCAATATCCAAAAGGGTTCACAGGTTGATTTAGTCGGTTAATTGCGTAGGACGCGATTGATTGACACGTTTGTTGTGTCGTGGAACGCGCCCGAAGCATGAGAATTCGTTCCAAATGTCTTTGTGTTGACGGTACTTGTTACTTAATTCAAACTGTCATAACTGTCATGAATCATGATTGACCTATTATTAATGCCCGTCCCCTGCTGTCACTATCCAATGGATAACTTCTAGAATCACCCACGTCATTTTAATTTTACTTAATATCACACCATACATCGTCACCAGTCGCTGGTGGCAGTCGATCGGGTGTCGCAATGCATCTCAATTCACCGCATTCGCTGCATGCTCAATTCTATAATATATCGATTCCATCCGTATCTCTGCCTTAGCTACGTCGAGTTCGAATCGGTGCGATCGATTCACACAGTTTGCGTGTTGTAGCTTTGTCTCTCTATCTCTCTCTCACAGTCAGTCTTCAACCTTGTTTCTCTCTACCAAGAGAGAGAGAAGGTCGTCTACGCCGTTGTGGGGAGACGCCGTTTTCTCCCCAGCATTATCCACGCAAGCAGGCCTAATTACGTCTAGCGTATGGTACACACCTCATTACCGTCACTGTACAGGGGTACCTTTCAGATCCAAGCCATTAGGTGAGCGTGTGTTTTTTCGCTGTCTACTCATCCAGTATTATGCGCGCACGTTAGGTGCCTTTCCCTCAAGTCCCCGGAGCAGCAAACAGTGGTAGTCAACGAACGCGCTTGAAGCGAGCAATGCGGATTATACCAAAGGAATCGCGAGGATTTAAAGATTTGGTTAGTTTGTGTAGAATAATTAGACGGACTGGTACTACCCATCGGCGTACACAGAGTTCGTCGTACAATACAATTAGCACTTGTATTCGATTGTATATAGTACATCATTAATTGTCACTGCAGCTTTGAACCTAATTATTAAAATTAGGTTCAAAGCTTTTTTTCAGCCAAGGGCATTAAAATGCCCTTGGCTGAAAAAAGCCAAGGTCATCAGCTCACAAAATGTTATTCCGTCAAGAGATGGGTAAACTATCCGACACTTCTCTTTGCTGCAGGGTGACGCTACGCACTTGAGCAATGCGTGTATGCTACTAGTTCGGATGGACTCTTGTTGTTTCGGCAGGTGATCCCCTATTACGTATGCAGGTGCAGTCTAAATATCTCAGATGGTCAACCCACGCACGCACACATAGATAGACATTGGTTTCATTCAACAGAGAGCTAGATTCTCTTCGCGTAGCATATGCGATTTGATGCCTTATTGTTTTTTGTTATCAGTTTAAACCAGTACAAAAAAGGCTTTCGTCTTCATAAGCGTGCAGCACTATCTCGTCCTTCGCATCTCTCATAGCCAACGCCCCACTACCGATAATCACGGTCAGCCTCCACTGCAAGAAAGTTCACTTCCCCAGTGGGCAAAAAAAAATAACACCACAGCCAAATGAATGAATGAATAAGAATTCAATTTCGCCCATCTGCCACCTAGGCGCCAAGCATCCAGTGCTGTGTGCCATTGCCGAAGCAACGTAAAGCTTTTGCGTTCTTCCTCTGGGCATATGTTCTGCGACCGGGCCCGCACTGTGGTGCTAGGTCATGATCGTCACTGGGTAGAGACTATGGTCGTTCATTCCACACGAGCTCGGCTTCTACGCATGTGCATGAGTTCCTTGTGTGACCCCTGTCTATCTCGTCTATAGTTGATCTTCTGGCCCTGAACTGAGGCGAGCTCTGGCGACGTCCACCAATCGGCCCTCGATGCTCTAGGGACCATTAAACCGCCTCATTCGGACATGTAATAAACTCGAGTGGTTCGCTAGTTGTCACCAGTTGATGTACCGAAACATAGGCAGGCAAATCTCACATATGCACTCACAGTCATCTGGTGCAATACGCATTGGTGAAATGCAATTCCATTGCATGGAATGTACAATGAATTGACTGTGTCCTACTTCCATAGTATGACTATTTGGTGGATCGCTCCAGAAAAAAGGCCAGGTAATAGATAGCAGCTAGGCTAAGCATAACCTTCAGACGCCCCCTACAAGCCTGGTTTGAACTACTTAACCTATCTTTCGCCCGGATAATGAGTATTCATACTGCTGAAACGTCCCCTGTATAATTTGCATTTGATCGTTCAAAGCGCGAAAGACAATACAACTCTGATTAATACAATCGTTGAGAAATCGTTTTTACGATATTTACGAAGCACCTATGGCTATTTGAATATCGGTGATCTGCTCTGCCAACTTCACCCTCATCCCCACCCCCCTTTTTATGAAAATTAATAAGTTTCTATTTGATTCACTTTGGAGGAAAATAGTGTGAAGTGCCTAATCACAGATTGATTGCAAATTCACTAAATAAATTGTATGCTTCTTGTGTCGACCACGATTCGAGAAAATAGCTGCTTGTGTCATACCAAAATACCGTGTATAAGAAGCTCTTGTTTAAGTATTGTGACCCTACCAGAGTACGGAATCTGTTAGAGCATGTCAGACTGACGTCCTCTGTTCCTCACCAGATTCGCGCCATAGAATTAAGCCATTGAAGTCGTATCTTAGATTTCCTATCGCAGCATTGAGAAATATGGTGACTGAATGTGCTACATTGTCTTTAAACGTATTCTCCTGCAAGCTCTACAATACCCACGTAGTTCAGGTATTTTAAGAAGGCGATAAACAACAGGGTTCTAATAGTCGATCCATCTACTACCCTCATTACCAAGCTTTTGAGAAAGTAATTCATGACCCAAATAAGAATCTTCTCGCTAGCAACAACGTCGCACGCAACTTCGATGATAATGCTTGAAATTTAGTATAGAGCTTTATGTCGGAACGTACTCTGTGTGTGGGCGTAAATGACACGATTTCCATTGTTGAAAATATGCACTTTGGTGTCCCGCAAGGCAGTCCTCAAGGGCCCTTGCTGTTCTTGCTGTTTACTAATGATACCACCCACGGCTGCAACTATCTCAGCCTATATTTTTTATGCTGACGATGCTTCCTGGTTTATAAGTGGGCCGAATATTCCTGAACTGATTTCTAGGGCCAATCACGACCTGCAAAGTTCAGATCGACCAATGATTTGCGCTAAATCGATATCAATAGACACGGCAATATATGCATATATATAAATATACTTATACACTGTTCACGTAGGTTGAGTCGGTCGCGTACAATGACGTTTAAATTGTTGCAGGAGCACCCATTTCTAGAGTCTCTTCGGTTCTGTCATTGGGTATATATGTATATATATATATATATATATATGGACGAACACTTGTCTGGCTCGGCTCACATTTGCCCCAACTTCGCCCTGCTTTAGGTGCCGCCATAGATGGTATTTCAATGGTTTGGAAATTTCTGGGTACAAAAGAGTGTCTTCCCTTATCTGATTCATTTTTCAGATTCACGAGTGTCTTTTAGTTTTGAATACCTTGGTCTTAATTATAATGACAGCGTTCTATCTATCCTTGAATGGCGAAAAAGAGCACTATGATGTTTGCTCCACCTCTTTCCATTCAAGGCGTGTGGTCCTATATTTGAAGGACGTAACATTTTGCCGTTTTCCTCGATATCAAGTATTATTTTTCCCTGCCTATATCAACAAGCAATACTCGCAGTGGATGTTAGGTTCTGTTTTAATAATGTTTCCCAAATGTTTTGATGCGTTTGTTCCCAAGGTTATTTTATTTGTAACTCGCTCCGAGGCGAAATCCGCGGCTTACAATGTCTATGGCGAGCATTTAGGTCCCTGCTTAAAAACCTTCCTAAACTAATTGTAAATCCACTTAGTTCTAATATAGTTTACTTAAGAGCCAATCCTGGCATATATAAAGTGGTGGCATTGTGATGGCTCTTGTCACTGCTATACCAAGAATTATAATAATATTTGGGGTAGAAATATGTTTTCTCTATTCTAAGGGAAAATAAAATGTTCATAATTTTACTTCTGCAAAACTTTGCCGTATTTTCCTCTGATTCGCACTCCACCCTGTTATTGTCAATCTCAGTGGGTCTTGACGACTTGGGAGCGTCTTTGAGGTAAAAATCACTAATTTTTTTGAACCACCTCTCAACGGTCTTAACTGAGACACATTATAGTTTAAAGGCCTTACAAGCCAGCAGCAGTGTTTCCCGCCGTGTCTACGAGTTTGAACTTGAGCAACTGCTGCTCTGCCCCAGAGCGGCAAGGTTTGAATGACCAAAAATGCGACAAAACATATTTTCTCTCCTTAATACTAATATTGTTATAGGTGTTCATAATGTCTGCATGCAGGGACTTCCAAGTCAGAAACACAAACGAGGGTGATTCCTCATCACCACGTTGTTTTAGAGTGAACATATCAGTTAAATAAGATACCTGTCGGTTTTAGATTCATGTGCGAGTTTGGAGCTGACTGGATTCTATCCATACGTCTTGGCCAGCGTCTCGGACCATATTAGCGAAGTTTGAATTTGAGGCTGAGTCAGGCAGCTCGTCGTCGTTATGGCCAAAACAGAAGGTACACCGTCTGAAGCTGTTGCTGATATTAGATTTGCAACACCAGAGACGGTAGTCGTGAGAACCAACACTATGGTTAATGAGGAGCCTGTCCTTCGCGAGACGGGCGTGCTTATGAGCCTTGACAGGGGCACGAAGTCCGGGCCTAATCGGAATAACCTATTGGCCCTCAAGGCGTTTACGTCGAGGAAACCGGCCACCCGCTCACCACCACTTTAACCGAATATGCAATATGTATGAACGAACGCTGACACGTCATTGGCTTCATACTTCACACAGGACTTTGAGCAGGAGAACGAGATGCCCCCTCCAACCAGATATGATATGCGGCTTCATGCACGCGTTGTTCTTGGATGTCTCAAAGCCTGGCAGATACAGAGTAAGCCTGCGTCCATAAAATGAATGCGCGCATAAGTGAGCGTGTACATGTCTCTTGCCTGTTGTCTTGCGTTGGCCTCTGAGCTTCGTTGCCTCTTGTCCCTTGCACGATGTTTCGCCATCGTCTGTGTAAATGAGAGCGATTATGGTTCGTGCACCTCCCACACGGTGCTACGCTTTGCTGCGCCCCCTGGTGAGACTTGAGCAGTGACAGTACCAGGAAGTAAGGAGATATAATATTTAGCATTAGGGATCCTCGCTGAAAATAGAAAGATACAAATGAGCTCTGGTATCACGATAAAGAGCGAAACCAGCATTTACAATATACAATATATTGAATCTGTGTATGACGTATATTTATAAAAGTATATGGTGATGAATATCAACTCCAACCCCTTTAGATGCGGATAAATTACATTTAAACATCAGCATATGATAAAATGATACATCAATTAATTTTAAATGATACAGTAGTACATCAATTTCAGGACGTCGAGAACCAAACAATTTAATTCATATAATGATAATGCATCCAAATACACATCTATGAGACAAATACCTGATCAGACGACCTCGTATCAAACAGTGTGTAACTTTTGTATGGTTATATTTTCGAACTATATTATAGTTTCAATCTGTTTGTGTGGCTAGTTTGAAACAATGTAGTTTGAACAGATTTATCTTTCTGAAATAAAATGCGCATTTTTTTGTAGAATGATGATATTTCAGCTTCGTCCAACATTAGCTCGACCGACGCTGGTCAATAAAGTTCTGATTTTTGATTGAATGAAGCCGTCGTATTTTCCTGTCAAATTGGTCGTTAAAAAATATTGCATATAGTGCAAAAAGCCAAATTTGCCCAGCCTCGTTTCAAATGTTTCTATTTTGCAGTTCAGTCCAGTCTTTAAGGAACGTTGCCAGACTCATGCATACACACTCCGGTACAGAAGTGGTAAAATATTCGTTGCCGACACATGTCTCGCCACGAAGATACAATCCGTTTATCGGTTTACACGAATATCAAAAAGGTGGATAAAAATCAGTTCGTCTTTAGGCGGCCCTTTCCAAACGTTCCCGGTGAACTCAGTGCAATCTCTAAGGAACGTTTTGAGGCATATGTCATATAGAGAGAGATGATAATCTATTCTTTGACGTACTACCGACGACGCCAAACTAGACCAACTCTACCACCATCGACACACGCAGGGACAAGTAATGATTCCCATGAGGATCGTTTTCAGCTCGCTGGTTGTCGTCTTTTCGATAATATGCGACAGCATGTAGAAAATTCAGCTCTGCCAGATGGTAAATCGTTCAGCAGTCATATGGGAGGCATCTTGGGATTGATTTTCGATCAGTACGAATCGCGCGAACCCTTCGTGCTCTCCGGCTCAAGCTCCCTCAGGATCAATCTAGACTTCTTGTGGAAGGCAACGGACGCCTTATGTGGTCGGATATCGTTTGGCCTCGAAGCCGAGAATCATCATAGGTAAATATATACATAAAACATAGGAAGTGAGCGTTGTAGAATTTACCTTGACTATGCTGACAGCGCAGTGTGATACGCGTAAGGTTGTTGAAGCACGGGGTTGTGAAAATAAAAGTAAAAACTTGAAATATATTTATATTTTTATTAACAATTAATAAATCTCATGAATGACGTATGACAAATCGAAGGTATATGAGGCCATCCTACTCAAGTAAATAAATAATATGCATACATATGCGATCGATATTTATTACGTTTTGCTCCACTGAGCGCAGAGATAATCTGGCGTTTGTCAACAGTACAAATAGCAGCATCGTTATGCGATTTAGCCAATATCACCACATCGCCGGATACCTCGATTCGTATGTCGTTTTTTGATTTTCTCTGTAATTCGTTATTAGATAAATTTAGCCATTCATGAATGGCATGTATAACTATTATATATTTGCTCTAATACTTGGCATTGTTTATTTCTGTCTAGCTCGTGCATTACTCTTATGTTATTCAGCATCTTGAAGTAGAATTTTTCTCATCCCTCGTTATAGTGGGTGATTCGGCTAAACCTCTTAGGATTTGACCCGTATCGTGACCCATAATCAAGGCACTCAACAATTGATACGAAACATCACCCCTTTACGGCATCCACACCCAACACTCAATGCTTATTGCATGCACGTTCACTCTATGATTTTACTCGCCGCCGAAATCAGTTGTCAGCGCGGGCAATCCCTGTGTGCTGTAGCACACTTTGATAGTTACCGACCAAGTCGGTTAGTGTAATAGCATCATCGTCGTTGTCGTTCAACATAGTATCACTATAGCACGTAACTCAGTGTGCGTGTGCGTGATGTGTGTCTATACATGTGGCGTCTCTCTTTATCGTCTGCTACCCTTCCGCTTGGTAATAATAAATTCTTATCGCAAGAGCGACACTCCCCGCGCCAGGAGTAGACGACGCTCTATTTTCATCTCTCCGCCAAACAGTGAACAGTGCACACACCCAGTGCGCTCGCGCAACACTGCTGCCACCAGCCGGCCCTATGACGACGCCGGTGTAGCGGATAGAGAACGCAAGCGCAATGTGTTGTTGTCTATGTACGTTGCCTGTGCGCAATGGGACGCAGGACAGAATGCCCTAGGGGAATTGACTCTAGAGGGTCTGTACTCACTTCATGCTTGACACTGCTGGCGGGACAGGCAAATGAGCGGCAGCGACAGCAACTTTTTGCTGTTGTCGTTGTTGCTACTACAGCTGGTCCTGCCACCACATCTAACACACTCCTGTGTAGCGTGAACCAACGAAGCGGGCCAGCCAGCGGGTGGGCGGCCCAGGGCCACGAGTCCTGGCCTGGCTACGAGCCGGGTCGAGTCCGTGGGGGAAATGCGATTCTGGCGTAAGGTGGTGTCACTGTAATGGCGGCGGTGGTGGTCGGTCCCGTCACGGCAGAATGGAAATTTCTGCCTGCAAAGATATATATATATATATGTGTGTTTCACGAACAGTAGTGCATGGCGCTCAGCGGATTTGAGGGCAGAGGAAGGGCGCGGCGAGATCCCGCAGAGCAGTCCAAGCTTCCTTTCCTAAAACTCTCATGTGTTTTCATTAGACGTGAGGTTGTATGCAATAACCTAACTGTAACTATTCATTCTGATTTATTATGAAATATCTGTTCAGCTAGGCCTTACTGCAGAAGCTGCTTTCCTATCTCTGTTCCAACCCGTCCTCTCTGAAAGAACAGATCGAAATATTTTGCTTCACTTCGAGGTTGCTATTCATCAAGCAGACGTTCCCCTCCCTAGAAATCCCGCCCTACTGTATGTTTGAATAAGCAGACGTTGTATCAATTTGATGACCTCAATGATCATATCTTAACAAGACAAAGAAAAATCGAATTCAAATCCCGACAAACGCATCACCTTTATTGTAGAGCCCCAAAACAATCATGTTTTTGAATCTTGCCGCTCCAGTCTAACAATGTAACATGCATCTCCCGCATTTGCGTGACGTCACCCCGCTTCTGAGATCTATTTCGAGCGACGGTGTATGTTTGTGACATGTCTATGCTTGAAATGGCAACGGAGCCATTCGTAAGGATGTGTCATCCACCGACGCTGAACACTCAACTAGCTTTAAGTGGTCAATGCTTGCGAATATTAAATAAAGTTTACATCGTGAACTATAAACCGCTGTAGGGATTATGAGATAAACCACTACCCATGAATGAATTTATGAATATTCAGTGGGAAAAACCTTAGCACAAACTTTGGTCCATGAGATAAGGGTTGTCTTCCAATGCAATTTGTGTTTGTAGAACGATTCGTATTATATTTCCGCTTTGTGAACCTTATAAATTTACTCTTATCAGAGGCACAAGGATAGCATCCGTCATTCGAAAGTGTCATTAGGGTTCGCTCTCGGTATTGCCTTCATACCTCACATTGTAGTTGTCTAATATCTACGATTAAAGGAAACCGCTGTATCACATCACTAATGGAGGAAACCGCTAATCACATCAGTTGTTGACACCTTGTTTAGATGGGCACACACGCATATTTACTATGTAAATATATATTCTAGATAAACATATTAGAATATTATTACCAGCGATTGTCATAACGTTACCTACTGCCGAACTCCAGAGATATATCTCGGAGGTATGTTCTTGAAAATCAACAATCTGCATGTCAATGCATTGAGTGGATAAGCTAATGGGCAATGCTTAGTGTGATATTTGATGCAGGTTCCTCCACATCCTCGGTAGAAACAGCTCTCTGTAGGATAGGAAACAGGTTTTCAGACAGAAAATATGAGAAATCCACGGGTCGCGTATCGGACGAGAACGCGACGGCTAGTTCCGCCGTACTTTTCCTAGGCAGGTTCAATGATCGTCTTGCATCGATAAAAATCTAGTTTTTTCAGTTCCTCCGTGAAAGTCGAAGTGTCGCCTTAGCTGTTCAATGAAGAGTGACGTCTCGCAGAGCAGAGATAGACCAGCTTGCTTCCCGCTAAGATATGAGGTCCGAGAACGCGCTTTAGGAAGGCAGGCCTCACGCGGCTGGTTTAAGGTTGGCTAGATGTCATATGATTCCAGACAAGCGTTGCCCCATGTGATATATTACTCTAAAGGCCACCTTTAAGCTGAATAGTGCCAACGCTGTCCTTAGCGAACGTTGCAGGGGATCCTTGATCGACGCGGCCGCAACCCGAGGCTTTCGACTTCTTTGATCGCCTTAGGCTACTCCACTGGTTTTCCCAAATGGGTCGAGCTCCGAGACACCTTCGTTCACTTTTATTTCGTTTACCTGAAATGTGGCCCTAAGCAGGTCGATAATATCTGAGACTCCAGGGCGCGTGCGAGCTTCAACAATACGGCGCCAACAGCGCGCTACCATTACTAATGAATAAATATGATTCCATATGAACAACGTTCCAACTAAAACAATGATGTTTTACTTGCGGATTCGGCAGTGAATTAAGGTGTGCTCGGTATAAAACGATACAACAGATTTTACTCACGCATAACCGACTTGGTGAGAGATACACTGACATCAAAATGCTGCCAAACGAATTTGGACTGATTCTCAACAGATATCCTTGCCAAACAACGTAAAAGCTAAGAAATCTATTGAATATATATTTTCCATTTCCATAGTCGTATACCACCGCACTGCTGCTGGCCTAAATGAAATCGCCTTCGCATGGCCCATCGTATTTTCAAACCCGCGGTAAATAAGTTCCAAAACGTACATTTGAAACGGCAGTGTAGTATCACAATATAAATGTTATTTCTGTCATCTGCGTACTAATATGCAACTCCGTTGACCTATTTAGTTCATAGCACCAAGCCCCCTATCTGATTATTATTATTATTTTTATTATTAGGCTGCATACATTACTAATATTATGCCACTCTGCTTCGCCCATCCTCAGTGACGATGATGTTCCCTCTCGGTTTTTTTGGAGACTCCCGTGTTCCCACAAGAGCGCGAGTCATTCAGGATAGCGACACTCACTCATGCGTTATAGTGAAGGCAATAACCTGAGCAATCATCCGTGGGACTCAGAGAGAAAGGGGGCGGCAAACGACGACCTCCGGACTGGCCTAACGTCAGCCGGCCGCGATGAGTTAGCTTTCGCCATTTTGGGCCACCAGAATTCACATATGCTAACGAGTGGTGAGCCTTCATTGTTCGCCTGCGTCCGATCATCCAAAACAAGACCAATAAACTATACCCCGGCTACTTAGGCGGGCACCAACCAGTGTAGGCTAATATAATGGAGATAATGCTCGGAGAGATTAGGTACGTTGGTGGCATTAGTCGATAACTCAATAGTGTATAGCCAGGATACCGTATCAAAGCACGGCCGCATGACAGCATCTTTGTGGGCAAGATAGCTGCTTCGATTCGCTGACCGTTATTGTTTCAGTGTGCGCAGAACCCCTTACGCAAGCTAATGCGGTAAACGCATCATATTCAGGCAGACTGTACAGTGGAATATGAATATATGAACTTACAATATTGTCGTATACACAATTCAAAATTGTTAAAAACTTTTTCCCTTCAAGCTCATATGCGGGTTTCGTCTAAAAGTCAATTTTGGTCGCAGCGACCCAACACATAAGCCTAGCTCTCAATATTCGAAGCCCGTGATTCCTTTTATACTCTGCTCGTCGCTTTCAAGTTCTGTTCAATTAATTACATCCTCCTGCATGCTCCCGTCAGGTCATTAGTAGTCTCATTTTTGATGGGCTCGATTGCTAGCAAACCTGGGCTCTGTCCGACTCTAGGTGAAGGAATCTGACTTCTCTACAATGGCGATTTTTATAGTTACATACATGCAAATTGTAATTGATCGATAATCATTATCTGTTGGAAATCACACTATAAAATAAATAGAAAAGATCAATGGCAATTAGTCGATACTTCAATATTTTAAATTTATATGGTAGGCAGTTCAAAGATTAAGATATTTCGAGCACAGTGCGTATTTAATGTGTTTTGGATTTTTGTGACACATAACTTGAATGCTATCTGCACTCAGCACTATCCAAAGCTTTGCCTCGATTGCCAACAGTCGCACAGACTCCCATAGTTGTCCAGAAGTAGGTGCTATTCTTGTCAAGGACGAATCAGCTAACAGACAGCAGGATAGTATTGCTAATTATTAACAGACTATAATGACATTCTGTGATTGTGTATGGTATTATAATATTGACTTGGCCTGCGTTACGTCTAGGGATTCGAACTATGCACTAGTTCCTATAGGCGTAAACTATGCTGCTCTAAGATATCTCGAAGGTTCAACCTGCTGAAAAACTTTAGGATCATCGTTTCTCCCCTGTAGGTCTTCTCAGGTAACAGATTTCGGCGCCTTCCGCCACGGTGTCTGACGCACTCTGACTCTCTGTGCGGCTGTATCCGTCCACACATAGCGAAGCTCTATGCGTCTTTTCCTTTATGTTCCTCATACTTCATATTACGTAATTCTTTCCCTTTTCGTTCACAAACGGAGTTTCGCTTCTTCCGGGAGGATTGCTGGCTGTCGGTGCGCGGTGGCTCTTGCGCGTTTGTTGTTGTGTTGCCATGATTTATATGTTTTGCGAACTCGGGGCCGAACCAGTGGCAGCGCTGATGGCGCAAGGGTTCAGCGAGGCAGTCTAAGGGTAGGCAGCGGGCAGCAGGCGAGGTAACACGCTCGCCATCAGGGCGTCTTTCGAGTCGCAGTCGCGGCCGCCGGCACGCCACGATTGATGAACGAAAAAGGTCTCAGATCAGAAGGGCGACAGCATCTGCGCTACTTCGGATCGTGTGGTGGGGGGATGGTGCACGGCGGCAGATGGTCTGCCGGACCGTCGGTTGGAGCTTCTCCCATCGCGGAAAGCCATGTGGGAAGGGCTGAGGGATCCTACTTGGTAGGACAGCTCCGGATGCGAATCCGAGGCGCCGTGCGCCACGAGCGCATCCACATGGTAAGCGTCAAACCTCAGCGATTTGCAAACACTTCATGATATTGTGTACCACGTATTAGAGCACTACGGGGGCGGCGGTGGCGGCGACGACGACGACGACGTCATCGTCGTCGAGGACTACGCCCACAAAGCGCTGGTTTGGCCAGGGTGGAAATTACTGCATCGTTCGCTTCCCCGTTCAATATAGAAATGAGAAGAAGGAAGAGTGTTTGCGGCTACATCTCCCAGTGACTCCCAACGAAAACAGTACACAGAGTGTATGAGCAGAGGCCAGTATTGGGAGGAGATGGCCATCGCCTATCCTCGTATGAAGCGTGTCTGTTTCTTCGCAAAATAACTGAACGTCATACGGGAATCCCCTCTCCATCCACATCCCTATCGAACGTCCCCATCTCGTCGGGCGCCGTACGCCGCCATCATATCTCACAGCAGCAGTAGCGATAGCTACTCCACCCGCAGCACTCTCATTTTCTTGCCTTCAACGTCTGAAAACAGTGGCTGCAAAGGCAATGGTAGCGGCAGCTGCTCCGAAGCGTCGCCATAGCTGCTACCATAGCGCCGGCTCCCGCCTCTGCTCTTCGATTACTTCTTTCTCTTTTTCGGAGAAAGATAAACAGTGGCGCATTAACTTGTCGAGGGAACGGCCGAGGCAAAAGTGAACGCCGCCGAGACTAAGGTGGTGCGACGAAGGAAACGAAGTGACTGGTGGGAGCATCTCGCCGAGCGGAAGTCACGTTCCGCGCGCGGTTCCATTCAGTGAACTACAAGAGGAACCAAGCAGAACGCAGCGACGTCGCCTGTTCGGAGTCTGTTTAGCGTTCACGCCAAGCGTCATCGTTTTTTCGACTTCGTCGTTCCTCAAGAGAACGAGGAGAAAAATCATTCCTTTTTTGTGCGGCTTGTGTCGTTCGGTTTCTGGGAAAATGTAAGGTGACATTGTGTCGGCAAAGCACTGCTAATATGCGGTTGCAGTTCATGCTGGATATACTTAGATGGATGAGCGAGGGTATTGTGCGGTGTTCAGCTAGAGGGGTATTTGGCTAACTTGACAAGAATCGAATTGGTAATCAACAATTTCGTATGTAAGAGAATACGTTATTTGTGTAAACGTTATATACTATAGTTGTCTTATTGTTCACGCTGCTTTGATTAGATCATTTCCTCATCCCAGAACTCGATAAGGTGTGCTGGGTCTCTGTTTGCTCAGGGAGTGGACGAACTAAGCGAACGGCTTCCTCCAACAGGAGATATTTGTTGAGCTGTGGAGGCCATCGACGGCCCGACTTTTTGGCATCGGTTCTCAGAAGGGCAAGGCTTCTGTCGGGAACTCGTCAACACACAATGAAGAAGTGGCTGAAAGGAAATGAAAAGAGCGACCTTCAGCGCGAACAAAAAAAAAATATATATATAAAATCGACAAAAAGGAAATAAATTGTTTCTGAAACAAAATTCTTTCTTGTGACTTCAATGCGCGATCAAACACAGTTATCATCATCATCTGTCTGTTCGCCTTCAATACCATGTCGAGGTGGCACTAAAAGCCTCCGGATACCTTTACGCCCGGATACTTTAAAGATAACCATTTCAACAAAATGCTTGCCAACAACTATATAAATATATAAAATATATATTAAATATATATGTACTGCGTCATAGCAAATAGTGTATTGTAATTTTTCAACGGACAATCTGCCCACGCTAACGACTGCGCTAGCCATGCGTCAGTTGTCTCATCAGCAGTATAATACAAAGGTAAATGCGTGTCTCCCAACAATATTTCACCGTATTAGCACACTCGAATCAATTGTAATTCGGCATATAGAAATTGTGGTTTAGGACCTTGCCGAGTCAGAGCTGCCGCACGAAAAAAATCGATCGCTGAACGTTGAGTCCCGTGAACGCTAATTGGCTAAGATAGCTATATTTTACCCGAGGTCGCCTGGTCGGGGTATGATTTGGATTTCGTATGGAACTAGGTCTATAGCTAAAACGACTCTAGATCACAGACGCCTGATGTGTCAGGCAATCACTATACGTGGCGCCGAAGTTAATGTGTATGTGTCTAGCCCAAAGATAACTGTGCAGTGTCCGACAGTTCTATTCGAAGGTCCCTCGTGATTTGGAATCGAGAAAAATAAAACATCATAGAACTGTTGTTCTCCCTTTGGTTAATCAAGGATATTCAAGAGCAATTCTTCAAACTATTTACAATCTTGTCATAACATGCTGAAACGTTTGGCCATAGACAATTAACATTTGAGGCAGTTTGGCGAACCCCTTCTGAGCTCAGAAAACAGGTGAACAAATGACTGTGCTTCCCATCCAATATATCTTGTATACTAGTATTTGACGAGGAAATTTTGTACGTGTAACCTCACATATACTTTATACGCCCGTACAGCGGCTATGTTTAAATAAGGAACACCATCACTGAGTTTGGCCTCACGGGCTATATAGTCCTAGTTCGTGTGGACCCTGGGTGATTTCACGTGCCAAATGTCAAGCTACCGTGTTTGTTCATAATAATATAATGATATAATTAAATTCAACCGCTGCCCGATGGGCCAAAAATGCCCGGCTGCATACAGGCCCCGGTAATCGTTCCAAAGTTATCATACCTAATATTTAGCAAACTAAACTTTCATGTACTTTCGTGTATAAATCATTGCTGCGATACGGTATTCTTGTAGATCTCTTGTAAATGCATTGGGATTTGAGGTCGACCATTTGACAAGGTTAAACGAATGAGTATCTTTACAGACGTCGCGATTGTTAACTCTACATTTAGTGCTACTGAATGCGCACCCCGGATAATAATTATTAATGTTCATTCTCTCAAGGGAGAAGTGGCAAAATACTTAGGGATCAACCAGCGAAGATAGAACCCTTGAATTTCATTTGTGATACACTGTTGCGCTATCGCCTTGTGTTGATTCCAGGATATTATCAGGGTGTTGGCCAAATTCAAACATCTATTTGTAACCCTCCGTACATCTCTTGATTAAATTGCAAACGGTAATGCAATTTACAGCTTCTGTCGATGACCTTTCAAGAATCGCTGTATACGAAATATTAGCGTTGCCAAGGAAATCTCATAGTATAAATCGGCAAGGCAGCTACGAATGTCATTTGATTCTTACTTCTCAACTAAAACTTCTTCAGCTACGAATGTCATTTGATTTTTGCAGTCTCAAGCTGCCATTACCCGTTTTGGCCCCCTGTAACCGACTCAAAGAAACTGGCCACTACGTCAGTTGGTTCCGGCGAGCTATCCACTCCATGGCGGTTCCTGAAAGTCTAGAAGATGGCACTTAGTGCCTGAGACTAACTAACGTGCGAACCGGAGAGGAATGCAGTGGCTGAGTGAGATCCAGCAGGATATGAGGTAGCTCCGACAGGCATTAAGTCAACGACGCAGCAAAACCCCACCAACACGGGCTGCGACCTTCGTATGAACGGTCTTCATATAAGCGAATCGCCGTAGAGAAACAACTATAGGAGCTGTGTGCAAAGCCAAAGTATATACAGCATTCATTAAACGTACTATACTGTGTACTAACATGATGATGTGCAACACATAGAAAAGTAGGGCTTGTGTATATTGTGGTATATAGTACAATAATTAAGTTTTGCAAAATCTTTGAACCCATTCAGTATATTTCAGACGCAGTGTGCCGTCCGTTTTAAACGTTGACGTCCTTATTAGATTTCGACATGATCATACTCTTGGCTGTGAAAGTCGGCAATATTCGCTGCATAGACGACCTTCGTTTATCTTGAAGATGAACAGAAGGAAGAAATAAGCATTCTTTTCGGGCACGTTTGTGTTCACCTTAAATCTGCGCGTAAATAAATAGTTTGTCCCACTTTTCTGGTAGGATTTCGCATACGATCCTACTTAGAATAATCTCCTAACTCCAGCGTTTCTGGTCCGCTGCTCCGGATAAGGTCGACGTCCCAGTGTTTGCGTGCTGAATAATAATCTGATCAAAGCGGGGGCGAGCACGTGTTTATGCGTTAGGCTGTTATGGTTGCAGCTTTCGCCGTACTTGTCACTAGAGGTCATCGGCAATAATTTTCTAGCGCACTGGAGTAACGATACCATTTTCAAGTGGGAAGTCTCACTCCATCGAACGTGTTGTCAGTAATAAACAGCTATAAAAATTAAGGGATATATGATACCGCTCTCGTCCAACAAAGAAATAAACCCATTTTTCACTTCATGGTATGCTATTAAACCATGAAGTAACTTTGAATAGCAAACGGTCGAATAGGCTTGTAGCACATAGCTCATATCATGGTACTTAAGCGTAACGGAAAGTGAATAGAGTATGTGATGAACTGAACATCATGCTTTGAAATCTCTCTACTAAATCATTTTGTTAAGAAGTAGAATATTTCTGTCGGAGTAGAATATCATTTGCGCGTGCAGTTTCACCTAGCAGCCCAAGAACTAATGGCACCTTACATGTATATATCACATGACAGTGATATAAGCAATAAATTCCAGATTCATATTGTGTATTGTATTCAAACAGGAGACGCGATTCACAACAGCATGATAAAACGACTTTTCTTGAGAAAAATCGCAAACGACAAATACACCTAACGAGTTCTGCGTACAGCATGCCACAATCATTTTTGCTTTATCACGTCCACGAATGCAAAGTGGACTTGAAATCTTTTTGAGATCTTATAACTACCTTGTCAACCAACTATAATTACAAGCCTGCTTGTTACTATTTTGGCGGCGGTCAGCAACACCTATTCCAAGGACAATCTGGAATTCTGCGTAGTGCGTACACTGCTACTGTACACAGGTACCACTCCTCGTCCCTTCGTAGAGTGTTCCTGAAACGTTTGCAACTCGTCGCCGCTGCTCTAAACGAATTCTCATTCTAGCGTTTGTATATATATAAGATATATATATATATATACATTAGGATATATACATATACTCATTACCTTAATGCCTCCATATTCTACCCGTCGTCTCGCTCTTTCCCCATCCCATTTCGCCTTTTTCGGGATAGAGATGCGTGCTCCCACAAGGGACAATGGACCTTCTGGGGCTTCTAGGGATCGACTGTCCTACTACGGACGTCACCTAGGGCGGACTGTTGTTATATATATGTATATCGTCGCGCTTGACCATGTTACATAGGTCTACATGTATTCGCATACTAAAGCGTACATAGAGGAATACGCATATGCCACAGCCATGTGGGAAACGGCCAATATGTCCTGCAGTTTTGTGTGCCGCTGTTTGTGCATATAACAGAAGCATATGATCCTTCGTCTGTGAGAGCTCGCGATGCTGAGCAAGTCGACGAAACCGATGACACGTCGACTAGCATCCCCCCCCATGACCGTAAATGTAACCGGTGACTCCAACCCCTCTCCCTCATTATGGTGGCTATACTGGCCCCCGTTTGGCCCCCTTACGAGGTTGTCGAACATACCTGCGGTATACACGCACACACACAAGGACACACTGCTGCCCTGGTACGCTCAATGCAACGTGAGCGCTGGCTACTGGGCGTGGATCTTCTACGAGGACAGGTCGAGACGGGCGGGCCTGCGAAAGGTCAGTCGCATAGACAAGGACAGGCAGAGCTTCCTATGAATTCTAATGAGATGATCACCTGTGGCAACCGTCACGGCAAGGTACACCTATAAGGCACCTGAGCAAGGAGCTGCTGGACGCATCCACGTGACTCACTTCGTGGTTAGGTAAAGTCAGCACCTAGAACCCCGATACCATGATTGCGGTGGTGGGTCTCTATGTACCAGTTAGTGCCGTTGCCACGGGTGTCGAACGCATTCAATCGACCCGGACGTTCTCGGACCCGAATTATGGTGGAGAGTTGATCAGGATGGCGGCCTTAAAGACAGAGTTTCAGTCCTGATCATCCACAACTGGTCCACTAGCATCAAGCAAGCGGCCTGACATATTCATACGTTGTCATGATGCATCAGGTAACTGGAACTCTCTGAAAGATCGCGGCAAGCGCTGACACGATGCCGTCTGCCTGCTGTAGTTCTGTTTGACTCTAACTCCAACAGCTCACCTGCTCTCTATCCCGAACCAGGCTCGATGCCTTCTTCGACGAGTTTGTACGAGGTCCGCATACGCAAATTTTCTTTTGGAATACAGACGTAATCTGCCTAAGTAAATATACCTAAGTAAATGCGTAAGTGTGGTGTGTATGTTGCATATTTAGTATTCTGATTCGTCCAGGGGCTAGCTTCCCATCTCGTATCAATATCCAATAGGTTAATCAACAGCAAGTCTATTAGGCAATACGAATTCTATAGGAACTTTCAATGTATATCGATGTTGTTATTTGGATAGCTTTCAAAAAGCCTTTTTGTAGCATAATTTTGCTAAGGTCGACTATCTGTTATGTTACATTATCAAAGGCTATCAAATGTTTTTATATCTGTAACGCAACTCAGCTCCTCCCTCGCACATAGTAAATATCACAAGTCCTTTGTTATCGCTATTTATATATAATCGTGGAAATGTGAGCGCAATAACAAAACCCTGCAATGCAACGCAGGCTTATTTGGATTCCATTCACGATGTGGCCACATTCTGTACTGCCAAAAGTTTGTGCATAGATACCTAGAGGCCACGCGTTGGGCTCCTAGCTGGCAGAAGGTCACCGCCCACGGGTGGCCGAACATAACGTTATTGACCGGCACACGACTAATAAGCTAGAGATAGATCCTTCCCTATTAGCGTCACAATAGAGCTGCTTCATCGTCACCCTATTGCGGAAAGTAATGAATACACTTCGTGATAAACTATTTCGACTTTTATAGAAGGATAATAATAATAATAACATTAGGGCGCTTACGGCACTTAGAAACAGTGATTGGCACATATTCGTACGAACCTCTATATCATTCGGTGTAAGGTCCATTAGGGAAGCCCTCGATCTATACCGGCTGAGTAACGAACACGAATAAAGGTCAAATTTCGACCGATAATGATAATAATAATAAGTTACGGTTGACAAAACCCTGGCGAGAACTCTGACAATTCGCGCATGCGTTGAAAAAAATTCGAGTCTGACACAAATCAAGTTAAATAATTTCATTCATCAAAAAAAAACCATATGCATTTGTGTTATACACAAACACATCTACAGAAATAGCTAACCTTCGATCACTTCTTGAAATAACAAAAATGTTGGTGCAAAAAAAATTTCTGCACGAGACAGCTGTTGTACAGCTAAGGGATGCCAATCCTATATTATTATATTTCATGTACGTATTAGATGGAAAAACAGTAAAAACTATAAAATCTATAAGACAACGCTGTGTATAACATTTGGCCATTGGTTTGACCATGAGCATAGTTGTGTATGATACTGCCTATCTCTACAATATATTCGCTTCCAGTTTAGGGCGGGCCTGACGTCACCTGGTCGCGAACGTAACTCAATGCATCATTCATACATAATATGCCCGATTTTCCCGACCTTTCAAGCTCGTATTTAGCCTCTGATTATCTCCCATCTCTACTGAGTATGACAGATAGTTACAATGCGTCTCTTACGCTACGTTCTCCCATGCAAAATTCTGCCCATATACCATTACGCCAGTCATATGTCAGAGGTTGGTATTTAGTGTACGCAGCCTCTCTCGAGCTTGACTTTCGAGTATCGTTAATATCCACAGCACTTCTTCGTCTAGCTTCATCGCAGAGATGCATCAGCGGAATGGTGTCAATCTGAAATATGAAGGGCTAATATCCTCTCCCAGTAGAAGCCCGAAAGGGTAGGATCCACATCGAGAGAGACGTATTGTCCGTTAGAGTTTCATCGTACATTCAAGATAGCCTGTACGGGCCGTGTGCAAGCGCTATTCGATAAAGGGTATACTCCAACGGATAACATCTCTGTCGCGTGCCCACGGTCGTTCGGGCGACGTGAATCGGATTATACCCATGTGACACCGAATCAGATGGCCCCTCTGTACGGCGTCCGTGGGATATTTGCTCTGATGGATCAGTGTATCACGACAGAAACGTAGAACAGGAAGGGTGATGACATCGATGGGTAAAATGAGCGAATGAAGATGTCGAGAGAAAGAACGGACCCCTCAGGCTGAGGCTGTGTGAGTGCGCATACGAAGGGTTCCATTTCGAATAGGGACTACACGATATGGCAGGAGGCAAGAATGAAACTCTTCGATTAGAATGGCAAAAACATCGTCAAGTACAATGATACTACAAAGATAATGTGTTGCCGACGTTAATATAATAATATGGGATATAAGCAGTGAGACGACAAACAGTGCACCCTCTTCTAGCACAGGAAGGTCACAACGTCACAATGAGTCACAAGGTTCTGTTTGCGCAAAAACTTCATCGCCTATTATTTCACATGATTCCTTAGACACTTGTATAAGAGCCATTCGAAAGTTGTTCATAACTTTGTCGGAACACGCATCAATTTTTCAACGATGCCTGCATTGTATTCAATTCATGCCAATCGTCGTTATCCTCCAGCGAATTGACGCTGAGGGGGTCAAGAGGATGGATTATTGGTCAGCGCATCGACATTTAGTAGCTGAGCCCGACGTGAATGCTACTCTAGTGCAAATTTGGCTGACGACGACGACGACTATTATTATTTCTGTGGGTGTTAGAGATCGACTGAAGAATACAAGATCTCGCAAGAATCGCACTTTCATTGACAACAGAATGAAGAAAATCGTGTGCTCGAGTGTGAAGAAATTCATCTCTCTGTGACAGCTCATAATCTGGTTGAGCTCGGAAACGTGCTATCTTGAGCGCAGGACACATCTAAGAGGTTGTCGAGGTATTATCCGACTTAGGTTATACTCTTCGAAAGTTTGCTTTTGCGTTCTAAAAAGATAACGACCAGGTTAGCTCAGACGTTGTATGTCGATTTGCTTGCTTTATACATATAATTGGGCCCTCATATTAACTAATAATGGCTTATCCCTATAATCAGTACAATATTTTTCTACGATGCGAGCAATAGTTTAATAAGCTATGTGAGTTTAATTTATGGTATTTAATGGGCGTCACCGTCATACGAGACGATGAGTGTTTTCAAAGAAAAAAGAAACACCAACGCCATAGGCTGTGTGCGCACCTATTCAAGCATTATCAGTGTCAACTCAAAATGTTTTTATCGAATATGAATGCTATGCATTTAATTATAGATGTTTAATTCTTCTTTACAACTAGGCTATACAGTATTTCAGAACGCACGTGGCTTTCATGAGAAGGCTGATAAATTTATGGAATTTCTAGTCTTCTGGGCTCGGCTTTTACAAGGGTTCTTTCATTGAGTGAACACTGCACGATATATATATATATATATATATATATATGCCCCTTGTTCTTTTCCAAAAAATAGCCTATTGCGATTCCCGGCCTGCCTGTCTGTGCGCGGGTCAAAGCCACACGTCAAGGGTTGTTTTTTATGACAATTTTCCTCGGCTGTGAAGCGGAAATAATACGGCCGGATACGCAGAGCTGCAATCAGCGTAAACTTCAGCTACCTTGTAACCTGGCGATACGGGCACCAGTGTGCGTATATATTTATATGCAATGAACCGATCAACGGACACATATATGTATATATATATATATAGGAATTTCACAAATCCCACACGCTGCTATCATACTCCGTTCATTAAAATACGAGATAATTGGGTATATAGTGCCTTATCACTCGGGTTGATGCAGACTTCGAAGCATTAATTATAATATCTCACGCTGGCTATTAGCCCATTACCGACAACTACCAATTAATGCGGCGGCTTCCAATGGACGTGCCTTGCGTGGGCCAACATCGCTGTGAAGCGCGAATTTGAAGTTCTACATGCGAACTAATGAGCAAGAACAGGTTCACCTAATAGAAATGAGTGTTAAGAAACTGCCCAATTACTACGGCAAAATGTCACCCTGAACAGTGAATGTGTTAATTTCCTCAATGCAACTTTTTGGTCCTCAGCGACTATTTCAGATATCAAGTCCGATGAACAAAACTATCTAGGGATTCTTAGGGAATTTGACCTTTATCAGAACTAACGTGAATGTGGAAACTCCATTTCGCTACGTATAAGTTGTTATACGAATCATTTACTAATGGAACTTCTTTTTTAAAAGTGTTATATGTTTATTATAGTAGTATATACAGTATCTGTCGGAACGGGTAACCAATCGCTAATCTTTAAAACGTCTTTGAAAAATACAACCTTGCCCAGAAAGCACATTCACGCGGTCATAGACGCGAAGTCCTAATTCGACTCAGTCTAACGAGAGTTTTTATTACCAAGTGTTCATATCACGGGTGTTGTTCATTAAGCGAATAGTTTGCAGAGTGCGATTGCTATTAGATTAACGATAATCTCAGCTGTGATGAAGACCGAGCAGAATAAGGAATGGTGTTTATGTTTGTTGTCGTTTATCCCTGAACAACTAGAGCGTGTACGTACCGCGACGCATTTTGTCAAGCCCGGCAGAAAAAGGCTAGACTCTGCCCAGTATTACTATGCGATTACATCAGGTCAAAAGACTCTATAGCGGTATTGCTCAATTCCATTCCAACGTATTTTCCGTGCCACGCTGAATCTCATGACGTATCATAATAGCATAGCCACATTGAGATATTGGAGATAACACTCTGAGCGAACTCCTTTAGTTTCTCGAAGGTCGTAAAACCAGCATTCTACAAGGTATAGAGTGCAGGGTTGCCGGTCGGCCAACATGAGCGGGGTGGCGCGGCGCCTGCCCACCCGCCGGTGGGAGTGAAGCTTTATTGGGAATTAGGCTTTATGGTCGACACCTACAAGCTTCTATAGCTGCAACTGCTACCAATCGGCTTGCCGAAGAAACGAAAGCCGAAAGCCCAGGGAGAGGTCCCAGGCACAGGGTGTGCACGCTGGGCTCAAGGTCTGCAAGCCATCGTGGTGTTCAGCGCTGTGGTGCAGCCGGCCGTTCGACAACGAGCCAACATCGTCTCTATTTCCCGTAGCGAAAACAACGGCCAGGTCGAAATCTAACGCACCACAAAGAAGGGAAGTTTGCCAAACCGCGACACGATAAAAGGCACCGGCAACGCACACTATGGGAAAGCACTTCGATATTGAGCAATTTGCCCGCTCAGCTAAGTGGCAAGTCGGCAGCGCAAATAACACGGGAGAAGAAGTAGTACTAGCAGTAACAGTCTACCGACTAAACCTATAATAGTAATTGTCTGTACCGCTTGGTATACTACACCACATAATCGGATATATATATATATATATATACGTATGTATATAGATATAATATACAGTTTGGACGTAGTATAACCCTAAGGCCTATCACACGAATGCTTTAGGGGCAGTGTTAGCACCGTTGCGTTTGTATATGTACAATACTATATATCGTGTACGTGAGTGGCTAGCATTCGCAGTCGGATCGGGGAATTAGAACACCTCATTTCCATGCAAAAGTTTCTCGTCTAATTTTGCCTTAGTTTATATGAGCTGTTACAATGCTTTCGTGGCTTGGAGTCCACGAGAAATTTGAACTCAAAGTAAACATGAAATTTAATGGGCACTTTATCACTTCTGGTGATATTATACTTTCGAAACCTCACATCGTTATCTATAGAGGTCCAAATATTTCGAGCTGCATCCTATTTATAAGAGCACCCAGTGCGCATGGAGAGCTAAAAAGAAAGAAAGTAGATTTTCGACGTAGGGCAGAGCGTCCGCTTGATACTAATTCATCCTCATCTTTCTTATGTCCAGCGGCAACCGCTTCAATACTTAAAAAACTTAAACGCAGCAGATCGTGTCGCAGCCAGCCTTTAGTTCGTAGCTACAACATCGAACGCGTGAATCTCCACGCTCAGTGTGTTTTGTGCGCTGCTGCCAGCTTATGTCAATCCTTTCACTGCCAAGTGACAGGACCTGGCCACATCTGCGATCGCTCGACATTGACTGTAGTAAATGGGCCGAAAAATTCGTGCGGATCGTGGCATTTCACAGTGGAGCTAAACGACAGTCCGTGCTGTATGCAGAAATCGCTCTCGGGGTCCGCCGTGAACGTCAGCGTTTTCGTAAATTGGTTGGCTCGCTTCTACTGATGGAGGGCGTAATGTACATAGCGTGCGTACAGGTTGGCCATGGTCCTAGAAATTGGAACCAGCCCTGTGGAAGAATCACTTCCTGTCACCCTGTCGCTGCCTTGATTGCCTAACACAGTGCAGCTCCATGTATCTGCCGGTATCAGACTTGGAAGATAATTGTTCTCTACACCTTACCGTATAATAAATGACAGCACCATTTATGCTTATTTGGGTCTGTCCAACATCTACTCTCTCTCTCTCGCTCGCTCGCTCACACGCCAATTTAACGGAATAGCGAAATAACCCTCTATATCAGCGAGCGTATTAAAACGGACCGTATTGTATTATTCGCGTAAACGAGACCGATGACTGTGTTTTGCCATATAATATCGAATAATATTATATATAGATGCAATTATCAATGGCACCGGAGTAAATTTCAAATCATCTCGAAATGTGCCCATGAGAGTTTGTCTATTCGAAGGAACTCGGCTAACAATGCCCACTCTGCATTTATTTCGAAAATAATCGCACCCGAGGTCTAGCTGTGACACGGACATGTACAAGGGATATGCACTTGGTGACACGCGTGTAAAGCACAGGTGTGGCCAATACGGAAATCGGCAGTAAACCTACTGGCGCATCATTCGCCATTGTTCCCGTGTACCGCCGCAATGAGGCTTAGCCGAAACGTGTACTGTCGGAAACGGTCCTCGCAGTTTTCTTCGCGACTATACTGTGCCGGACTTCGATGACGGCCCCAACTTGTAACTGTACTAAGATACGGAGGGACGTGCTTGCCGACTCACTGTGTGCACACCCGCTCAAGCTGGAAATGGTGACCTGACGATTCGGTATCATCTACAATCTAGAGTAGCGGTGATTATCCGGTTGTATGAATGTATATGAAAGACATTAGGTCAACGTACCATGGGATGGGTCTCCTAAATATTATTTGTGATTTATATGTGACTGCTAATAACGTTCGAGTGTGAAATGAATGTCACTCTGCGTGTATTATTGGTTGCTTTAAGTTTGTTCAAAAAACAATAGTAGAGTTAATATTATCAAAAGTATAATAATTTCATCATTGTCATCGGCCACCGCCTCTGGTTGGTCGTAGTCAGCGTCTATATTTATCGACCTTGACCAAACGTCCACATATGACACAATTTTGAAACCGTAAAAAAACCGATTTAAAAAAGTCAGGTAAGGATAATCGCATGAACGAAGAGTATTTTTTTGGTGCTTGGCATACATATATACATACATAGAAGCGCAACGCCGCATAAAGACACAACAAAATAAATAGGCACAGGACATTCTGTGCCTAAATTGAATAAATAGCGCACAGGACATTCTCCAATCTCGTTTCAATGTAAAACAACTTATTTGCAATTCGAACAAGTGCGGTCTGACAAAACAAAATGGGTAAAAATGATGCTTAGATTTAATTTACATGAGCAAACGGCGCTAGATGTTTGATTTCTCCCCTCTAGAATTTGCGTATACCTAGCTAGCTGTCGTTTAAGCCAGATGAGAAGTTAATTAATTACATCTACTGATATTCTCCTCTCTAATGGCCATCCCTGCTTCAAACATATGCGATACATACTCACGGTAATAATCGTAAGTATTATATAGCATTCAACGAATATGATGGTGGTACTCTCTAAGTTGCACAAAACGATATTTTCCTAGAACACGGTCATCATCATTTCTATTGCGTTGTGTCTGCACGGTTCTTCTTTGCTCATCGTTCAAAATTGCGTTCAGAGCAGCATCAACACTCATTTTTGTACAACACCGTTCTGTTACGGCTGGACGACAGTTGTTGCTACGAGGTGGCACTGGGCTGGTGAGCTGCAGTCTGGTGTGATCGCTTCTTCTTGAGTAATCCCTGTGTCGCAATAGCAGAGCAACGTTGCGGTGTCGTCATCCGTGTGCGAATTCCACACATGTGAACGCCAATAATGATTATTACTTTCAGCCAAACACTCAATCTGTAGTTATAGTTAGAACCGTTAACGAATGGCTGGCTCTATACTCGTCCGTACACTTATATATTTTTCTCTAACAGTTTCGTGATACCAATAATTCACTATAATGATAGCTATACCACTAAATAAAAGGATGTTGGAGCGGTTAAACATCTCGCATATCAAATAAAATGATCGCATATCAAACTATTATATATTTAAAAATTCGCGCCGTCCTGGTGACGAACCCTGGCTGCAAGTAGGAGAACATCACATGATATCACTATACCACCAACGTTCATGATTTTAATGCAGTCTGTTCTTTTATCTGAACTTCAAACAAAGGCAGTCGTCGTATACAATAATACAATACAAAGTGTTTGGTTTACAGAATTGCAATCTTTTACAGGCTTATGTCCTCGATATGTCATCACAAGGTCGTGGGACCCGAATCTGCGGCCTCCGACATTTTGCAGCCAGAGACCACTTGGCCGTCGAAGCCTCCGCGCTGACATATTGTGTTGTGTTCTGCATGATGAAGTTATACACGTACAAAAGCCAAAAATAATGGTCATTATTATTCCTTATTAGCAGACAACAATTGTAGCCCGTGAACGTGTATTGTAATACAACGTTTTACCTTGGATGTATCGATTTTACGATCAATATTATAGTAAGAATAATGTATTATTGTGGCTTAGATCAAAATTACTTGGCATGATGTGTTTGTTATTCAGCCCTCCAGTTTGGTACCAGTCAACGTATTTTCATCTTCAAACTTCTTGCGTTTGAGGTTTGCGAAACTTGCTTCGTCACACCTGTCCTTCCTAAGTCACGCCACACTTCTCAATACTCCATGCGGATGTTGTTTAAACTGAACCGAACTGCTAGTCAGAGAGAGAGAGAGAGAGAGAGATAGAAAGAAGGAAATAGCCGCGCAGATATAATAGATAGGAACTTGCCGTGTTGGAAGGTGCGAGAGCGCACCACGACCATGAACGAGGACCGCTGCCATATGCATTGGCAGCCACGCGCGCAGTTCACCAAAGCTGAGAGAGCCGGACACCGCTCGAATAGCCGCCAACGACGGGAGCTGAGGCGTCTGTCGGTCGGATCTTGGGCCGGTTCGGGACCGTTCCGTAGATCGGATCGAACCGCGATAAACGGCTGGTTGCTCTGTATGAGCAGGTAGAACAGACAACGTACCAGCGTAGCTAAACTCTTCGATCGTGTTGTCTGTCTGCTGACGTTGCTGCTGCTGCTGCTGGTGGTGCTGGTGCCGCTGCGACTGAACAGATTGTAATTAATTGGGAAAGAGCGAAGCATCGCCAGAACAAGTGTACGACGAGCGGCCTGTCGGCGCTTGTGGATATGTGGGAGCGTATTCGTGCGCGGGAAGTAATTTGATTTAGGAGAAAGTGGTTCGTTGGTTGCTGCTGCTGCTATACAACTACTACTACAACAACTACTATTGCTGCTGCTGCTTGTGCAGCTGCCCCCAACGCGTGTGGCACTTCGTAAAAGAAGAAGTGCCACTTGAGAAGCAGTAATAACACAGAGACGCTGCCAGTCAAGGCAGTTAGCTAGACGCCCACTCACCAATACGAGCGGACAGACGAATGCAGAGACGAGCCGGACAGAGGCACGCGGAGCTGAACGGGAACAGACACAACAGTGGAACTCGAAGTTAATGAGCGGTTGGGAATTGCGTGAAGCGAAATTCGCATTCGTTCCTCGAACCGCATCTGCGAATGTGTCCAGGGTTCACAGCGTACGCGCGGATAACGCGCGCGCGCGCGCGGCCCACCCACCCGCATTGGCCGTGGTGGCATTTTGAAGCGAGCGAGATGGATTGCGAGTCAGCTTAATCGTCGAGAGGGTACGTAGACAAGTTGAGGGATTGCACGTTGAAGTCCGGTATCGACGACGAAATTGGTTAATAATCCATTTCGTGTCGCAGGCGTATAATAAAACGCGTTACTGCAAACTCTGTTGTAAGCACCTGTTTTTCGATAGATTTTTCGAGTAAGTGCAGGGAGATATTAGTTAGAAATACTTAACACAATTGAACACACATTTATAACAGACAAGCGCTTTGGTGTGGGAGCGGATGTGAGCGACGTAGGATCAAATCGATAGACATGGGGGGTCACGCATTAAATGTGTATTTTGGAAGCGATTCCTTTAGCTGCGGAAGCGAACTTAGACGAACGTCACTCTGGGTCAGGCTTAGCTGGATATGAATTCACCTCCACTCTTCTCGAATCGCTGCTTAATCTGAAATTTGTGACCTGAAATTTTCGAAAAGTGAGCATTACCATTTACCATTTTATTTGTTAACAAACCTATACAAAACGATATCTGTTATATATGATGTTTATAACTTGCAGTTTTTTTTCTCACATTTCGTGATTACGGGTGATTCCATTTATACGTTAACTCGAATAGCTTTGAGCTATATTATGACAATAGTAATGAGCACAGCTATAATACAATCATCAACTATTTGCTCTATTTCCAATGCAACTCGGCATTTCATAAAGTCAGTTACAACATTATATTATTTAATGTGACCATTTATATTGGAACCTTCTATACCTGTAGGGGCCAAACCCGACGTGCTTTACGAGCCTGCAAAATTGTGCAACAGCCAACAGCAAACAATATATAGCGCATGCAAGTGAAGAAAACCGTTGAAGCAAATGTGGGCAATTAGTCTAATTTTACTACGTTCACGAAGCGCAATCGATAACCCATCGAAGGCCGTTCCTCCATTCAAGGTCGTTCCTCGTCCTGATGTATCAACTATGCCGAGGTCTACCTCTATGCCGGGACGCTTCGAGGCCCCCTTCTGCCGAGTTGCCTCCTATCTATCGTGTGCTAGCTATGGGGCTTCACCTCGGTCTTGTGCTACCTCCCGAGGCTTCGCTTGCACTACGTTCGCTCGCTGTAGACGCTCGTCCTGTCGGTCGGTTGCATCAAGGCAAGCCACTCCATCACCCAACGCTCGCTCTCGACGCGGCACATTTCGTTCGGGTAATGAAGCACAGGATATCATGAGGTAGACCCATCTAACCCCCCGTAGAGTCCACTGTGCAGAACGCACACAAGCCTTCCTCTGATCGACTGCCTGTTGTTACGGAAGGTAGAGCCGATTGAAGAGAGAGAGAGAGATAGCAACGGCGCGCTGGAGGGGGATCGGGTCAAATGGGATGCGCGCGCACCTGCCCACAAAACAGGGTACTACAAAATCCTTCCTACTTCGCTACTGTAAACACAGCTGGTATTTGCTGGGACTGTATCTCGGTATGGTCAGGCAGCAAACATGAATGAACACACGTAGCACTCAAACAGGAAATTGGCTACAAAGAAAAAGTGAAGAGTCTTAAGAATAGAACCCCAATGGATAAAGATACGTCATGAATCGAGTGAATGAAGTCGGACCGAGTTGCAGCTGCGTCTGTTAACACCTCGATTTATGCAGCTCAAGCCGTGCGATTTTCAAGACGTAATTCTTATATAATGGAGACAATATGTTACTCCGGGGAATGTGTGGCAGAATAACGCAGCATCTCGAGGCCATTCCACTTATATAATGATCAATCCAATTGCATGTAACACATGTCGTTAGTATCTTGTGGGCCAATACTTAACTGAACATTTTATAGAAAAATCCTCATAGGGTTGGATTGTCAGTTTACACTTAATACTCTCGCAGTCTCAAAACGTATATCATGTCTAGAAGCTATCGCGTTTCTACTCTGCAGGAGAGCTTCATTCGTCTTCTCGGATGGCGTCGCCGGACGAGTCAGGAATTAAATAGTAGTTTGTTCTGAATAAAATATACGTACTACAATTGTACCAAAGTGGACCTAAAATTTCACATTCATAAAATTCGCGAAGGGACATCTAGAAGAATGTTCTGAATTTCAGTCATAGGTCGAAGTAGCTCTGAATTTCAGTCAGGGCTCGAAGAGGCTCTGAATTTCAGTCAGGGCTCGAAGAGGCTCTGAATTTCACTCGTATCCTGTGCCTTCATTCGGATCAACTCTTAGCAGTTGCGCTCTTCTTATATGCTCGAATGTAGTCCCAGCGATCGTCCTTGACCCTTCTTAAGTACAATCCTCTACGATTGGCAGTCATCCGGGTTAAGTATATTCGGGGACGGCGAGGGCCTAACATGACGCCATCTCTTCACGACGTTCTGCTCTGCCTGTGGGAAATGGCCTCCCGACGAAGCTACTTAGCGGCTGAGTCTCCTATTACATATCAACTAGTCTGCAACTGCGACCAGCTGACTACGCACGATGCAAATACTATAGATTACCGGGTCGGCGGAAAGCGGGTCTTTGGCCTAATACATTTTTGACAAGGTGCAGCGGCAGTAGCAGCAACAGCATCGACGGGTAAAAGCATCAACACTAGTGGCTCCAGGAGATCAGCCGACGGATGGACGGGCTTGGGCTTTTATCAGGTCAGTGCGACGAACGAAAGGAGAGAGGCAAGCAAGCACTGCACGGATGATTTATTATATATATATATATATATATATATATATGTTCTCACCAATGAAACGCCATTGTGGAAAATAATGCTATGCGTGTTAATAGCATACTCGAGTTTCAATGTATTGTTTCGTGTAAGTCTTTATCATCTACCCAATACGCTATGTACCACAAGTGCTTAGTGCCACGTGCCGAGATATGTTAGCCTACTGTGAATGGCTATGAACGTCGACGTTCAAGCACGCTACCTAACATTGTTCTGTTAATGTTTCCAATTTAACCTATTCAGATCTAATCGGTTTAAAACTTAGCTATACCTGCGGTGTCCTAATGGATGAATCACATTAGCTTGCTCCATTTATCGTTATTGCCTCGTTACAATTATTAAGCTGCATTTCTTCCATTATCGTATTTCAGTTAGTCTACTACATTGAGCTACTCGTTGCTTCATCTATTCGATCGCATTGTTCTAATAATGCCATTACTTTACCTGCGGTTACCCAATTACCCTGATTAAAAGACTCAAGCAACTAGCTTATTCCAGATACTCCATTGCAACGATTATTGCGTTTCCGGGTGTCAACTATACCGCCCCGCTATTGCCACTAATCCATTACCTTGCAATAGATACTCGGTCACCCAGTTGAAGTCACGCGGTTACTTCATTGCTGTTACTCCGTGACCCCAAGATAAAACTGCACCAAATGGACAATATGTAAAAAAATCTTAAGGCACTTTCTTTTTTGGAAATTATGTGAAACCTTCACACTTAACGTGTTTTAGAAACTCTCAGCTATTTATGCTAAAAACTCCGTAATCGTTTCTATGGCAGAAAAGGGAAATTTGATTTTTTTAAAAATCAAATTTTATGCCGATTGTGTACAGTTTGACAAAGTAAACAACCTTCGCATTAGAATGTTTCATAAATTCTCGACCGTTATCTATATAAAGCGTAGTTCTAAGGTTACAACCGTCCATTGGGATTTTTACGAATCCGATTTTTCCCAGACATATCGTTTCTACAAATGGTGTTTTTTTGTTAAGTTAGGTTTACACACACAAAAATCACCGAAATCGCTTGAACCATTTTCGAGCTCGTAACGTAAATATGGGCATTTTTTAAACTTTCAGACATGAACCTGATTTTTCTCAGGCATGTCGTACGGTCTAGGTAGCTCTCACCAATACTTCTCACTGTTCGACTTCATTGTACTTCGCGAATGGACGTCTCTCTAGGAGACGTCCATTCTGAAGGAGCCATTACTAAGCGGATACTATGATAGAGTCGTAGCTTCACAGACAGCCTTGAAATGTCAGACGTTGCTGCTTTCTTCCAAATCTTTCATATTGGCTTCACTCATAGCCTCTTGACTACTTCCCGACGACTCCAATACTCGGATCATCCTTGCCACTAGGCCACTGTAAAATACACGCAAGCTCCTCGGCGCATGGCCTGGTCATCCTTGTATCACAGGCGAACCTTAGTACATGATAGACTAACCCTGCAGGCATGCAGGCTGCTGCACATCTTGCGGTTCGGCGATGAACTTGTCCACACATTATGATGTAGTTCTGCATTCGCGCGGGTTTCAAGCTTCCGCAGCTTTGGCCCCAACGGCCGGTCTACTATTGACCTTACCGTAGTTCGAACCTGAAAGGGAGACTCTCCGCACCTGTGTGCTGCCAGGGTCTCTAAGTGACAAAGCATTGACGTTCTCATGCGGAATCCCTTGCCGATGCCCGAATTTGAAATCGCGGTCCTGAAACTTCAACGCCCAATGAAGCAGCTTCGTCGCTGGCATCGTCATCCGCCTGGTAAGTGATCAGGTGTTCGCTTCGTGTCCAACGACACCATTATCATGGGTGACAGAGCGGCGCTTGACCGATGTGAACTCAGGTATTAAAGAAGCGACGTTTCTCACTACGAATAAAAACTCGAAGTGCTGAGATCAAAACTTGATCTCAGCATTCCGAGTTCGGACCAGTAGTGTGTTGGGAAATCGTTGGAAAATTGTCGGAAACGCCAACCCTTCTGGGGAGCAAAGGCCAACTTTCGATCCTAGAGTCGAGTGCTGGTTAACTGAGATCCGCCTAATCGCAAGAAAAACTGGTGAAAAAACTTCAAACCAAAAGGAATGTCACTAATATTAATTGTTAGCACATCAGAGAAGCGATAATGATGCAATTATGTGTAAAGAAAGGATCGGCGTTGTCTACATATGCAAAGATCGATTTTCGAGTATGAGACGTATGCGGCTTGCTATTTCTGGCGGGCTTTTTCTTCGAGCTAGGGTTTATGTTGTAGTAATACGGCTTATTTAATAGGTCGCTATTAAACAATTGTCAGCACTCCGGTAAACCTCTAAGTAATCATCCTGCACCCTCCATCTAGACTGTTGCAGCGCTCCAGGCCTAGCTCGGCTCAAGCTCTTTATAGGATTGTGGGTGCATCCTGTCTGAGTACAGGCTACGTATGTCTCCATTATTTCTACGTAATCGATACATTCAGGTTGAAGATGGATACTAATCATAGTGAGACACTTCCTAGATCGTTCTTATTTTCGCTCCAGGGTGAGCTGTCGAACTCCAAAAGGACATACAGCATTTCCGTTTTACTTATTCAAAAATCACTGATTGAAAACCGGTTGCGTAAAAATATATTACCTTCGATAATATATATTATTAAAGGGTAAAAGAATTGTTATTAATGGACAAGAAATATAAGGACATTGCGGTTTTTATGCATGTGTAATTAAAAAGCTTGAATGGCAGTATAGGGTGCAATAATGGGAAAACGTTTCATTAGAACATCATTGAAACCAAGCTTTGAAAGGAGTTCGTCCGTTGAGTAGTAATCTTTTTTAACGGTTTTCCATTTGTGGTCAAGATATCTGTAAATACTTGATTCTAAGAAAACCCGTGGAGGTTCTGCTGGAACTCGGAAAGATCGAAACGATGGGACCGTGTGGGCCGATCCCGACAATCAAAGTTTTTCATTAATCGGGGAAAGAAGGCACAAGGCCGCCGGCGCCGCTGCCACCACCGTCGAACTTCATTACTGGCTCGAGAAAAAGCTCGATTGAGAGAGAGGAGAGAGAGAAAGAGAGACCGACGAAGGCCATACATATCCTGCCAGAGCGTTGACCTTGGCATGGATACAATTATTTTTGTCCAAACTAAATCGAAAGAATCGGTAGCGTTCTTTTCTATTCGATTTGCAATTACTTTTGTTTTTCTGTGTTTTGCCAAAGCGCATTGATTAGGACCGTTACGAATGTGCGTATAGACTAGAACAAGGACTGGAATGTACGATAAGCCGAACATTCCGATGGTACAGAGACAAGTGGCGAGAGCTGGCTGGCCACTGGACCTTTTGTCTCGCTTTGCTCGGACAGGAGTTGTATGCTTAGTCAGAGCATTTTATAGCCTCGAGGAAATTGCTAGCGACCTTTTTTTTTGCAAATGGTTGTTTACCTTGTAAGCCGCAAGTTATGATACAATAGCTGGTTTATATATATATATATATATGGGGCGTTGCGAAATGCGTACATATACTTGCATGGTATCAGAACCACTTGCACGGCCACGGTTACGCTGCATATATAGTTTCCGCAATTCTCTGCTCATGTATAAAGTAATAGTCTCTCATGTATAATGGTGCGCATTTCTTCCAGGCTTGTCTTTGAGTGTTAGGTTATTGGAGCATACTTGAGCGAAATATTTAGTTAAACATGAATAGGATTGAGTATTAAGAGGTAACTGTACCGCTAATCGCAAGGGCCGGTTGCTGATGATTTAATTTATTTCACTTTTAACAACTTTTCGTATATATATATATATACCACGAATTCCAACTTAAATACATATTGGATAAAAAGTTATCCTCCTAACTCATCTGATGAGCTGCCCCATTTCTAGAATAAACTTTAAGACGGATGCGATCATCGAGCTTCTCTCGAGGCATAACAACTCCCATTGTCACCGCTGACAATAATTCCTCAAATGATGGGAGGGTTAGATAGTCAACAATGAGGTCTTTCATCCTTTCGAGCATTTCCAAAAACCTCACTTGCATCCGCCGGCCGTCTTCCTGTAACTCCCCCTCTATAACTGATCGGACTTGAACAATGACGTTGCTATATGATGACGCGACGATGGACTCAATCGGTCTTGTTTACGACAGGCAATGACTCCATCTGCTGTCGGTGGTCGCGTTTGTGTGGCATTCGGGGACTCGCGTAGTTGCAGGCTTATATGTGTAGCAGACTATGTGGCTGCCTACCAGAGGCTCGTAACAATGGGGGCGTCTTTTTGGGATTCGTTCTGTGAACAACGTAACATAGGATACTAGAATATCACTTCTATAGGTGGCGCTCGGGGGCGGTGGCGGAGGTGGCGTGTCATTAGCGTAGATGCCGTTGCTGGTGGGCTCTGCCAGCCTGGATATGCGAGATGGAGTACCTTGCCACGCTTGACGCAGTCGAGCGTACTTTTGGGGTGGGTAACGGGTGGAGAACGGAGATAAAAGACGAGGGAATAAAGCCTGGATGAACACCACAGGACTATATCGCAACACACACAAACGCACGAACATATAATATATATATATATCTATATATATATATATATATGTATATATACACGATCTAACCTAAAATGCGGTATCTAATCTTATTTACAACCAACGTTTAACGGTTTCGACAGCAACGTGAAAAATAGCACAGAAGCTTACCTTCGAGACTCTCAAACTTCAATGAGTTGCGTACTTTTGTGAACACCCTGTTTCTATAACATCCCTATGGACATAACATATCAATATATTTATTTCGACGGACGACCCAGCTGCTACATCAGAGCACTCCCGCGGCTCAAAAAATAGTTGACTATCAAAGCGCGCAATGCTACCACCCATTGTCTAATACCAATCGAGGGAGAACAACGGTATCGACAATTGCTGGTGTCTCGCACCATACATCAAATCCTCGTAAATCGGTTGCCCACTTCAGGGTTTCAGTCCGCACGTTATTTATACTTCAACGTCCAGCAGCTACGCCTTTATCTAGTAGCAGATGGGGCATACGTACGCTATTGCACCATTTCATGCTGTTCAAGCGGCTACCGTGTTCCTTGCTCCATCATTGTTCTCATCTTGTGTACTCCCGCCATTCCCCTACCCCCGGAGCCCTTCTATTCTCTCAGTGTTGTCCGTGCCTCAAACAGTTCTTCCAACGTCGCTTTCTCTAGCATGCGATTCTTCGCGTGCCATAATTACTCAATGCCCACCCTTGTCCCGTGCGTTAGCACTGCTTTCGCCCCGCCGCTTGCTTTGCCTGGGTCTGTTTCCCCTTCATCTCGCCCAACCATACTCAGGCAAGCGGACAGCCAAACGCTGCCAGGACTGTAGCCTCGCAGGGCCCGATCACTCCCACGCCCCCGTGACTCTCTATCTATCTCTCACTTGCAATTCTGCTCTCTGTTTCTCTTTAGCGTAAGACGTATGTGCCTCCTTCTCTGACGACTTGTGGTCCGCCCCTTCGTTTACAGAGGAGAAATTATTTTATAGCGAGCAGCTAGATGGTGGCAGAAGAAGGGAAGAAGAGGACGCATGAGCTATGGAAATAATGGCGTACAAGCAAGGAAAGTTGCAGGACAATTAAGTGATATAAAGGCGTTGTGTTTCTATGGCCATTAACATCTCGGAGGATTATCCCACGGGTGATTCCCACCCCCATAACTTACGTTCGCTTGGCTGTTCCCAAGGCCCCGACGGGAGGCCTTAAGGACTCACCAGCTCGCTCTAGTATTACACATTGTGGGAGTCGTCCTTTCTCACTGTTCATGTGCTCTAACTGTTAGTCATCTATCACACGCTAGCCAACATTAGTCGTTAATACGACGAGTGAGGAAGTGGCCGTTGTCGCCTCGTAAGATCGCAGCTCGCTACACCGTCAGCATTAACTATACGCACAAGTGCGGCTACCAGAATGCCTGAATGCCTGAATATATATGTCTGCTTTTATGCCCTTACGAGAACGACTCTCGGACTTCGGCCGTTGAGTTGATTGATTCAGATACCTGCCAGTGCACACCAGACCTTTCCTGAAGGTTAGAAGTACTGCTCAGTTGAACGTATCTCGTTATAGTCCCCCTGTTACCCTGAACGGATCCAGAGCTAACACGACAACATTGCTACACGAATGTTTACGTAACACTTGTTGCCAGTTAATTCACACATTTCTAATCATAGTGCTACTCGCGTGTGATATTTGAAGAAGTGATGGTCCGGAAATTACCGTCGGAAATTTATCGGGAGTATATTATAAAAGCTAGGAAAGGATTACTCTATTTTATTACATTGGTAACTTTTTCTTGATAATAAGGTTTCAGTTGAGTAAGATTCAAGTCTACAGCAAGGCTTATGTTTTTCTTATATAAGGTTCACATATAAGAAAAACATAAGCTTACAGAGAATGCAGCATCTGTTACAACTCTAAACTCAGTTTTCTCTTAATTGGAGGCCCACCGTTTTCCTAGCTGTTAACTTAGGTCTTACCCAACTGTGAGTTTGGCCTACTTTGGGCTACTTTTGGCCCCCCTGTATATGAATCATATCCAATCCTCTAAAGAGACCTACGATCGGGTATACATGAAAGTACCCTCACATGAATATGCGGTTCTGGAATTATTCACCCAAGCGCCTCTACAGCAAATCAATCCAAACAAGTCAGCTGTCACCTAGATACAAATTATATTTTCTTTACTTTTTTACTTCATTAACTATATAGTCGATTGTTTCCAACCTGAAATGTGCCAATTTTTTACTGATAAAGGAAGGTAAAGGTTGATTGGTTTATTAAACGGACTGCAATTTTTACAACGCTTAAGTTCTTTTATGTGTCACCACGTGGCACGACTCGAACCGGTCATTAATTTATTGACACTCCAGCCACATTAATTATCGGACAATGCCGCTTCGGTACCATTTTTAACAAAGGGCTATCATGTTGCTCACAGACTGTAATGCAAATTGAGTGAAACATTATTTTTGACGATTATCTACGTGGCCACAGAACAATTCTGATGCAAACTTACTTAAATAGCTCTTATTCTATTTCCAGGTTTACACAACAAGCATCAAAATGATTCATTGAAAAATGACTCTACTTGTCCGAAAGTAATGATTTTCTTCATTTTGAGTAAGACGGAATTAATTAGAGAAATTTCGTAATAAATTAAGGAAAATTCCACACTTAATGAAGAAATTAGGACCAAAATGGCGGTACAGTATTTCCTATGGAATGTATCTATAAAATGCAGATTTCGTAGGATCGCTCAATATTAAACTATATTAACTTTGACTATTTGAATAAAATTGTCCTTCAACCGAATGTCCATACAGGGCGAATGCGTTACGCTGATTGCATTTATGTGATGTCTGATATGATAATAAAGTGAATTTCATAATAATTTTACTTTCACCTATAACAGCACAAGCAACAAAACAATGTGTATTGTCTAGCATGAAGCTTATTCATTTGTCTATGCTATTCTTAATTACTACTCCACTGTTGAATGGTAATTTCACCTTGACCTCTATTGAGACATCGCCTCCACCGCGACGACATGTTTTATATCGTACATCATTTATAACAAATGTATTATCACATGATACTATAGTCGGTTAGATTTTACACTTACCTTGTTTGTTGCCTTACCTTCATCCAGGTATTATTGTATTGCGACTGCTCACCGTCCATAGTACCGTATCGATCGAGCAGCATCGCCCATACTTTGCTGCCTATTCTGGCACTGTCAAACAAAATGATAATGCTCAACAGCGGCATTCAGGGCGAGCAACCGTGCGGTAACAGCAGCCCTACCTACGTATAGATAAGTTCAGTGGACTGACGATAGCATGGCCGGGAATAGCGCCAAATGAAATGGCGAGGCGGGTGAATTCTTTGAAACCGATCGATGCATGTACATCTACTCGAGCCTGACAGGCTTAGGTGGGGTCGGTTGGGCCAGGACTAGTGCGAAGGACCGAGAGAAATAGCGAGCCATATAAATATGCACATAATGACCGCTTATTGATTTATGAAACAGCGTTGTGCTCCCTGCCAGCAGTGACATGATGCAAAACTGGTCGGACCGCTGTCTGTTACAAATGGGCGGACCTGGGACGGGGGCGTATAGACCGAAGCATCAGCCCCGGCAACAGCGTATCGGCCGTATCGGATAAAGACCAGGAGCTTTTGAGCGACGGGTCCCTTGATCCTTACTGTACATCGCTGAGATGCATCAGAGATGTAGAAGAGATATTTGAAAGCGGGTGCCATTTGTCAATTGTCAACTCGCCTGTTGTTTGTCTAATGGTGAAGCAGGCGCACATCGATTGGTTGGCTTGCTATGTCATACTTTTGGCTTGCTGCGATCAATGTATTATTTAAATCATATGGAATTTCCATTATATATGCATTGTGGTCGCAAACAGTCGGGGGAACCACATTCGTTGTCCGTTTTCGCGTCGGTCATCTCGAACCTGAAAATTATCGTCTTACTGTGAATGCTCGCATCTGGGCGTGTCTGGCTGCCATAGCAATTCGGTGTCGTCGTTTATGAGGACATTATCGAGTGTTGACGACGCTTTCAACAGCAAGGTCTACGTTGTCGAAAAGTGGCATGAATAAATGCGAACACGCCTGTACGTATTTTACGTATTTTAATTTTAGTCATTTTATGAACGTATGCTATTTTAATTCGTTCACTTGTCTGATGCAACAAGGAACCGAAGAAAAAATTCGAATTTTAACAGTAGAGACAGTCACTCTAAAGGGGAGAATCAAAGTGTTGTGAAACAGATAAACAAGATGTCCACGGCAAAATCGAAAGTCATCAAAACAATGTTTACGAAAGATCTGTATAGCACTGGATCAAGGGAATCAATGTAAAGGGTTTTCTTCGTCAACCTGACATCCAGCCAGTTCGCCTTGATTTACAATAGAATACGCTGTGTAGAGATTAACTAATATAGTGGATGCGGTGGATACAGTGACACGGCCTCCTAAAGAACACAAAGTCACTGGAGTTCATCGAATATGAAACCGAACGATAAAAACGTTGACATTTTAATTGCCTCATAACTAGAATGACATACTCGTGATGTGGTCCTCGTGTTAGAGCATATTTATGTTTAACTCAACGTCACATTATTTTTGTACTGTCTTAAATTAAGGAGAATTAAAACAAGCATTGAGATTAGAGCTGTATTCATAATTGTCGTCATTTAACGGTATGTGACATTAATAATTACCATTTATTGTACTATTAGGGTATATCATGCGAAGTGTTCAGCCTTTCGAATGGCGCACAGTCCGAACCACGCGACACAATCCGTTCATACTTGGAGTGCGCGTGCGGCAAGAACGTGGCTTCCTTTCGAGCGGTTTCGATACGATCAGAAAGATGGACACTGCACCAAAAAGTGCAAATTCCCCCAAAAATAAACGGGAAATCATCATGTGTTTGTTTCTCCAAGGACAACCTCCAGCTGAAATCCATTGACAATTAGTGAACGCGTACGGCAGGTCTGCCTTAGGCCAGCGAACGGTGCGACGTTGGTGCGAGCGATTTAACACTGGAAATTTTGGCATCAAAGCGGGGACCAGCAATCAGATGCGCCAAGGGACGAACGGATTGACAGAATCCAGGCAGCTTTTGAGCAAAGTAGAGCTTGGTCCATGACGTCTTTGTCGGCAATCAATGCAAAATGGGTTCCCCATACAGTGGGTGCTGACCAGATGAGAATGCGTGTGGAGTGTTCGACATTTAATTTCAAGACTTATACGCAACAAACCAGTCTCTTAGAACACACAGTGTCGATAGACGTCTGTGGCAGTGCCAGATAGATTCGGACGAAAGGTGATGATGATGATACTCGCCCTGGATATCAAGGGCAGTTGCCATTGCGAAATATTAGCTGCAAAAGAAAAACTCAATACTACCCGATATCTCGACTTCTTGAAGAGATTGATGAAGAAATGGCGTGGGGATCGACAGCACCGAGTGTGGTGACTCGATGACAATGCAAGACCTCACCGCAATGCTGAAATTACGGCCTGCATGGAGGGGAACAATATCGAGCGATGGCATCAACCCCCAGATTCTCCTGATTTAAGCCCATGTGATTATGGTTGTTTCCATGCATTAAAAAGGGCAATAGGTGTGGTTCCATATGCAAACGTCGACTTACTCACAATAGCAATAGATAACGAAATTATAAATAGAAATACGAATGGTAAATATTTGGTTGCGGCCAGGCGTCTGGGACGGAGATCGCTGCTCACGCGGCTCGCGCCTTCATCCACGCTCATCCAGACGCGGCCCTGGTCAAGCTTGATTTTCGAAATGCCTTCAACACGGTCCGCCGAGATCTCGTTCTGCGAGAGGTCGCTGAGCACGTCCCTGGCCTCTTCCCTCTGGTTGACCTGGCCTATCGTAGCCCCTCCCATCTGATTATGGACAACGCCGTCATCAGCTCAGAGTGCGGGGTCCAGCAGGGGGACCCGCTGGGCCCAGCCCTCTTCTGCCTGGCCCTCCGGCCCCTCGCGGTGTCCCTCCAGTCACGTCTGCGGCTGTGGTACATGGACGACGGAATGTTGGCGGGTGATCCGGCGACCGTCGCCTCCGACGTTCAGCGAGTACTCGACTACGAGGGGCGCAGCGGCCTTGCCCTCAACCCCACGAAGTGCGAGATCTTCTCTTTGGACGCGCAGCCCGACCTCCAGCGGTCGCTCCCAGGATGCCGTCTCACCCAGAGGTTGTCCCTCGAGCTCGTCGGCTCCCCTCTTACGGACGAGGCAATCCGGCCGCTACTGGACCGTTGCCTCGAGAGGACGGCCGTGATGCTCGACCGACTGCCCCTGTTATCGGCTCACCAGGGGCTGTTCCTCCTCCGGTCCTGTTTCTCGGCGGCACGCATGCAGCACTTGCTTAGGACATGCCCGGCCGGCACTGAGGCTTCAGCCCTTCACGAGTATGACGAGTTGGTGTTGGACGCCCTGACCACGATCCTGAACCTCCAGCTTCCTCCGGAAGCGGCGTCGCAGGCTACCCTTCCGGTCCGCTTCGGTGGCCTCGGCATCCTCAGTGTACGCCGCTTGGCTGACGTTTGCTACGCCGCGTCGCTTACGGCGGTTGCCGACATGGTTGCTACAGTCCTCCCCCCCGAAGCGCTCGCCCACTTCTCCGCTTCCCGGGAGGCTGCCCTTGACCAGACGGGCGTCCGCGCTCGGGTCCCTCCGAACAAACAGAGCAAGCAGCGGGTATGGTCCGATGCCCTGCACCAGGAGCTGCGGGACTCCCTCCTGGCCTCTGCGCCACACGTTGCTGACCAAGCTCGCCTCCGGGCTGTCGACAGGCCTGGTGCGGGGGCGTGGCTCCACGCGCTGCCCTCCTCGTCCCTTGGTACGGCTCTCGACGATCGCTCCCTCCGCTTCTGTGTGGGCCTTCGCCTCGGGGCCCCTGTAGTTGCGGCGCACAGCTGCGAGCGTTGCGGGGACCCCGTCGCCACGAATGGCCATCACGGTCTCTCGTGCGAGCGCAGCGCCGGTCGCCATCCGCGACACACGATGCTTAATGACACGCTCGTGAGGGCCCTCCACTCCGCCGGTATCCCTTGCACAAGGGAGCCACAGGGCCTCGACACCTCTGACGGGCGCCGCCCTGACGGCCTCACCCTTATCCCCTTCCATCGAGGCCAGCACCTGGTTTGGGACGGCACTGTGGTTGACACTCTAGCACCTTCTTATGTCAACCACTGTGCAACCATCTCCGGTTACGCAGTAGCGCGCGCGGAGCGGGCAAAGCTGAGGAAGTACGCCGCACTCCAAGCAACGCACCTGTTTTCCCCCCTTGCCTTTGAGACCCTGGGCGGGCACGGCCCACTCACTGCGAACTTCCTCGAGGGGGTCTACCATAGGTTGATCCGCGCCACCGGGGACAAGCGCGCTGGCTCTTTATTCCTGCAGCGCCTGTCCCTCGCTGTGCAGAGAGGCAATGCCATCGCCTTCCTCGGGACATTGTCGTCCTCATCCCCCCCCCCCCCCATAATCCCTAGAAATTCCGACCTACTGTATGTTTACTTGAGAGTTGTTTGGCTATCTCAAAACTAAAGTTGGCGAGTACCTCTAACTCTTACCAAAATATCTTTGTTCTAACCTATTTAGTTCAAAAGTTATTGACATTCAAAGAGCGGACAGTTCGCATGATATGGCCTAATATTTTATTTTCTTTGACGGGTTACATTGACAGGCGTCATTTGTGTCATGTCTTTTTTATATTGGCTACACTACCAAGTCTAACGATCAACGACGACGAACTGCTGCTAACAATTTCCTCCAACTCCGACAGATAAGTTGGCTGACTCTCAGCCAACATTTAACGTCCACGGAATTGCTTTTTGCATTGACAGATATCCGACTCGATTTAAGGAGACACTCATAGCAGCCATTGCGCAATTGCCGTGACCTATTTTTGCCGACGTATTCTAATCCGTCCTAATGGATTTTACATCAAAGTGCGCCACCATTTGCTTTGCCGAAGTACTGGCGCAATCGTGCAATGACAAACGGACCCGTTCCTTTGGAAGCTTGCGAAGATTTAGCTGGGTGAATTCAGGAGAGTTAACAAGATTTCTTCGCTATCCTCGGCGGCAGGAGAAAACGCCGGGCGTAGTGGCTTATAAAAATACTTTAAACACGCCATGCTAAGTGGCTGTTCACTACTAAACTGTAGAAAGGAAAATTACTATGGTGTCCCCATGATGGATGTCCAAACGGCATCGATTGGGTTGAGCTTTACCAATACGAATTAATCAAGATGGTACTGATGGGCTGGTCCTTACAATTAATAACGCATCGGGAAACTAGGCCAAAGGACACAGCTGAAACATATTGTTGCCTTCCGCAATCTAGGATGGTAGCACATACCTACAAAGCTGCAGGAATATGCATACACATAAAAATTCCCCGACATATATGTCTGCTGGAGCATTAACATGTCTTGTCAAGCAGTACGGATCACAGAGCTGTACATAAAACTCTATCTCGCCCACCGTTCCAGCGTTCTAATCATTTAGTGAGGATGGTTTGCATTAGATAACGTAACGTACTCGTCAATAAATCAATCGGCCCGGTCAGCTACCACGACCCGAATCGATTTCTATGTATAATATATGGTACAGTGCTGAGCAAAGACCCATCTAGCATCATTCAGTGACAATCACCTGCCTAAATAACACCCTTGGCGTCTAAAATGAATTAAGCTGATTTCGAACAGAACATCTAATGCTTACAAATAAACACCTCATTGATTGGCTTCAGATTCATGCACATGTACTCATGGACACCGCAGGCGGTCTAGCAAAACAATGGAAAATTACATCAGGGAGTCAGTCCGCTTAACCATCAGTTCACTCTATCATTTTTATAATAGTTGCCCACCGAGTGTTTTTTTTTGCGTTAATTTCACTTCAATGGCAGGTGCCACATGAGGTCAGACGCCACAGAGTGAAACTCGTCCACGATTAATATCTAACAAAGTACATGCGCAAATATATTGTATAGGCTTGTATAAACTGTCGCCGCTCTGATCCCTGGCTTATGGTTCAAGCACGCAGTGTCGTGCGGCTTGGTGTGAGCTCCCGGGGAAATGCTGATTGTTATGCAAATTAACACTTTATGCAGGCAAGGCCGTCGAAAATGCATGACTCTCTCCGTCGTGTTTTATACCTTGTCAGACATGATTTGGTAAAGCAATGGTATTAAGCGATCACGTATATACTCCTTGTTACACAAAGCTGGGCTTTGCAAGATGATTTTGCTTTGATAGGATATGAAGTAATGTGCCCGATACAAAGCAAGGTCATACAAGCACATATCAAGTGTAGCCCATATATGATAGAAAATGATTAATTATGCCCGAGGTGTCCTTGCTTATTCTCATCTGTACCAGAAGGCGATGTGGTCAGCGACACGAAGACCAGGTCTTAAATGTAGATCCAAAATAGGAACGGCGCTAATTGTGCTGGACCCTATGGATACAATCAACTTATATATTATAATACAATGTCAACCTGAACCCAATCGTTCCGGCGTTTACCGCAGCTTTTTTTTGGGCTGACCCTCAGCTGTTCCCCTATGTAACAAGCACGTACGCGAGCAACAGCAAACTCCTTGATTTTATGACGAGGGGGTTTCTTGCCTCAAGGCTTACGCAACCCCAGAGACCGAATGAGTTATACTTTAAGATGGAAAGTGGACAATAACATGGTGACATCTGCTGCGATCGCCGATAAAGTCCCTTAGATTCATTGCATTGTATAATTCGACATAAACTATCAAATTTGTTGAGTAGTATTTGTGCTACTACAATCGTTTCTGAAATTAGAATGTAGCAGCTTGTAATACTCTAGAGTCTCCCTAAAGCATACTATTTGCTTGTGCGTCCCTCATTCACTTTCGAGGGCCTTCAAATAATTGCATTTATCTATTTCTGCTATATATTAATTTTTATTAGTGCTTCTCATCAGACACGTTTGAAAATGGTGAAAGACACTATTGATTCGCGTGCTATTTGACCGCTTTGATCAGTTCTATTTGCAATTCTGCCCCGCACTCACTCGACTCGGCCCGTTTATTACACCACTGCACGCTGGAAAATGTTATCGCTCTAATGGTGTGATAAAGTAAAGCCGAAACCCCTTCCTAATCGATGTAATGATGCTGTTTTCCGCTCGAAACGCGCGTTTGAACAGACAATTTCCACGATGTGTCGAAATTGTATCCAAGCCTCCAATTTCCTATTCATTCTCACCACTATCCACTACTTCCTATGGGGAATCAGCGGCCATCGAAGCTCGTACTACGGAAGTAGCTGGTGGCCATCACTGCGACCCTCTTACACTCCATAGGCTAACATGGCTGGAGTCCACCGACGCGCGGACTCGGTCCCATGCTTCGCCCCCGCCATACAGACGGGCCTTAGTCAGTGCTGACCCTCAGAGCAGCCTCCGCACTAGGATTGGGTAAATACTGACCATTACAACTGGGAAGTAATTACACGTAAGTCAACCTTTATCTACCCGATGCTAACTTAAGTCCCGAAAGCACACCCATGAGGAACTTTATTCCCAAGGGTGCCCTCCCCCTAAGGAGGCAGAGTTATATTGGTGGGCGACAGAGAATAAAACAAGCCGCATATAATGTGGTTCTTTCGAAGGTCCCTGCATGTGGCAGTGCCGTAATGACTTAATGTACTCGTAATAGCCTCAAACTTCTGTGCGTAATGCGAGACAGGGAAACTCCCATGGCATTGTTTCCTACCCATGAGTAGCCACATGCATGAAGCAACCATGTCGGAGGAAAATTTAGAGCGCCTTCATATAGGTATATATTTTGAATGGGAACGTGGAGTCGTTCGTTTGTTCAGGGAATATAGTTTGTTATGAACTTTTTTTCTATTCTTAATGCTCAGTACGTCCATTCAGTCATTCACTTATCTATACTATCCATCCATTGATCTATCACCTACTTAGCTGTCTATCTATCTATTGCACGGATGTATACGCTTTTACTAGTTAAGGGCAGTATGTAATTGGGTACGTGCGCACGGTGGCTAGCCGAACTTATGCGGGTTAAGTTAGGATACGCCGCCCTGTCTTGTCTACCTGCTTGCCGTCTCAGCCCTCAGAATAGTTCTGAAATACAAGTCTTAATATAAAATTTCTACGATACAATTCTTCTGTTTGGTATAAGCAGACAACACTGTATGCTTACGTCAAATAATCCGCGGGCATGGTGTGATGGGTAAGGGAGACAGTAGTAGAATCAAAGGGAGTTTTGAATCCGAATAGAGCCATATTTACCCTTACAGGCAGTATCTCCGCAATAAGATTTGAGAAGTAGTAGTGGCAACTAATGTGGTCTGCGGCACAGCTACCACTGTGCGGAAAGGAAGGCACCGTATCCGCCCTGTTTGCGTCATGAGTACTGCGTGTTTACACACGCGGGGCTTTCTATAGACACCCTATTGACCAGAGTAGTCGTTTAGGGACGGAAAGCGGACAGAAGTCCCAGAGAGGAGGTCTGGGGTGAGAGAGAAGGGAAACAGCTGAAAGTCAGCTAACCATCTCCGTACGGTGAGGGGATGTGTGGTGCTCGTGAGTGGCTTGTACATATCTCACCGCCCTTACTGAAGGAGTGTGCTAAGCGATACCGGGACGGGCAGTGCTGTTGAACATCGTCAACAATTCGTAAACACAGGGATGTAATAGCACATACCACAACTTCCATCATGCTTTTACTAGTTCGCAGACGTACAACGAATAGTAGAAATACACTTCATTTATCCGATTATTCTCATAAGTCCCTCAGGATAAGCAAGCCCAAGCGTACAGCTACATACATGATGAAGAATCGAAAATGTCCAAGCGTATCAGTTTCAATACATAGACAACTATTGATGCTTGTTCCGTATCGTATGCCTATATGCAACCCAACTCACGAGCAAAACTAGGACACTGACCTGACCTTCTTTCGTAACTCGACGCGAGGCGATCAGAGGAACTGATCGGAAAATCAAACACATTCCAAACGGTAATGATCCTTCGTCGCTTCCACTCGATTCCCACGGCTGGCCTGTATTTTCCCGTTTTTTCCCTCCGAGAAATCGAATCTCGAATTGGAAACGGTGAGTTCGAATCGAGTTGCCGTTTGGCAAATGTTCACCTAACGAGTTTTAAATTGGGCTCCACCCTCCCAGGGGACGGCCATATTGATTCGCGAACTCGGTGCGTTTGATTCGGTACTAAAATTGTCATCAAATGGAAACAATATACTCGAACATGATTTCTATTATAATTATTATCAATCGTAGGGTAACAAACTAATAAAATTATACATATTCCCAACTTCTTTGTTTCGTTCCTTTGTTTATCTGAACGCCGACAGACAGGCATACTGGGACCTTCCCTGTGTAGGCAGATCTGGAAGAGTCTCAATCGAACAGAACCAATTAACAGAACGTATTCACGATTCGTTTTGTGCCTCCCTACCTCGTATGCTGCTCGGATGTTGTCGACATTCGATGGCGACTATGGGTCACACAACCAATTGCTATAGTACACACCCTGCTCGCATGGATCACTATATCTAATTGCAACACTACGGCTACAAATCATCCTCGGGAACGGGAGGGCAAGCTTGAAAAATTGCACTTCGTATTCGACTTGGCGTGGCCAACAGCAGTGATTGAATGAGATGCGCTTTTTTACCCCGACTCCTATTCTCAATCTGATCGATTACAAGAGGCCCTGTGCAGCGCGTCTTTTGAGTTCCAGTTGTAAGCTGGTAGGCTTCACCGGAGTCTCGAAATGATCCATGGATGAGAAATGGTAGGGCGTTTCATCTGTGCATATCATCATGGAAGGGCCTAGCTGTCAAAACCTACGTCTCGAGTAAGGTATAGATGTTAGCCACCCTGATGTTGACTGCAGATCACCACTTGGTGGTAAACCTATTTGCTTAATGAGTCCTATATATTCTGTACGCGCATGTGTATTTCAGTCGCGTTGTGTTGCATCCAAGGTATTTCCGGTATGTCCACCTGGGTATGTCGTGCGTGGTATACCTGATAAAGTGTCTTAAGTTCGCAGTATGCTTTAACATATCTGACTTTAATGTATGCGGCGTATGCTGAGTGGAATGCTGTGAGGGACCATATTACCGTACTGCGAGCTACAATCTGACGAGAGGGATCTCATTAAACTCTCGAAAGTGCAACCGCGTCGAATGACGAAGCATGAAATTGCGAGTAGGACATTTATTTATCTAAAATCACGACCTTCTTTGTTAGTTTGTGGACATTATTGCGGAGGTTAATTACGGCTATAACGAGTTACGGCGTGGTATTAGGGATTTCTATATCATATTTCTTTATTTCCAGAGATTATCATAAGGCAAAAATAAACGGTAAAATGAAGCGGCCGACGGCATGTCCCGATCAGCGCACGCGCGATCGAATTGCGACCTTGAAGACTATTTAGCTTGCGCAGCAAAATGGTTCCGTTTGATAATTTTGACAGTGTGCTGGCGTAGCATCATCTCCAGAATCGGAGCAAAGAAGGATTCTTTTTGACGGGACTTTCATAAATACAAAAACAATACGGCTCCTGTCCAAACGGTAGAAGGTGTGCCTGTACAAGCATTTTCATTAAAAAAAATGTCAGTGTAATTAGCTATTCTACTATTCAAAGAAATCGAATTGAATAGAGTAAATAGCTTCGCACAAGTCTCTATAGTCACTTGTGCTGTCCTTTCGCCGACGGTTTTCCATAGACAAAGGTAATATCAGCTAAATAAAAAAAAAAAGCAAAAACGTTCTCTACTTCATAGAGTTATGTGCAGCACTCTAATTTACTATCATCATTTATCGCCGTTTATTTTCTCCTCATGCGTCTAACGGGGTCCCACGGTTAAACCAGCCGATGGGTATATTACGGCCGATACTACATGTATAGTTTCAACGACCTACGCTGATTGGGGTGAGTATACGTTGCGAGGCGGGCTCGCAACGCACTCACTGCTGGGGCGGTGTTTCGCAAGGTAGTCACCTACCGACTTCGCCCTCATCGTTTCTGCCCTTCTCGCTGTCTGTTCCTCTGTCTGTCTGTTTGTCTCTTGAGCGTGCCGCCTATGCCTCCTTTTTCTGCTACTTGACGATCGTTTGGCTAAGCGAGTCGTCGGCAGGCGACAAATGTTCCACTGCCTTGCTTCGCTTCTGGCCCGCGCGTAGCACTTGGAATGTGAAGCAAGTTAAGGCTAAGGAAGGTGGGCGCCGTGGAACGCAGGGTGGTACGACATAACAGCAGTGAAGCAAGAGGGCCGTTGTTAGACTCGGCCACCGACTGAACGAAACCCGCCGGCGTAAAGCGTGCAACGGCGAAAGGCGTAAAGCGTCTGCTGGAAGGGGACGTCTGGGAAGGGTGCTATTTTGTAGCTTGGCTTTGGCGTTGGCGGAGACGACGCCGCCGCCGGCAGCCGAGAACGACGGGACGACTGAATGTTTCGAACCGTAACGAGACGGGAGCCGCGACTCCAACCTCCACTCAAGTCGATCACCTTCCAACGTTGTCTTTCTTTTCTTCTCGTTCTACTAGTGCAAGTGAGTACATGTGTCTGTGTGTATGTGATGTCGGCGGGGCTCTGCCAGTTTGCGCGTGTGCCAGTTTAGTCGTATCGGCGAGCAGCAGCAGCCCAAAGAAAAAAGGGGTGATTTCTAAAACGTTCACCACGTCCTACGACGACGACCACCACCAGTGCAAGTAATACCACTACAACTACCCAGCATTTGCTGGCCGCTCTGCCACGAGCCTGGCTCTCTCACTTTCTCTACCTCTTTTTTTTCTCTGCATCTACATTCACCTATCAGTAGCATCAGGAGAAACTACAGTGGAAAGTACGATGGACCAAGGCTCCCTGCTGCTGTGAGTCGTTTCCCGAAATCGTGATCCTTCTCCTTCGTACCGGAGCTCAGTGCATTACCGCATTGCTTCTGCACTGCTGGGCTCGGTCGCTTTTGCCAGTATGTCCTTACCATATATCCCACGCGCACACACATAGCCACGCGTGTGGTGAGGAGACTGCCGCATGCTCGAAGGTATCTCGGAGGCCTGAGAAGGAATCCTCCCTATTTCGACGTCTACATCGTATTTCGGTGTATCTATGTGCGCACCCGGTCCGTGTGCCTTTTTGTTAAGACTATCCTTATTTTTCTTTCCACACACCTCGCGCACGGTTTGTCCAGGATGCAAATTACTCGTCCGTTCGTTGGCTCGTTCCCTCGTTCAGCGGCTGCGACCGACTGGATCGCTTGGCCAGGAGCTCGGGGGCTTCGTTGTCCTTCTTCCGTGCCGTGCACGGGTCGTAAGGTCGCAATCCGTTTTTTTCTGCCATCCCCTCCACCGCCTTTGCTTTGCCCCTATCGCGTCCATGGTCCGTATCCTTTTTCTTCTCCCGTAACGGCTCCCAAGCCCTCGAGAGGTGCTACTCGGTGTCCTTCTTGGCTTGTTTTAGGAGTCTGCCTACTGCTCGTCTGTCCATGGATCTCATCGCCCACCCATGTTCGCCTATCTCCTTAGTTTCTTCTTACCTTCCTGCTGACTGCCTCTTGGACAGCTGGCCTTCTCGGCAGGCTGCAGCTCGTCAAAAATGTATTAAGCCAATGAGCCGCGTTTCCGCTCCCGGCGGAGAAGTGAGACGACGACATGGTGTCTTCTGGTCACCTTGCATAGTCTAGTCAGCGCACATAAGGAGACGGACTCCGGAGAAGAGGAGGAGGATGACTGCGGGGCCATCATGAACGACTAGCAAGGAGGCGTCCTATTAAGCCTTTTCGCTACGCAGACATAGGAGTGGATGGGGCAGCGACTAACCGGGTCAGAACAGTGAGCGGAGACGACAACCGGAGGATCGACCTAAAAGAAGGGGTGACAGCTAGACAGAGTAGTAGTATTATTAGTAGTAGTAGTGCTACCGTGATAGCACGAAGTTACATACACGCGAATATACATACATGTTTAACCAGTACTTCTGCGGTGAGAGCAAGAGAAGTGCATAGTTCCAGTTTTATATATATATATATATATATCTATATATATTATATATATCGCTTACAAAATCGGAGATGTGTTGGCGAAGACCTTAAGTATTCGAAATACTTTCATCTTAATGTTTGGAAAGGAGACTATGGAAGCACTGAGGCCAGATTAAGCTGTACCAACGTTACACAGCGGTACCGGAGTCATGGAAAGTTAGCTCAGGGTCAGCTAAGAAAAACAGAAAAGGTTGTTTGCATTGGAAAATATGCTTTCACGCTATGATGCGGTACACAGATAGCGTATATTATGTTTTTATTCGTATAACTCATTGCGAAACTTAATCATATACGCAAGAGTAAACAATTATAAAGGAATAAATCGAAATAAAGTTCGAAGCCATGATGGACAATGATCCAACGCTCCTTACCAATTCTAATGATGAAAAGTAGGATCAGACTACGTGTTTTTGAGAAATCAAATCTTAGTCTCAAGTGTCTGGGCTGGTGGGCTGAGATGGCAGAATTACATTTCTAGAAATAGCATATATTAAGTTGGCGGGTGGTGGTGGACATAGACCAGGTCGAAAGTTCAACTTCAGCCGTGCCCTCATAGAGGTATGGTGCTATGAGTTTTTCATGCCGACATTTCTCGTGGTGGTGCCACAACACGAGTAATAAGTGACGAGAAATATCTGCTAAGCAGCGGTATGTGAAAGCCAGTTTCATTTTACGTTTCAAATACCCAAGATCATTCTTTAAGTGTGTTAATATTGTCAAACGCTGTAATTAAAGAAAATTGATTGGTGCTATAAACACAGATGATACATTTGTGAGCCGGGACTGCTATAAAGCAAACGCTTTTAAAGTCCTTTCTCTTGGTCGCCTACGTAAAACAGCGGAGTAACCCTCGGACAGATTTAAACAGCTCAGACTGGATAGGTATTTTAACGAAACTCAACTGTTCCCTATGTTTTACCCCAGACCGTTTTAGGCCTATTTTTTTTTATTGAAAAAGGTGCTGTATAGGATATCTGAGACCCTTTTATTCATATATTGCAGATCCCTTGAAGATGGAACCGTACTTGATACTTTTCGAGGATCGGCAATTACGCGTATATATATTATAGACTCGTTGCTCAATCATGTATCGACTGTATTATTTTTAATGCGTTGCTTGCTGATCATATTGTCTTTTGTTTATTAGGTCCCGGGCTATTACATGGATTAGCAGGGCCTTACAAAGGGGAAATCCACTACAACGTACTTAGTATGAATGGTTAAATACTGGAGCGAAAAATCACAAGATTATTTCTAATTATGCTGTGGTATGTCTAAACATCCTTATGCATATACGTAATGATCAATGCATTTCAATTGTGAATTCTGTTCGAAACCTAGGGGTCACCGTAGTAATCACTTAGAAAACAAGCCAAACGCAAATCGGATTCGTTCCACAATTATTCCGCTGCATCTATAATGTGTAACCGCTACGATATCGTAAGACTGGTTGTCAGGTTTAAAATACACTAAAAAAATCGTTAGTTATACTCGATTCTGTGAAATTATATTAACAACTATTTTCTCAGCGCTCGTCTATTTGTTGAACAATTTATTCTACTTTGAGAGAAACATCAATGGTGTAGCTCAATTATTAGTATCTTTAGCAGCCAGAGCATAACCTGGATACTAATAATTAGCCGACGAGGGAGACGTGGTGGATTGCGATGTCGGATTTAATAACCTATGCATATATTTAATATGTATCACCTGCTTGACATGGGATCATGGCGAGAGTGTAGACAGTTAGTGGTTATGGGACATTATCGAAGTAATTAGTGTCTAGCGATTTCCGAGCCAGAGGGTCGATGGCAACCCCGGTTTAGTGAATAGGTTTATAAGTCCCAGATTAGTGGCTATTGGCTGAGTGACGCAAGTGTATCGTGCCAATTCTCTAGATCCCCAAAAGTTATGGAAACGGCGGATCAAGTGAATTTAACAAAACATAATGTATATGTTTTCAATCTATGTATCGAAATTGAATGTCTTTACACCACGTGGTACACTAGGGACAGTCAGCCGTAGTCATGTCCAAAGGATACCGACTCTCAAGCATAAACCAACAAAGCAAACGTGTCAAAGCAGCGAGCCGTTCCCCCGTTGAAAACCGGAGGCAGGCATTGAAGCGGACTCATATCGCCACAGTGCGATCCTTCTAATGTGGTTTTCAATATTGGATTTGATTTGCCGGCTTTGGTCATCCGGGACCAACTAGGGTTGACCTTGGTTACAATATACTCAAATCATCTACGTCGGATACTCCCGCATGGGAGTATCTGCGCGCATCTGTATAGGCGTTGCACCCAAACAAAATGATCGACCGTGATGGGCTAATGATGGAAGAATGAGACTCATCATCTGGTTCGCCCCTGTAAGCCTGGTTTGAAGTAATATCAGTTCAGCCTCGTAGCAGGCCCCTCAAGAGGTTTAAGGCTTTTAGTGAGCAGGACTCTCACACTGAACAAATACCTAAAAAGTGATGGATTGTTGTTCAATCTGTCAATTCCTGACGGATGTGACTGACTTCCCATATGTCATTAATGCGAACAGCTATAAGCACATCGGCGTAATATTTCTGAATCCAGCTCTAGCATTATCCGGTTGTTAGATTAAAAAAACAAGCATTCCCTGTAAATTGGTCCAACTATGAGTTGGCTCAAAAATGATGTAAATCGTTTATGTAAAGGATACATAGAATTCAATGCCTAGATAACTCTGTAACTGACTCGTTTAACGTCACTAATAGCAACAAAAACAGGCAGTCGATTTACCGGCTACTAAAATTGAGCCTTAGTAGCGAACTGCGCCGCTGTCGAAGTCCGTTCGTGTTAGCTTAGAATGGAGCCATTGACGAAAAGCACCATCAAATGCTTTTTACGCCGCTCTTTGTATTCTTTTCTGAACTTCTACGCAGGACACCCGCACTCTGAACATGACATGCCGATCTGCCGCCGTGTTGGAAGCCATACGCTTACAATACCATACTTGCAATATCACCCGGTACCTTGCTATACTTGAGTTGCTAGAAGAATCTCCGCTGGAACGGGGGTAGGAGAATAGCTGGCCAGCTCTAGGCCAGATGAGCAGCGAAGCGTCTACATTTTCCCGATGGCCAGTATATATCTTATAGCTAGGAGCTGGCAACTTTCCCGACACGGCTGCCAATGACAGAGACTAGTACAGCGGCCTCGCTCCGACGAAAGAGTTGGAGAGAAACCGCATTCGGCTGCTAGACGGACATGGATGGCGAGGACAGTCCAGCATCGGTCGTCGTCTTCGACTTCGACTTACGACGCCGTTAAGAAACTGAGCGAGCGGCCGATCTGGTCTGATCGTGACAGCCGTCGGACTTGTTTAGCGTTTCGTATGTTTGCCGTGTTTTCGCCTGTCGAAGCGTTTGCCCGGTCAGCTGTTATACTCGACCACGCTAGCTAACCTACAACAGCCCAGTTGGTTCTCTAACAACTGTTCCAACTTGAATGGAGCAGCCTGTGGAGGCTACTGCTCGTATGTAATCGAAGGCTCACCACACCCATCAACTTTCAGAGATGAAATCGCTGTTAGGTGGGAGAGGTACTAAGCAATACAAATCTGCTTTCATCGGAAACTGAAATACTGCCATATGGCTATTTCGCTACACTGCCATCGGTGTTAATCACTGAGGGGATACAGGAAGCACTTCGATATTAATTACGCCTATTTTAGTCATAGCGTTCAGAAAAAGTTATTATGAAATAGCTGCTTACAATACGAGGGTCTTGTTCCCCGAAGCATTTATTTACCTAAGCCACACACCTATCTATCAGGATGTATGTAAGAATCTATCTGATAAGCGGACCGAAATAATGCTCTGAAATACAGTGCGATTTATCTATTATACACACATCCCTATTTTCATTTTTTAACCTGGAAATATTGTTACTTGATTCGCAACTATCTATCTGTGCTAACAAACACGGCTGAAACTATCAAGCTTGTTCAGTATTTCTGGTGGCATTGTTATTCACTATGTGAACTTTGGGGTAGGGCAAGGTAGATGGGGTCAGTCTAATTAGTTCGTACGTGCAAGGATCGCTCGAGTCAACCGGAGCATATAGTAGCTACACATATATCCGCAAGCGCTATTTACTCAATCTAGCGTCTAATCCATATCTCCCTTCTTTTTTTCCATTCGGTGAGTGATTGCGATATTTATAAACATCCAGTAAGTGAGCGAGTGCTTCATTGACGTCCGTCGTTGGCGAGCGTTTGAGCAACTTTGACTAATCTTGCGTATCATCTTTCCGCCTAACCCTGTTCAATGTGTTCAACATGCGACACGTGAATTTCAACGCGTTTCACAAACAACCAGTTGTCGTAAATACTTCACTTTGTGTGTCTCACAGTCACATGTTTGTCCATCAGATAGCACTTGCTATAGTGTTATTATCCTGCTGCGCTGTCAGCTCTGGTCGATATGCTTTGGCAGCCTCCGTGTTGTGAGCAGCCGCAGTGCTCGATAGCAGTTACTCGAACGACGGAGTTCCGGTAGACGCCAACTCGAGTTCAACGGCAGGCAACAACAGGCTCGAGTTCCAGTAGATATCTACCAGTTCGTTGCCACCTTCCGGACACCATCGCGTACACTCAGCCGCTCTATCGGTGTCAATATTTTATACTCGAATTTCCCCGCCGTAACGGGATGCTCGAAGCAGTCCGACACGCGGGCGGCGAAACGCTTGGCAGTGTTTTATTTACAGTCCGATGTCATATCCACTTCATCAAGTTGCCGTCTGTTCTTACGCCGGTCTTACACCGACAAATACAGACGACAGAATCGCACATTTCGGTGTTGTTTCAGAGATAGTAGCTGTTGCTATTAGAAACAACTCGCTGGAACGATGCCAGCAACGGTGCACAAAGATGCCGGGATGCCTCGTCCATACGGACACATTACTCGACTTGAGTTTTAGGTAGCGACAGCAAGGTTGGGGAAAATATCGAGCGTTGAAAGGCGATTGGTTAAAATTGCACAACTATAAATTAGAACTGATTTGCTATTTTCAGTCATTGAAATATATATGGGTGGGCTTGAACATTTCTAGAACTGGTGAATGATATATTGGAGAACTAAGCGGAGACTAACTTGTACTCTAGCCACCCTCAGAACTCTTCGAACTATTCTGAAGATTTTTTCAGTAAATGGATGTTCGGACAGCATACTCCGTGTGGCGTGATAACTCGCCTTTCCAATAAATGACGCAATCTTATCATTGCAGATAACTTATTTTGTACTTATCTTGTGTAGGCTCATCTTTTTCAGTACACATCTGATAGAAACGAATTAGTTGGGATTAACCTGCGATCGAATTGAATGTCCTTTAACAGAATGTCTATGATATATGAGTTGTATTCATCCTAAAAGTTGACGTCAATGAATTTGACACTGCTTCGAAGAGACAGCAGTACTTGTGAATAGACATCGAACAGCTTGTTCCAGGTGCTGCCCGTTGAAGCTCATGGATCTTCGCATACAGAATCTCACAATAGACATTAGCTGAATCAGGACCGCACGCCGTTTACAACCATACATAGGTTCATCTAGATTTATTTTTACTCATAGCAAGGCAGCACCCAGCAAGACAAATTATGACCACCGTTGTATTCGCAGCTACTGCCGACTTCACACTGTCAATGGCCGTGATGCGCATAAAGCCACTGCTAGATTTTTAAGAGAGCTTAAGCATTAGGAAATTGCAGCAATAATGCTTTATCTTTTACCTTTACCTGTTTTTAGTGTGATATTCGAATTGCAGAAAATGTTCCATTTGCGGAACTCGCCGAGAAATATGAATTTCGTAACGTTCAAACGCCGTAATCAAGGTTCGAATTTCCATTTACAAATTCGACTCTTCGTACATCTTCGCTTTGAGATGGCGGCTGACGCGGCCGTGTCGCAGAATCTAGGAGCCAAACCGGGGGATTCAGAGATAGTCAAGGCGCTTCGCCTTTGAACATCTTCAATAATCGCGTACGAGCAACAAACCGATTCGAACTTTCTATTCCAATGCAGCAGAGACCAACACTTAGACCTGCTGTGACCTAATACAAATATAGGGTGAAGTGTACTAATTGAGCATTTCTCAACGAATTTCGAAACGCTGCAATGATTCACGTGTATGATTTTGACGAGTGAAAACGTCAAAATCATACCATCGCTTGTTGTCGGTGTATGTCTATGCTAGTGTACCTGCAAAGCCTTATAACGTTCCGTCTGTCCCGATTGTGGTTATGACGTATTCGAGCTCTCTTCTTCAATTATGCGCGAAAGTCGAACGATTAACATCTAACTTGTTAGTGTACAGAATTTTCCTGTTGAAACTCTGACTTATGCACCACCCTTCTGTCTGAGAGTGTTTGCCTGGCTACTGTTCTGCCCAATGATTCGGAGTCTTCCGCAGTGGAGTTTATCGTCCGTATGGTTTCACCAAAGTAAAATACAAAATATACTGTTAGTGAGGTACACTACCTGGCACCACCGGCTGCGTTCCATCGAGTTTTTTTGAAAAAACAATTTATACAGACCCAATTCCTCGCTGGGCTCCACCCTATCTGTAATGTGGCCGAAATGTGCAATAGAATACAAACGCTACTGTGTATAGGTATGTATGTGTGTATGAGGGTGTACCTGACACAAGCTTGATCCTCATTGCACTCTCTTTCTTACAGACCCCACACCCGCGACTCACTTGGCCAAAAGCACTCACAGTATTTCGATGAACGTCATGGCTACGATGAGGAACATTTATTCGCGGCACACTGCACCAGCCTAGCATTTCGGTTGGTTTGTAGCGACATCAGTCAGTTCACAGTATACATTACTGTGCATATTTTCTTGCGCGCATGTTCTCTCGGTTCGTACGCCGTCAGCACCAAATCTGATTTTGTGCAAAATGCATGTGACCCTCGACTCGCGTATTCAAAAGACACCTCTTCTCGCTGAAAATGTGTTGCATACACCAGCAAATACGAATGTCGACCAAGTTGTCGCTTCCCAATCGGCAAAGATGTGAATGGCTGACAACAGTAGTGCTGCTGTAGGAACGAGTCTCGCGTAATGAGGGTCATTCACATCGAGCTGCTCCCTTTTCATCTGCATCCAACCCTTCAGTGATGTATGGGCGACTTCCGGTTAAATATCCGCTTCGCCAAAGCGCCACTTCCGTTGCCTTGAATATCAGCGGTGAGCGTGTGACGAACGCGACGAGACGGATAGCTCAGCAGCCTTTGTGTGGTAGAACCTTTTTGCAAGAACGAGAGTCTCCTCTTGGCCTTAAGCGTCGTTCGATATATATACATATATAGATACATGTGACAATGATTGTAAAACATAATTAGGACGACTTCGGCGTGACACTCTGACCCCCTCTATGTCGCTGTGTGTTCTCGCTGAATTAATTCTCATTTTCTTGTTCTAATGTGTACCGTGTGGCCCCGCCCTTGCTAATTATAACGTTAAAGACTCGTTTTGGCATTCTATCGATGAGATTAAGCAGGATCTGCTCGCTGACACCTCCCCAGGCCTCCAACAACGCCTCTTTTAGTGCTTCCGCGGGTGTATACTGTTGATTTGACGCATATACTTGTCAGGTACGAGTAAGGCAGAGAATAAGCAAAGGTGGCCCCGACAGGTCCTCATAGTAATACCTAAAGGTTAAGAGCTGAGGCCTGTCAGATAGGGGAACAGCAGAGGGTCAGCTAGAAAAAAAAAATATACTTCTTGGAGACAAGAATGCCTCCAAGAGGTTCTCCATCGGATTGAGATCAGGAGAACATGCTGGCCACTCTAGGGTTTCAATGTCATGCCGTCCTAACCTTGGACGTGTACTAGCGCTGACGTGAATCGAAGCGTTATCGTGTTGGAAAGCAATTGTCAGTCGATTAAATCTTCTCCTAAATGGTGGTGGGTTGTCGGTCAACAACTACTGATAATCCTCGCTATTTATTCGAGATGAGTCGAAGCGAGTGCGAGTTTGCCAAGCTCCTCAAACCGAAAGCGTGCTCTGCGGAAATTGCGCTTCGAGAAGTACCGTGACTCTTTACGTACATCAATAACCGTTAAATCCATCTAGCCCATCCAAATTTAACTTCTTCTCGTCACTGAAGACGATCTGAAACAACGCAGTACCTTTTAGATAGATGTGCACTCTCAGGATACTACTTAAAAAACGTTGCCTCAAGATTCACCAATGTCCAGTCTCTGGCCATATTATTGCGAGCGAAATTTAGTTGGGCAGTCATGTCGCGTTGTTGAAAACGAGGTCTTGTTTTCATTTGCGCCCGTATGATATGTGGATAACGCTTAATTGTCTTTAGAACTGCTAATCTATGAACCTGAAGGTTGAACTCTTGCCTGATTTCTTCACAACTTATGGTCGAATTCCAGGCCAATCGCCAACTGTGTATGGCAGTTCGCTGGCTGATCTTTCGTGAACGTCATTTAGACATATTAGTACCATACGTGATTAATGACACGTACATTAATCTGACACAGAATAAATTCCTCAAATGAGTGCTCCTTGTAACGATTTGTTGAAATATAGGGGTGCCTTAAGTTTATGCCCAGCACTCTGTAAATAACTCTCTCACCCCAAGAAATTATTGTGATGGCCGGCGCCATGTCTTGCCGCCTTCATCTAAATGTGCTAAGGAGTTGCATGCACTTGAAAACAAGGGGAATTCGTTCATTTAAATGTCGAAACAGGTAGTTCTTTTACATAGGTTACCTCCAGTCCAGTTGCTGATACAGTGTGCCCCATGGTTGAAAACTAAATATTTACTTCGAATGCATTCATACGCAACACGGATCCTGAAAAGTTGTATAGGTCGGATTTTTACGTAACGCTGGTACCACATACATTGTATCTTTTTCAGGATGCCAAATACTGCTTTCAATATGGCAAAAGTTCACTGTGGAAACGATCTTGCTCCAACCACATCCCTTCGAGGATGAAGCAACAACCACCATTGTTTTGAAAAAGAATAGCTCGGTCGGCTGTATCACAACCATCTATCATTCCAGCCGATTAACTTCGAATCTGGCTCTGGAGAGGATAAATTGTTCCATACGCCCTGGTAATCGAGTTATCGAAAATTGAGGAGGTATTACCCATCGGTTCCGCCAAAATGATTGGGAGTTTAAGAAAAAAAATTGCCCCGAGTAGTAGAGTGCAGCGTGATGCCTATAATTACGAACCGACCCAATCACTGGCGGACGGTATATCTGGAGTTAAAGTTTGTGTACAATTTCTCAATAACTCACGGGCAATTTGAGTGCTGAGACCTAGTGACTTTCTAAATAATAGCATACATTTCCCTTTATCAAACATAGATGGGGGTGAACAAAGGCCGATGTTCCCTTAGTAGGATAGTACGCAAGACGGTAAATTTACAAAACGAATACTGTTCAGTGGTGGTGCGCTAACAGCAAGGCAGCAGTTGGAGGCGTTTTGTCATCCATGTCAACCCCCTTGCAGTGGATCGTCTCACTTTTATGGAGATTGGAAGGTGTCTCTGGCGGTGTCCGGTGAAGAAAATGTTCTCCTTTTAAAAACAAAAAAAATAGCAAGGCGCATTACGCAAAACGTATTTGCCTCCATTTGCCGCACTTGAACCACCTGATGTAGATGTTTGTTGGTTTAAAAAAATCACAGTAAGTTACTGGTGCCTGGGACGTGCTGAATCTACTGAAACAGGTGAAAAAATATCTTTATATTGCGGCTGATACGTATTTCTGCTCCGGACACCAAGCCTATTGATGAGTAAATATACTGAATACTAGACACACGCAAAGGTGCGACGATCCGATGTTGAGTCCTGTCCAACGAACAATTTTCTGTAGCTTACATAAATACATAACATATATCATGAACCAAAATGCACCTATTGCTTTGGTAATTGCCATTGCTAGACGACTTCGTCTGGCCGGACGGGATATAATTATGTGGGAGGATGTAACGATACTCTCAGGCGTCTACACATATACAATCCACTTCAAATAAAGATGCTGTTATATACTATTTCCAGTCGCTTCCCTTCCTTATCTAATCAGAGTAAGTGAATCACGTTTCGAGTACAGTATAGCCGACGGTAAGGTGAGCCCCGCGAAACGTCATATCGAGATGAGGGTAAACAATATTATGGATGGCAGATTCTGTGCACGGCCTTATCAACACCCCGGCGAGAAAATGAGCGCCTTCAGCCATTTCGCGTATGCTGGCTTCGCTTCCGCCTGTTACGTGGTCCTTCACGCAGGTGGGTGCAATAGGATACGAGCGCGAGCCTATAATGTCTACAGCTTGACGAGCATTGGGATCTGCTCGAAGTTCATCTGTACAGACGAACTCAGAGAGGTAGCTCATCGTCTATTGTTACGCGAACGAAGTTTTTGCTAATTTGCGAGTAATGTGTTGCATCAGAACCAAATCCTTGTCGTTGTTATAATAGTGTATTATCAGTAAACACTGATCATAAGAGTATCCGTTAGATTGCGGGACGTAGAAGAATCATGTTAGAAGGAGTTGCTCGTAATCACTCAATAGGAATGGAATGTACCCAACAATATTCATAATGACCAAGTGTACCATGCTGGCGGATTGTCGGCAGGTAACTCATTTCTCAGACAGCAATGAACAGATGCATTTTCCACTTTGTTTCTTGATGGGTGACGCTGGTTATATTATATTTAATCGGCAGGATCTCGTGACCCTTGTTTATCTAGCAGACTGGTCAGGTCAGATAAGTCTACCTGGAAAAAAATATCCCCACTTACGTAGAAGTATTAAACCAAACGACGTATGTGCTGCAAAAGAATCATATGGATCGCGCATTTCGAGAAGAGGCAGTTCGGGAAATTGCGTTACGACGGCCTATAAGTCGTCTGGCGATAATGGCGACTATTTTCAGGCACTGGAATAGAGATGGTCTCTAGACCAGGTCTGTTAGCCTGCGGGCATGGCGTGGTGGACAAGGTAGGCAGTACCAAAAAGGGAGTTTTGTGGAGTCTGAGGTTCAAATCTGAGTGGAGTCATATTTACTTTTATGGGCAGTATCTCCGCAATAAGATTTGTTAAGTAGTAGTGGCAACTAATGTGGTCTGCGGCATAGCTACCACTGTGCAGAAAGGAAGGCACCGTACACCCCCTGTATGCGTCATAAATACTGCATGTTTACATACACGGGGCTTTCTACAGACACCCTATTGACCACAGTAGTTGTTCACAGACGGGAAGTGGACAGAGGTATTGAGAGAAAGTCTGGTCTTGAGAGAGTGAGAGAGAAGTAAAAGCAGCTGAGAGTCAGCTAACCACGTCATGTCCGTACGGTGAGGAGGATGTGTGGTGCTCGTGGCTGGGCTTGTACACATCTCACCACCCTTTACTGAAGTAATGCGATAAGCGATACCGGGAAGGGTGGTGCTGTTGAACATCGTCAACAGTTCCATAGGGGGGGCGGCCATGGTGTTGGCATGCATTAGCATGCCAACACCCCCCCTTTTATAATAGACCAGGTCTGTTAACTTGACTCACAATCATAGCATATAACATACGTACACATACATGGTTAGGCTTGACGGGCAGCGGCGCAGATGAAATGGGGACATTGATCAGAGTTCCCTGATTAAAGTATTGTATCCATAACAGGACCGGGTCTGCTAGATCCAGGGGACTCTGTGACGCCGTCTTGCGAGTCAATTTGTTCATTAGCAGATCGACAAGAATAGCTGCAGCATCGAATGACGTGTAACTACCACCTGGGTGACCTGGAGACTCAAAGAACCAGCAGTGGTGTTAAGGGGAAGTATCTTAGGGAACTCTGTGTATACGATATTATACATGATACCGTGTGTATGTTTGGCCAGGCTAAGTTACACCGATGTATGATGATGGCCCAGGGTTGATCGTTGTGACTAGGCGACGTATTTGTATGACGGGCTTCAGTGAAAGCAGACTACTTTTCTTGCCCTATACGTGTTTGCACAGCTCCAGCTCCTATAGAGAGACCCTCAACGGAATGAATAGGATACGGATACATTCACAGCCACCAAGGCGAACACATCTACTCTGCTTCGAGTGTGGTGAGTTCGCGCTAATAGGCTGAAGATAAAAGAAGAAGCTACATTACAAGGAGGGAAAAATATATTTCGGCGGCAGTAAGTAAGCTACATAGATTGGGACAAGCAGACCTTCGTCAAGTCCACTTATAATATTTCTCGCCAAGAGAAACTAATTACGCGGAAAGTCAACGATCGTCAAAACAGGGAAATTGTATCTCGTTTGAATGCTATTATTGCCGTGTTGGTTAACCCTCTGATGGTAAATGCCATGATAATCCTGGTTGTATTGTACTTACAAACGAAGGAGCATCTAAAAAGACTATACACTTATAGGTTCTACATTGAGATAGAGGTACAAGTGGATGCGTGCACCATTCAATCGTTGGTGATGCTTGAAATGTTTAGTCGATTGATTCCCTCGAACGTTTCTAGCCACGTTAGCTCAATCGAATGTAACATTCGAAAGCATTTCTACATGCATTCAGAAATGCGTTACTTAAAATAAATAGGCGGAAACATGATTGAGTGCCCTATTCCTGGTAGTGATGCGTCACTGGTTGACTATTATGTACAAATGTCCTATGTGGAGGCAGTTTGTACCTAAGGCAGAACCATTTGTACCTAAGGCAGAAAACGATTCGCACTTACGTTTGTCGATAGTGTTACCCATAGAGTTATCGGTAAATACGTGTAGGTGTGCGCAAGTCGATATTCATTTGTAAAACTGTGTTGACTGCACAATGTGAAGATCTATTTGGGGCCATATGCGATAATTGCGATAACCATATGCGACATGCGATCGCCTCATCCACCAGGACAGTTCTCAAATAACGGTCATCAATATACAAATATATATAGCAAGGTGGTCTTCAGACAATGGTATATCACTATTTCTGTTCCCAAATCGTCGTTGTTAGCGCTGGAACTGTTTCTCCTACATGTACACGAAAATTCTGAAATTACAATGCAGTCTTCATATATTTCATTATAAAACGGCCAACATTTAATGTGCAGTGTACCAAACTCAGCTTACGTACTGCAGTGAGATGAAGAGTCTCTTTCTAAAACAACCAAAGCCGAAGCTTTGGATTGTGTTCAACGAAGACTGATTTAGAATATTGCCAGGTGCAATGTTAGCAGGGGCACTATTGTAATTTCTGACATGGCCAAATTGAGTACATCAAAGAATCTTACCAATATATAAGCGAATAGTTAATTTGACACAAGTCTTTTGACATAACCATGAATAATCGTTGAAGTGGATGATTCTTAGAGCAATAATCTCACCAACAAAATGAATATATATTTGTTTATAATAATATGTTTGTATAGTGTAGATATAGACAAATACCACTATAGACAAATCAGGTCACAAGAAGATAATCGTTTGATTTCTTCTGAACTGTTAAATGGCCTTTTGATTTAATAAAGTTGTTTTGGATTGAGCTCACCTTCAGCCTTGTTGAATCACATTTCAGTTACACAATTATACAGTCTTTATTCACCAACATGTGACATAAAGAAGTCTTGGTCTTTTTAATCAGCTGACCATAGTGTGTTATTTCGACAGATCACTTAAATACCTACATTATGCTAAAATTGCTAATCTAGCCTTTTCTAATCTGGAGACGTGCAATGCACTTTTTGAACTTTTCAAACGTTGCCAACCGTTGCAACTGCTCGAACACACTTATTGGTCCATGCCACCCTTCCATGCGATTGCGACAATTTGACTTCTAGTAGTATAAACTCCACGAGGCAGATACGAAACTTTCACGATCGCAAGTACCACGGTGCTCCACGGAGCTCCACGGTGCAATCGCTTTGCGCTACGTCGCTTCTAATCTACGGATTGCCCCGACGGGCAGTGTCGGTATGATACAAGATGGCGGAACATTCGTCTATGTCAATATTTTATACCACTTCGAGCATTTTGTCCATCCGATGGCATGTGCTACAGATACACCGCCACCCAAAAACAGAGTAGAGAAATCAGTTGTATTTTATTTACGGGCACATCCGTAGTCTGTTTCAACATCGCGTTTTGGTGACGATCTTACGATGCACTTGCGCCCATTTTTAGTTGACAGCGAGGGGATCGACGAAGCAGTCTTGTCTCTAGAGCGCGTGTTTCTGGACGAATTCGTTGGGCAAAAAGTATCGCACAGAATCAGACCTCATAGTAACTGTAAACATATGATGTTTACGTGCTGCTGAGGTTTTCCACCGTGGTGTCCCTTTTTTTACCTGATAAGTGCGCTATCTAGTCTTCATTTCGGACGACCAGTGTAACACAGGAGTAGGTTCAGTCGATACAGTGCCTATAAGGGTCGCTGCATACAGCGTTTTTAAATATTTGTGGTCAAATCACACTAATATACCGTTTAAATGGACGTGTGCAAATGAAATTTCGAAATCTTCGACGCTCTAGAAAATGCGATCAATTTCAAATTGTATACGAGGTTTATCGACCCGGAGCCTAAACGGGAACCCTCATTACCTTTTATTAAGTTTGACTATGGATAAATACATTTAAAGTAAGTCAGTATGTCTTTACTATACCTGATGGGTAGTCAAAAATGCTCGTTTAGATTAGGTGAGCGAAAAATGACTTATAAAGATGCATAGTTTTCCACTATAATTATTGTTGTTATATCTATTTAATCTATTACCGCCTCACACTGTCTAAGGTCGCAGTTTATGGACTTCATCACGTCGTCTGCAGAGATATCATGAACCAGGAGACCCTTGGATTAGTAAGTTTTGCAAAACTGTGTGTTGAATTACACGTGTTTCTAATAAATGCAGCCATTTTAGGTAATGAAATCACCCTGCAGTCGCGAATATCTAGTCTTTTAACTCTCACTATGCATATATATATACATATCGATGTTGATAGATTATACGAAATTACACGAAGAGTGTGAAGAGAATAAATAACAATGATAATAATATATTCAAGCTGCTATATTCTCCCTTTTGTTTACAACATAATGGCGTTATCTATTAGATATATTGTATAACGTCGTCAAGCCCATGCAATTGGCAATGGATACCTAACAAAAATAGCACTGGAAAAGCATTGATAGCGTCGGTACAATGGGATATAAAAAAAACAGAAAAAACAAAAATTCACAAATGCAGGCCGTTGCACATTACGTAACATCTCACTGCTCTTCTCATCAACGTCTGTTCTGATCAATTTCTCGCATCAGTCATGATTTTATTGTCTTCACGGCTCACTGCTATTACTCTTAGCTCACTTATAGGCTCCATTTTCTCTACATGTACGGGCAGCACCTACGCCCGACATGGGATTACATGTTGGCCTTGTTGCTAGAGGGGGCCCGGGGGTCAAATCAGTAAAGCCGGTGGCGGCTACGGACCGAATCGAGGCCAATTGGTGACGCAAATGAAAAGCAAGAGCACACCATATAGGTGGTGGCGTCAGCAGGGTGGTCGTGGCAGCGATACGTGCAATGGCATGATAGAGTAGTGGTGCACGGCGCGGAAGGCGAGAAGAAGCTGTGGCGGGGTATTGTATATTTTTGAGACAAGTCTGGACGCAGGTCACGCACCCATCGGTTTCATGGGTCGGCCGGAATCACAGCGAGCCGGCTATACCCCGGAGTCGCCAGGGAGCAGCGACGTGGGATCGTCCGGTCAAGTTCTAGCTGCAAGACGCGACGCAGGTGACGTCAAGCCGGCCAATATCAGGAACGGAAGGCGAACAGCTAGGGATAGAGATATAGAGGTAAGTTAGGTCTCGCCGCCCTGCAAATATCTCTGACGCGGACTCTTGTGCCAGTGCGCCAAGCTACATGTCGCGAACTGGACGGCTGGGTGGCTGTTGTGCTATTTCGGATAGACACGGAGATAGGATAAACCTGCGGGCAGAACATTTGATATCCCCATTGACATATATGGACATAGCCCGAACCTCAAGGGATGCATACAGGCTTTGATACGGAGATATTCGTCGTATACGGCGTTGACAAGGTGGCTTATTGTATCTAATTCGGACGTACATTTGGGGTACAATGTGGCCTTTACTGATCTGCTACGACAACAAAAAAATACACGAGGGACGCGAGCTAATTAACTAATTACCGAATGGCTACCGACTAAGGTGACAAAGCTATGGATACGATTCAGTTCCTCATAGAGAGCACAGTCTGAATATAGGTCCTAAAGTACACGTTGTAGCACCTGTTAATTTTTTTTACAATTAGCGAACACAATAAAAATATCATACATACCCTATTGCGAGTACTTCATAACACTACAAAGCAACAATGTAACTATTACCCCAGGTAATTGTAAAGGTAGAAAGTACGCAGTTATGTAGCCTTGTTAGATTAGCTATGTGGCCGTATATTCCCTGAGGAGTAGGCTCTTATATTCCATGTTTCCGGCTCTTGTTTCAGTCTTTTGTTCTCGGTACAACAACCGCCTTTGTGAGGCGCTGCTTTTTCTATGTACGGCTGCTGCTGCTGTTTTCGCTTTCGCTGCTATCTCACACTCTTTAAAGGCGAACTCAGGCTTAAAAGGACCGGCATTTTCGTCGCCCGCACCCACCGCTTTTCAATTCTTTCCGCCGTTATTGGACATGATTGTGTTAGGGTCGCTTATTATTCTAGCACGCTAGATTCCGACGTGCCGAGTACACGCTATGGGACATGGAAACTTGGCAGATATGAGATAATTAAGTGAACAGTCTTATTAAGCGATCTCGTAATAAGGCAATTTGGTGCATCAGAAAAAAACGTTACTGAGGCAAATAGCTATATAAAAAGTGATCTGCATTTTGTTGGCGCGCAAAATTGTTGTCTGATTTCGTTGGAAGGTGCGGTCTGCGACAGAAGAATTTTCCGGTCTTGTCGACATCACTTGCAGAGTAATCGTTCACACAACCCTTTGTCATTTCAAGCAGTTATGCTGTTATTTTGGTTAATCACCCGTGTTGAATAGGTATGCGTCACCTCACCTCGGCTCGAACTTGCGGCCCCGGCCTTTCACAGCCAGGGACGATTATCAAGATGGAAATACAAAGTCGATTTTCATTAGCTTTTTCCAGCCATAGTATCGGTTTGTAAGTCCTCTAGACAACTCCAAGTGCGTGGTGTATCTTCCTGAACCTAAACTAAATGAGAAACTAGATCGTAAGTCTATATATGTAGCAAGCTACTGACACGTGCAGTGTTGTGTTATTGTGGTATGCCACTGCACCTAAAATACTAATTCATACTTGTACACGATAGAAATGAACAGCACTAGGGAGATCGGTCTATCTGACTCGTAAATATTAATTTCATTGCCTTGTATAATTAGCTTTTACCATACGTTTAGCTTAAATCGAGGAAATAAAGTTATATATGCGATTTTAATATGTCCTCCTGTTCTCGCTGCTCATAAAATTCGAACCAAGAACAGCCTCGTAAAACCGCTGCTGCTGTTGCTCTGCCCGTGCTAAAACGAGAATCCGGAGACAGGAAAGCAGCGGCACAAGTTGTGACTATCAAGGTAACGTTTTAGTAGCCTAAGAACACAGCCCGGCAGGTTGAAAGCGCAAATCCAAGACAGATTGCCTTTAGCCAATGTCAACAATCGCAGTTCATGGTACGGCTGAGCTATTGAGTCCATAAAACAATGGACGTAACAGTACCACACTAAACATAATAGAACCAATTAAGGACAACAAAAGCAAAGTGAGACTAAATATGTAAAGGTTTCTTATTGTAACAGGTGGAAAATTTGAGGAAGGGTAAATGCTACAATTTTGTATTTGAAATACAATACCCGCTGGTCCAATAAATGACGTGGAACCACGTTAGTATGGACCCTGAGGCGACCCGGTGGTCTTTTACAGCATCGGTGCACGGAATATTCTATCAGTATCATTAGGGTACCTTCGATACCAATGAAATTAATATAGGGTTTGGCTCATATCATGTTTTTAATATAGCATTTCAAGACTGTCTCAATTGACTGAGGGGACGATACCGTACAGATGTGATAAAGTGCAATATCATCGTTTCAAACATTGTTGTCAAACATTGTTTCAGCCGCAAAACAGGGAACGAATGTTGATAACCGTGACAAGAGGAAGAGAAGGCAAGATATTTCAACATTGACAGATGATAATATTCGGAGTGACAGCACCGGAGGGTTTCAATAGCTGCTCTCGCTGATAGACAACACATGGCCAACAATGTAGAGCAAATGAATAGCCGAATAAAGCAGAGACGGGAGTTGGACGGGCGCATGGGAGATGGCACAATGTTTGTATTTGGTAACAAAAGACAAATAGAGTTACCGATTTTCACGTGAAAACTGTTGTCGTCTCGGCCTGCCACTAAGCTCTCGAGACAACTGATTCGAACAGTGTGAACTGCTGTGAGATACGCTGGGCCTCCAAAGTGGCACAGAGGTTTCCTGTCGGAGACAGCATCGCGCAGAAAGATACCGTTTCACAATAGATCACAATATCCCAATGAACGACGACTTCATTGGGTTGAAGTTCTCGAGGACAGTGTTTGAAAATAGTTCATGCTTCACAAGTCACACAAGTACAGGACCTCCGTGAGGGTATGCCGGATTGCGGCGGTCTTCCCAGGGGTTACCTCCCGCTTGGGAGGCGTGGGGAAAGCGGGGTAGATATTTATAGGTACACAAGTCCTTAAGTGTCATTTGGGTAACTCTTAGTCGGAGCTATCACCGACATTAGCTGTGCGATGGACCCCCGAACTGTGGCATAAAGTGGGCCAATTTCGAAGACCTGTAACGTAATATGACTAAGAGTCACGAACTGACATGAGTAAGAGTCGTTACAGCATAGCCTTCAACCTTGTGGCAAATATCGAGTTTTGGCCATGAAGAAAATTGGTTAAATAACGTCCAGTTTGATCTCGAGTCCGCACAGGACGAGTGCTTTAATCGCTACCACTGCGAGAATACATTCCAGTGTATTAGCTATCTACCTATAGCCGCACTGATATCTATCACAAATCGAATATAAAGGGTCCAGGGGTTCTATAAAGATCTTTTACAGTGGTCAGTCGATCACTTGCATTTTTTCTTAATAATCTTTTTATATTTCCTTTCCTAGATATATGTAATTAATGTTTTGTTAAATAATTAAAGTTGGGCGACAATTACATTATATGCACGTGTAATCAATAAACCAGAATGACACGCTAATCAATTTAACAAGATCCTCCTGCAAATATCCTTGACAGAACGAATTAATAATAATAATAATTACTAACGAAGGAGGTGATGCGGATCGTGTGCTTTTTGCGATGGCACCCTAATATTTATATTCCACATAATGTTTGGTTCACAGTGACATTCTTTTACCTACTTTGTCAATTTTAGTAACGCTTTTTGAGAGACAAACATACACGTCTACTATGGCTCGCCATATACATAGAGCCCTGCTGTCCTTATCATCATTATCTACACAGAAGCCTGATATCCGGACATTGCTTGTCTAGGGCCCATCCGACGTTGACGCGTCGCCGATGTGATCAATATCACGTGTCGTGCGATATCAACAGGCTCTACAAATATTAGATTAGAGATTAATAATAATAATAATGATAATAACACGACACGGCACAGCATCATTGGTTGTCCTCATATGATGACATCGCCACCACAGGGAGCCGAGTCGCCTTCGCCTCAAGGGGCGCGTTCGGGAGCAGCTACCGGAACGTAGACTACTTCAGAGAAATAATACCGCCTGCTTTCGACGGCGGCCACTGTCGCCGTATTCGTGTGGTGAAATATTAGTATCAACATATTAACGCACAACTCATCATTCTTCGCACTCTCCACGTGAAGTGTCGGGCGTCAAATTTAGGGCTTTTCCTCCGGCCACGCTTCACGTTACGGGTCGTAATGCCTATTTCTCCGTGGTGGTAGGGTTCACAAAACGCGACGGTTTCGACCTATCGCTGTCTGTCGCAGTCTTCGAGATTCTCGCCGGCATCAACTGACTAATCAATGTTGTTATGTCGGCGGGGGCGACGCTGGTGTTGATACCGGTGGTGTATACCTTCTATGCGGGTCACGAAAGACGCGATGGATGCGATGCGCCTCCAAAAGCGGCGTCTGCCCCCCCCGGGGTCAAAACTGTAATATGTCGCCGTTCAGTCCTTACGACGACTCGTGATGAGGCCTTAATAACCTTCGGAGCCCTCTCAAGGAGGGCTGTCGTGGAGGACCGTGATGTCGCTAACATGCTGTCGTTTTGCGTTCGCCACCTATGAACCGCTCGAACCTGGTACATTCCCACCCGTGACTGTGCATTATTAGTGTGAAATACTGCGAGCCTAACGCATCGACCGCGTTCTTCCCTGCCAGCACCTCGTATTGGCTCTCGTGCAAAGAAACGAGCCGTCAGACTCCCGATGCAATTATTAAAGTCATAAGATGCCGGGGGGGGGGACTTCAGAGCTAGGAGACGCAGGAATGGCCATATGGAGAGGATATGAAGGATGCCCTCTTTGAGGGCGATAGCAGCTAAGCAAATGTTACTGCTAAGGACCAACTATGGGGCTCTATTTAGCACATCTCTCTAATCCTAAACTAGTCCTAGTGGCATCGCGTCATATAAGAAGTGGACAAACATCCGTATAATGAACAGCATAACGTAGATTACCACGTTATTATTAGCGACAACGATACGATAATGTTATTTTGTTACAATTTAATATATCCACTTATAATTTACCATCTGTGGGTTTCGAAGCTACGATTAGTCTTTCGTCCGGATGCGGATATATTAGTGGTAACCATGGGGCGAGAAGCGAAATCATGTATATATACCACACTGCCCTAAAACTCATACCTCGGATTTGTTCTCGAACCACTTAATCTATAATGACTGGATATGTGCACTGAGTTTGCTTTTTTTTGCTCTGAGGAGATCTAGACATGCGCTTTAGTGATCAACCCATTGTCTCATAAATATTACGTTATTAAAGTGCGCAGCAACGTATCCACCACATTATCAATTATTTCCATGCACAATAAGATAGAGGAACATACACAATCTGATTGAGTGTGCATGTCGTATATGGCAATGTTATACATATAGTATATATGATATTGTGTGGGGCCGCACATATCAAAGTATACGTACATTGATTGGGTGATGTACACATGATTAAATCTGTGCTATACGTCTACGTGGTATAGAAACGAGAGCGTATAGGTTAGCCAGTGATGTGGAAATCAATGAGAAATGCCCAACAGATGTCATTTAGTCGTAGAATCAGGATGGAGCATTTGGTCGGTAGCGCTGGTCATTGCCACGACGCCATTGCCTCATCTGGGAAGGTCTTGCTGCTTCCTCGCATTGCAGGTAGCAGTCTGTCGGGCTCGCCGCGTCAATGGTAATGAGATCCTTGCCTTCTTGAGTTAATTAGGCTTGTTGCTCAGGCTTGTGGCCACTGAATGAAGAAACCATCCATCTACCTCTGCCAGTGCTTGACTAAGTTGGCTTGCACTCAGAACCACTCACACAAGAGCACACGATGCATTCGCAGCAGCAGGGGTTGAACGATCTAGCAATAGTGTATACTGTGCACTTAGAAAACGCCACACAAAGTAGCTGCCGCTGACCGCCCGACTGCAGTCGAGCTTCAGGCCAATGGCGGACAAGTTACGAACTTTCAATGACGTGCCGCAATGAGGTGAGAGAGCCTACGTCAACCAGGAAAGCGACACCGTTTGAGCGGCGCGTAAGATCTTGTGAACAGGCTTTTGCTGCTCGTCGCTGACTACAGGTGTGAGAGGGTTGTAGTACCAGCACTAGTAAGATTCGGAGGAAGTGAGGTACAAACCGACTGCCGGTAGCCTCGACTTGTGTAAGCGTCACGTGTGAGTAGAACCACATGAAGCTGCGATGCTACGGGTGGAGAACTACTACTGTATTGGCCTCTGCGGCGTGTGGCACAGCAGGGAACAGTATTTTAATGGCGTGCAGGCAAGGGTGCCAGCTAAGTGACGCAGACGAAGCTATTAACGAAGTCGTTGCTGGAGGTATACGCAGCAATTTGCAATCGTTGCAAGTTCCACGACAACCAGCAATAGCTAACACGCATATGTGGCTGATGATGATGTCGCAGGTGCTAAGTTTGTTCGAAAATTTTGCCAGATCATGAGAAGCTATTAAGGCTGGGAGGTGCGGCGGAAAGTATCAACGTATCCGGGTGGAGTTAACTTATCAGAGACGAGACTGGACAGAGGGTCAGTTGTGAGTGGAAAAATCTCGAAGTATTAACGTATCACACCGAAAACGCGTGAAGCATTCCTACCCTATAAAGTAAATCGTCACCAGATAGAAAAATGCCATTAAAAGTACCGCTATCTCGAAACGAATCGCCAGGCCACGACTTGTACACAACTATGAATACTATTCCTCTTGGTCCCTGGGCCACACGCCCGCCAGCATCTTTTGCTTGAATCAATCTAAGTCGCTCAACGGTGCTTGTTGCACCAACCCAAAAAGCGGATAACGAATCGGCCATCGGCACTGGAAACGTATTTGTTTCCGATGAAGTACAATCAAAACTCTCAATCGATCAATCTAATAGGACAGGGAATAGAAATAAGAGGAGATGCCGTTGCCGGAGCGTCACGGTGGCATGGCGACAATCGGCGAGCCATTTTATCAGAGAGGAAACGGGTTCGGATACGTAAACGACAACGGCTCCCAGGACCATGTCTTCTCCAATATCGTTGTGGTTATGTATGTTGTCGCATACATTGATGACGATCGAGGGAAGGAGTGGACTATAGGGGTGTAACGTGGGGATGTCACCCGCCCCGGAAGGAGTAGCCTGCTGCGTCGGAGTGGGCCAAGCTCTTCTTGTTATCGACTCGTCGCGCCTGCTATAGGTCAAAGAATGATGAGTATTACTATTGGGATGCCAAGATAAGGCTCGCTCGCACCAACTAGAGCACACGCGGGGATTTTCTCTTTCGAGCATCCTTTGTCGGCCCGAATAATCAGCTAGGGGCAAAAAATCGACAGATACGAAACGATGAGAGGCAGGCTGGTGTTGACTTCTTAGGGTTGGCAAAGGTTGAATTTGTCTCTAACCGGCTGGGGTATGACCACATCATGGGCTTTACGCCTACGGGAATACAGATTTCTCATAGAACCTCACCGCTGTGGACTGATGTTGAATTCCACAAATCCATTGATGGTAATTACGCAATAGTAGGCCGTTTCTTTAACGAGACAATTCGGACCGTAGGGTCTTCAACTTTTAGCTCTATATTTATTTGTATCATACTTTTAATTACCTTGAAGGAGGGGTAATAACGCCTTCGTCTATATATTACAAAGCAGAGTATATTTATTCGGCAACTTGGAATTACGCATAGCAATTTTGGAGCATCACTATGATCATTGTCCCTGTACCTTGCGGCACATTCGATAGTTCGAGGCTTCACTCTTTCTCTAGAATCTACAATTTAGTCGCATCGGCCGCTGTCTGTGGTTGTAATCATCGAAGATAAGCTTGTGGTTTGAACGAAATATCCTTGAAGCTTGACAAGCAGAATTGTGACCTCGAGGTCAAAAAACACACGTATTTGGTTTAAAAATTGCAGATACGAGAAAAATGGGTCCAACTTCCTCTGATACTGTCGAGCAAACGGGAGCGGCCCAAAATCAGCTAATTTGAAACTGCCTACTAATATTTAGGGGAACCTCTATCATCCATATGAGAACCATTATCCTTGACGAGTCGGCGTCGTTCTGCCTCGGCGGTGCAACGATAGTAGGGCGATTAGAGGAATCGAAGCTCCAATAGAGTCGCGTGTTCTCGTTCTCGTATCCGTTCGCTGCGGACTGATGAGGCCGCAAATGAGGTCTGGGAATGAGATCGCCGAGGTCAGCCGACCAGCGGCTTCTACGCAAGCTGTGTCTGTGCGTATGCTGGTCGTGTAGGCCACTTCCTGACTTGATTGGCCCGTAACGTCGGGCTGGCTAACCGAATACAAAAATCAGTGTCCCCCATTTTATGTCGATAGACAAGCGCAGCTTTGTGCCCTGTGTTCGATACCCTATACTTTGAAAATATAAAGAATTCCTCACGGAGTGATATGAACCGAGGTACATTTGAGTGATCTGGTTACAGTAAAACAATATTCTATGGATGAAATGCTAAATAATCATTTTATGGCAGAATATATAAAGCAAGACAAGTTTTTGATCCATATCATTGCAAGAATAACTACTATACATATCTAGTGAGAAGAACAACCTCACGAATGTGAGGTTGTTCTCCTCATCTATATTATTATAGTTAATTTGTAGACGATTCATTATAGGGGCAGCAAAATTGCAGAGATTCAACTCCAATAGGATGGAGTAAAATTTTGGTTATGTTGGAAAAATAGCAGAATAGTCGGCGTGATGGTGGTTGAACAGGCAACGTCACACTACGTGCGGATACAGCGGAGAAAAATCCACCAGTAGCGCGAGATGTCCCAAGGCGCAGGTTCAAATCCTGCCGTGGCCTCAGTGACATAGATAAGAACTTGAGCGTGGCGTTCATAAGCATTAAAAGTGGTCCAATGGGCTCGTATGTGGCGAGGGTCTTTAACATATCGACGTTTCCGTACCACGTATTGCATAACTCCTACTATGGACATTGCATGTCTTTGCAAATAAGCCAAATTTCCCATGAAAAATTCTCATATATTGAGTGTCAGAATCTATGTAAACACATGTACGTATACACACTACTTATAAAAATGAGCTTGACAGATGGCAACAAAGGTACTCCAGTCCTATAGTCCACACATAGAACAAAAAAGTACAGAAAGAGCTCGAATAAAATTAGCTCTTAAATCATTAGTTTCACTATAAAGGAAGCCTTGTGTCCCATTGAACATGATTTCGGCTGAATGCGTAGAACTCGTAGACAACTTTTGGTGCATAATGCTTAGCACCCGTGAGCAAAGCAAATATAAGCAATTCACTCATTAAATAAAATAGAGTATAACCTGTTGTGAAGAGTCGTAGGTTCGGGTTTACTCACTGACAGTCATCTTAAACTAACCTTCGGGGTCGATATTTTGGAAGCGGGGTTTCGAAGTAAAGACACACTGGGTACTACTTGTGATGCGAAGCGACTGCCCACCTCGGAACAGTGGTTCCCGGGATCGTTCTTCGGACAGTGGTGTTCGGGCTTTATTGTGCTCTTTATATATCATTGGTCGGGTGAGGGTCAGAAGGACATTTCTAATGCAGTGTTTTTCTTCAGTGTAATATTAAGTCATATTCTGTGGTCATTATCTTAGTGTTTTATCCAACCTCACTTAGCACACTGGCCTAAGCATTAGTTTCGGTTGAGTGATCGTCTTTTCGTAGTGTCCATGATTCTGGTACAATTATCTTTCTATCTAGTCGTCGACGAAATCAACAATGGCAGAAATGAGAGCCAGCTTCGCTTATTCTCATTTCACAACATAACCTATGTGTCGTGCACCAGATTACCGCTCATGACATTCGATTTGTATACTCGACAATGCATGCTGTACGACGCATTCAAACATGTACAGCATATTCATGGTGGATACAGCTCGTTTTGCCAAGGCCCCCTCAGGCCGTTGCATCGCAGTAACAAACACCAAGGTTCGAGAGGGTTTCCGAACAGGTTTCAGAGACGTCGGCGACACATCGAAGTCAGAGGTCTCCACCTCAACGGGGCGACTGTAAGCCAGCGGAAGTTACATTGTAAGCTTTACGCACCGGAACGCCCGTGGGCCGATATTTCCCTCTTGTTAACTTGACGGGACAATAGAGTTCCTGTATGCTAGTGGTTCCGCCGCCACAAGGAGGCCGGGGCAGCTGTGTCGTGGTGTGGACTCGCTGAAGGTGGAAGCCTATGTGCGCCGCTGTCGTCCTTGACGAGGGCCTTGTTAAGGAAACGATCGACAGGTTGTTTCTGCACGTGTGAACAGCCCACGGTTCTCCGCTCCCATACCTGTGCATCCACATGCACACATGTATATATATATATATATATATTATATAGCTAGCGCCTCAACTTTAAGCGGAAATCCGCAATATAAACCACTAACAAAAGAAACATAGGCCTTGTGGACCTCTGAAACACCCTAAAGCGCCTAGCCATGCCTATGTCGAAGTTTGGTATCGGTCCGATCATATCGATGGCCGGAATGAACTGTGGTATCCGCATCTCGAAAAGGTAACAGACTATGAATGCGCAAATGTTTCCAGTACGATGTGCGAATATAGAAACAGATTCGCTAAAGTCCATGTTTCAGAATGGCAGTGACAGCAAGCAGCGGGCGAAATTTAAAATAGAAATGGTTGGCAAGTTTAGATATTGCCTTTGTTTGCATGCTTACTACAATCGCTTAGGTTAAATCTTACTGAAAATATGTTGGCACGCCTTAAGCAGCATTCTGCATACGCCACAGAGCCAAACGCATCCACGATCCCAAGCAGTAGTTAAAAAGGAATGGAATTCTCTATAGATGCATTACTTTGTACCAGACGAGTTGACAGCTAGCCCTGACTATTCCGCCATTGGCGAGCATATAAATTAGTAATTATAAAAAAGATTAATAATTATATTATATTATAATTACTATAAGGACGGCATGTGCTTCAAGTTTGATCGGCAAAAATGGTTCAGCGAAAATTGTTCACGGCTGTCTCTGTCCATCTCAAATTTTCATCAATGAAATACATATTAGGCAGTCCCAAGCAAACTGTCGCGCCTTTCGAATGGCGCACAATCTGAACTACGCGATACAATGCGTTCATTTTTGGAGTGGGCACGCGGCAGGAACGTGGCTTCCTTTCGAACACTGAGTGGTTTCGATACGATCAGAAAGATGGACGCTGCAGCAAAAAGTTCAAATTCCCCCAAAAATCAACGGGAAATCATCAAGTTTTTGTTTCTAAAAGGACAACCTCCACCTGAAATCCATCGACAATTAGTGAACGCGTACGGCAGTTCTGCCTTATGCCTGCGAACGGTGCAAAATTGGTGCAAGCGATTTAACAGTGGAGATATGGACACCGATGACCATCGAGGTGGGGACCACAAATCAGGTGCGACAAGGGACGAACGGATTGAAAGAATCAAGGCAGCTTTTGAGCAAACTAGAGCTTGGTCCACGGGGTCTTTGTCGGCTGAAACTTTGATTCTTCGGACGACGTGTTATAGAATTATCACCAATTTACCGAAGAAGAAGAAAATCAATGAAAAATGGGTTCCTCATAAACTGAGTGCTGACCAAATGAAAATGCGTGTGGAGTGTTCGACATCTAATCTGAATACTTATACGCAACAAACCAGTCGCTTAGAGCACACCGTGTCGATAGACGAGACATGGGTTAGCCTGCATAGACCCTCTGAGAAGGACCAAGCAAAACAGTGGCTCCGACAAGGTGAAGTGGGGGCGTCTGTGGCAGTGCCAGATAGATTCGGACGAAAGGTGTTGATTATACTCGCTCTGGATATCAAGGGTGTTTGCTATTACGAAATATTAGCGGCAAACGAAAAACTCAATGCTCCCCGATATCTCGACTTTTTGAAGACATTGATGAACAAATGGCGTGGGGATCGACAGCACCGAGTGTGGTTACTCGACGACAATGCAAGACCTCACCGCACTGCTGAAATTAAGGCCTGGATGGAGGGGAACAATATTGAGCGATGGCATCAACCCCCATATTCTCCTGATTTAAGCCCATGTGATTATGGTTGTTTCCATGCACTAAAAAGGGCAATAGGTGGGGTTCCATATGCAACCGTCGAGTTACTCACAAAAGCAATAGATAACGAAATTATATATGGAAATGCAAATGGTAAATATTTGGCTATTTCAAAACTCCCAGATCGCTGGAATCGGTGTGTCAATAAAGCTGGAGAGTACCTCTAACTCATACCAAAAGATCTTTGTTCTAACTCATTTAGTTCAAAAGTTATTGGCATTTAAAGAGGCGACAGTTTGCTTGGGACTACCTAATAGTATCGGCATCATTTGGTTGGTACCGTAAAACCGTACAAACCCGTAAAAAATTTAAAAATAATTACTCTGAAAAACTCAGACACAGATGATTTGGAAAAAAGTTAAATTTACTGGGCCGTCGCAAGATTAAGCACAAGTCTCCCAAGATAATAGAAGTAAATTATTCAATTATATAAGTAATGAAATGAGGTTACAGCGACGGACAACACTTAACGCTCACGGTATTCCTTTGAATTGCTCCGTTAGAAGGACCCCTAAATGCAAATATGCAACGGGGGCAACCTCATACATCTACGTGTCCTCTACGGTTGGTGTTTTCAGTATAAATATATACGTGACTACATAGTATATTGGAGTCAACTTCTCCATCATAGCATTTATATAAAATAGAACCTTATGTAATAAGATTCACCCTTTAATAGACGCAGTATGAGCTATAGACAAACTGAACTGTGACAAAATCTAACAATAAAACAACCTCCAATGTATGTTGTAGTGTGTCTGTAGTCTCTCGGTGGCCAGAGTGCACACCTTAGCCGACGCATTGGCGGTCCTAGCTAATCTCTAATCAGAACAAAGGTGAGGCAACGAGGAGTTTCGAGCGGCGGGAGGGCTTGCTGCAGGGAACGGGTTGTGCAAGTGCCGACACCAGTCGAAGGCAGTTAAACGCTTAGACTCGCATTAAATTACTGCTGGGTGGCACGTCGTGCCATAGGCTGAAGAAGATATCGAACGAATGTCTTGTACGACCATTAGCTGGACAGAGATCCAAATGCAACGATTTCAAAACAACTACTAAAACGCGTGGCGTATGACTCAACATAGACATACGCACAGTACTCGATGACCTGCATTTTCAATACAGTGTCATTGTTTACATTGTCACAGAAAAAATGTAGTAATAGTAATAATAAGCGTTTGGTTTAACTTCCCTGGCGGGCTCAGTAATGCAAACTAAAGAAGAAAATTGTGCTGTTCGCATCTTAATTGCCTTAATACCGAATACACGAGGGTATAGTAGCGTAATTGGAGTAAATGGCTAGAGGTCGAAGGGACAATTTGAGCTCCTCGGGGACCAGGAGATAGCGCGTACCCGAGCGAACCCGCCTAGCGGTATCACTGTTAGGCCTCCTCTGCAAGTAGAAATTCAGTCTCGAGGGAATTCAGTATCCTCGATAACGTTGTGGGCCTCTCTAATACGCCGAGATTGATGATAAGGTTCACCTTCGATCCGGCCTAAGGACAGAAAGACAGCCCAACAAAGGACAAATACAAACAAATGAAAAAATCTGCCCACATTCGATTTAAGTGAGCGCAGTCGTCAAGGAGAGGAATTTCTTAAACATTCAGGAATCAATTCCAAAACTTCCTCGGTTATACCAAACCCTTTCCCACAAGGAGTATCGTAGTGAAATTTTCAGACGTTAAATTTTATCTCAGCGCCAGTCTCTCTTATGCAGCTTATACAACCTGGCATCGAGTTCGAACAGTTTTGCGTCTCCAGACCCTGACCTCCTTACCATAATATCATATTCCTCTTCCTTTATCTATTGTATTATATATGTGAACAAGGATACAGTGCGGTGAGTGCAGCGGGCTTGACAAAGTCGGGCAAAGCACTGTTGAAAGAGAGAGAGAGTTGAGGATTCAGGAATTGACCAGACATGTCAGAGGCCGCGACGGTGTTGGGCGACTTGCGGAACCTTGCGCGCTGGGAAGGAATCGGTCGCCGAGAGATAAGAACTTTTTATGTTCCAAGCAATAGATTGGAGAATGTCTAGCTGCTTCCGGGGGAGCGATGATAACGAGAGCCAATAGGAGCTCACTCAGAAACGTCACGTTTGGAAAGTTTTCTGTAGACGGCAAGCATGAAAAGGGCAACTCATAAAAGGCGAACACACAACCATAGATCGTACGGCCCATCTTTTTTGTGCGAACGAATCATTTAATGATAATTATATAGGACTCTGTTAGTCATTCAATTTATCTAACAACTTAGCATACTATTCAAGCGAGCATACATAGGTATATCTAAAATTAGACGTTACTCTGAAAAAACAGCATATATTATATAAGTTTTGTGTTGTGCTAGTTCGTGTAGTGGCGCCACAAATTAGACTCAGCTCCCAACATGACACACGGATACCTCAGAGAACTCATTATTCAACAATTTTTTAATGAGACCACTTATTTATAGTACAGTCATGCAGCGCTGTCAATCTTTCTGCATTTCGAATGAAGCTCTTACTAGCGTGGTTCAACCTACTGTGGAATCACCGGATACTCCAGCTGGTCGTACGCTGCCGTCATAAACTGTTTTTCTTAACAGTAAATTGCAAGGGGAAACGCATCGACAGCAGACATATGGCACAATATATGCCACCGTTGTTGTGTGCGAGTCATCCAAAGTAATGTACATATAACCTCGAAACGGATGCTTTTAAATATATCTAAACATTTAGCGATGTTATGGCACCCACAAAGAAGTGGAGAAAATCGTCTCAGAACTCACTATGGGACGAATGCGCTAATTGAAAGTTTCGTCGTCATGGCTTTGCTCTGAGCCGGCATCGTGGTTGGCGACTTAGGGACCTTAGGGGTGGTCACATTATAGCGTCGGACAGCTGAGTCTGGGTATTAAAGGCAAATACTATTAAACACCACTTAGCTTTAGCACCTTGTGCTACCGAATTACTTTGCTGTGGTCTTTGGCCGATGCTTTTAGCTCAGCTTAGTTTAGGCTTCTGCCGCAGGTGTCAAGGCTAGGTCACTTAAAGCTGTCAATAGATAAATAGATCGGGTTTCTGCACGAAGAACTGTAAACATCATTTTTAGGGTAATTGGGTCGTCTGAATTGAACCAATCAGATGTATTTACTAGAAATCGACGTGGTTCGTTTATAATAATATTTTCAATTATTTTTATCAGGTCCGGAAGTAATGCCTCCCAAACTGCTGATTGTGGAGATTGACTATGGGAAGTGGGAGTTAGGAAAGATCGTATTGTTCCACGAGAATATAACAAAGGCCAGCTCAGAACGAGATGATTGTTCGCAATACGGCCGTGGCTATGCAATCATCAGGATTAATTTAGTATCGACCCCCAAAGCCTGACTATTTTCGAGTAGGGCATGAGAATCCAGCTTAATCCCCAATATGGAAGTGTATACGGTTTCTATAATAGTATTCTAGGCCGTTCAGTATTATTTCTTTGATATTGCATAAAACACCTTCAGCGAAAGGGATCCTAACGTAAATTACGTATTAAAAGTACATATTTATGTATAGTAACATTTCTGTATGAGGCAAACGTGAGAGGTAGCGTTGGACATTGATTAATTTCATAGTTGGTCAAATCATGGCTCGAGATGAAATCGAGTGCCACCAACCAGAGACTACCCTTGGCGTCTCGCTCGGAGCTTTTTGGACGCAGCCTTCTTCTTTGCCGTGAGGAAGATTCGTAATCGCTAGGACGATGGTGGTCGGGAGGGGCGGGGTCCATTTTTAACTAGTTATGACACCGAGAGCACGACAAATGCACTGAATTAGGGTTTAAGGGATGGATCATTTTGTGTTTACCCTCGAATGAATGCGTGATCCGTACAAGTAGTCTGATTTACATCCGTATGTCTAATTTAGGGTACGGCTGCTACTCCGCGCCGCACTGGCTAAGCCATCGAACATGACCATTACTAAAGCATATCCGATTTTTATGCAGTCAAGCATTATGTTTGATGCATTTGATCATTTGTCTGGCTGTCTGTATGCATATGTATGCAACACTGGTATTTCACGCGTATCACATGCCGTCATTAATCATAGGGTAAACACAAAAGTGCATGGTTCTTATGACCTTATGACGTTCACTGGTCACCTGAGACTGCTAATATATAATATTAGTAACCACCACAGCGCTCGTACATTTCATAATCTCTAGATACGCTGTAAATAGATGACACCAGTATAATATTGGCTGTGCAATGCATTACTTTTGATGAGTTTTATTTGCCTTCGCCGATTTCTTCCTGCGAGCAGCTCATTTCTTCTGCAATCGCGATCTTCAGACTTGCAACTGGCTTCATTAAGTGTAAAATAAAATTCATGAATAATTTTACAGTTTCTTTTCGCAATCACTATACAGTTCCTATTGAAATATATGAATAAACGCAAAAGCGTTTGAGCAGAACTAAGCACGTAAAAACTTCATCAAGTGCAGCCTCTCCTAAGCTGAATTCGCGAATTCTGCAGTTCTTACTACAGCAGTCTGTCTTCAACTTTTCCTTTTTTTTGTCCGTACAGTTCGCCGTGTTCCAATTGGAGTATTCAAATGTGAACGCCAGTAGACACACAAAGTACAATCGCTCTCTGACGAGCCGACGACCCCAAAGTGGTGGATTCCGAAAATCTCAATCTCGGAACTTGATTCTAGCAGAGCTTCAGGCCGCTAGAACAGTTACGAAGCTCCATTCGATTCGGCGTATCATCTACCGGTGGACCGTGGTGTCGTATGACTCTACAGAACCTCCACCAGCGGACTGTTATACAGCTCGAATAATGGTGTTCGGAATGTTTGTAGAATCTTGACATAATAAAAGAAAACGTAATTCGTTCTCCTCGTCCGAATATGCTAACGGATGAATACGATTTACATCTAACGTCTATCCGTATCTGGTTCGTTATTGGACTAAGGCCCAACTGAGGTTGCTATGCTTCAAACGATGTAAATTCACCCAATTATATAGCCAAAATCTGGAATCGTACCGAGCACTCATTTCAAATAATAGATTACCTCGCGGAGCAAAATGCTTTCTGTCACACCACGCCTCTTGTAAATTATGCATTATCTCTCGACGTCTACCTGCAGTTCCGCTTCTCTCTAGGGCGCGCAACCGAAGGTATTGTTTTTAACTGGGATGAATCCCGCCACTGTCAAACTGTAGTTCTGGGCCCTGTAACTGCAGTTTGCGCAGTGGGGATCAATTTTAATCGATTACGAGTAGAAAGTATAATGACGGTCAGATAAGACGAAAATGCAAATTTAGGTGATAATGAATATTCAAGACGTTCGAAAAATTATTAGGCTATGAGACTGTCGTACTTAATCCAACTTTCTGGTTAGCCTGATTGACAGCTGACCGTGGCTATCTCAGCCGCAATGTGAGTTTATGTAAATACTTTCAACAAAATTGCACGATCTTGAAGTGAAGAGAAACAAAATGAGTCCATAGAGATGTATGAGGTCCGTAGAGATTTTACTTCTCAACACAGGACATTTCAGTTAGAGACTCCAGTTTCATCAAATCAGTGTACCATGATCTGGCATATTTATTATTTGGCAAAATTATACAGAGGCTTATAATTTGTAGCCATTTGGGCCGTCCAAAAAAAGCATTGCTCTCCCTAATTACGTCCATACAAATAGCTAAAAGAGACTCCCGTGGTTCTCGAAGCTACACAAACATGGTGGATGGATATCTGACGTCGAAATCGCCATCTACGATGCCTCTTCACTATGTTCATACGCCGAACAGACACGTCACTTTCAATCTCATCCTATATTGCCCCTACATGAATTCGGCTCGAACTGAACTAGCAATGAATCAACTATAAAAAATATCCTGATGTTTGTGATTAGAACACGTGCAAACAGCTACTCTACACCGACGCTCTGGTTCAATTTGTACCCGAGGTAATTTGAATGTGTTTCAACCTTAAGTATTATACTTCTGGAAGGCACAAACGTTGCACACTCGCTGCTGGAGATAGACTACTTCAAATATTGCATGCAAGATTTAATTTGCATGATAGGCAATCGTATTTTAGTTTTCATGTTTACAATTGCGCAGCTAAAATTGTTATCTGTCATCTATGTCCCTCATATAAGTACAACGTGTGTACTAATAAGTGTGCACTTACTAACTTTCTCGGTCACCAAAAACTTGGACAAAGTATATTAGTCAACGGTTGGCAAGCGATGGCTATGTTTCTGTGGAGTTGAATTAGCCCCTGATCTGTCCATTCCTTGGCGGAAACAACCATCATTAAAAAAATAATCGTATGTGAGATTTTTATGTTTCTTTGTGGGTAAAGCCTAAAAGAACCTACCTGACAGTGTGATATTTAAATTAGCCTAAAACCAATCAAGTCTTGTTTGTATCTTCCGGAATTTTTTTCTGATATATCTTCCTTTCGTTAATCAGTAGTCTATGGAAGGCTAACACCAGACGCGAGAACCTAATCTGAGAAATATTCGTGTATAAACTTGGTAGACCCTTGGCACCTATATACATCACGAGAAGGTCTTCGCCATAGCCACAAAGCTGCGAAAACGTCTGCGACAAGCCATGCTTTCTAAGTAGCATGTTGCTGTGGCAGCTATATATATATATATATATATATATATATACACACTTTAACGTATAATAATATTAACCATCTATAGTACGATAGATTAATAATACTGTAGACGATATTGCAAACTATCACACACATGCACATTTGGCCGAATCCCTTTTTTTAGTATTGGATTTACGCTCCAATTTACTTTCTAAGTATGTTCACTTTTATAAATTGTTGTCTCCCCAATTCCATCAACTTCACCGTAAAGTGAATTGGGCTATAGGTCGCGGTGGAAACATGCAGTATTATGCCTTTGGGCGAGCTCCCCCAATAGGCAACACTTCGGCCAGCCCCGTAGGTGGACATGTAGGAAGGATACTGAGGTTCCACTAACCACACATCCTCGTCATCATGGGGCTCTTAGCCCCCCCTCCCCAGACACAGGGTGCCGATCGTTCATTGTAAGGCTCACTGATTTCTAGACAGCCGGAACCAGGGGCTGTCGCATACGTGTTGGATCACTGCATTAAATTCACTGCGAGTATGTCGACCTTGGTGGCGTAGGGTGGTCATACATTCGTCTGTAGGGTTAGCAAAGCTCTGCACTACCGTAGCCCAAAAAGCCACTCTCCTGCCTACAGTGCGAAAGTCTCCTGAAGATTGATGAGCACAGTACTCAGCATAGGCGCCGTAACGGAAACGACCAATATACCGCTTATCCTTATGTGGCCCCGGGTAATTTCGAAGCGGAGAGTCCAAATCCGATATGAATCACAATGGGATAGGCAAGACGGGGTCTGGGGCTACTGCAATCAAAACAGCGTTCCTCCGTTCGGCACTAGTCTAAAACATATTTAGGAAACGATAAACTTTCTAGTTTCAAACGTAGCGCGGTGTAAATAGCGATCGCGCCACATTCATTATGCAAGGACTTGGCCCTCTGTTTCAACTAATCCCACCGCGTTCAAAAGTTAGCCGTTCATTCTATCGTACCCTCTATGCGCTGTGGAAGCCGCGTTTGGCGAGCGTTTGCTATATTTTGTTTTTTCATGTTCTGAATTTCTGCTGAATTTCAGTTCAGCTCACCTGGGCCAGCCAATTGCAATGCAGTCTCTCCTGTTTGCTAATTTGTCACACTGTTTCGCTATCACTAAGTATTGTATTCCCAACATTGGCACGGAAAATTTGATACTCTTCGGTATCCAGGTGTCTATTGGGTATTTCAAAAGAATGTTTTCGTTTCCTTGTTTGAAGATACCGGTAAGACCAAGTGGTAAGCTCCTGTCGAACTAACTGACTGTAATATTCGTTACAACAATGATCAGGATACTATTCTAACATTCGTATTTATATTTAGGCCTCCCAAATATCAAAGCGAACTTCACAAATTAACCAGCTGATAACAACTTTTTCCATTAGTTAATCTAGCTGGAACCAAACATGAGTTCACCGGCTCTCAGAGAGATGCTCTCCAGAACACAGGCGATCTCCCGAAGACGAAATTAGTAAATAGTCATATTCCGTAATATATTCCGTCTTTAATATGTTCTATCATTAAATACAATAGTAATATTATGGAGAACGTTTGATAAATGTTCAAGATATCTTCCAAATAGTATAAAGTAGTAGATTCGTGCTTTCTGTTGATGTTGCCTAGGCGAGGTCATTCTATTCACTGAGGCTACTCAACGTTCTCTGAAATTCTGCAACGGGGCATCTCCACGGGGTTCGCGCCGCTTCGCGCCGCTTCGCGCCGGCCTGGTTTTAACCCTGTAGACTCAAAAATTCAGATTCCCAGTAGCAAGGGGCCGCTTAGACAGCCCCGACCCATGATATCTTGTGTTGCCCTCGGGCCCGGCTGAAGTTCTTCTTGGAGATTATTTGTGCCTCTCGTGGGAGTCGTGGTCATCAATTAGATAGAGAAGGCCACGATCTGTTCACTTGGCTCTGTTTCTGGCGTGTTTTTTTCTTATTTGTCCGTCATCCGACATAGTAGACATATTTTTGCTATCTCATATGTCTCTTAAACTCCAACAGCTTCATGTTAGATCGCGTTGAGCCGTCGCATGGGTTCTTTAATGCAAAAGCTAATCGTATCTCTATTTAAGAAGAGACTGCTGAACCATGAGCATCATAACGTTGTAGGTTATATCTAGATTTTAATTATGGCATGTACGTGCATGCTCTTTTTAATATAAATTAATATCAGAACAGTCTAATGTGAGTATGGGGAGGGGGAGCGGCCTCTTAAAAACAAATATATTTAGAATATTTTATGAGATGAAAACGCTTCTTGTATTGCCCATGGGCAAGAAGAATATGCAAAGCCCCGCGAGCTGCCGTCAGGACAAGAAAACGCTGTTGGAAGCGTCCATTTGGCACATGGATGAAATATTGGACGGACACCTGTCCACTCTATCTGAAGATTGTTAAGAATAACGTGTACATCGCCCGCTCCTGATATCTGTAAAGCCTCCAGAGATATGAAAATAGTATGGGTAAGACTGCATCCTGTTGAAGTACAATCTTAAAATGCGATTCCTTTCATTTCAAGCACGAACCTTCCAATTAGGTGTATTAGAAGGCTCTTCTATCTACCACATTCGATTGAACGAGATTTACTATTATACGTCTAGTGTGTCAAAGTAGCCTAACATATTGAGCTAAGAAAAAAAAATACCACCACATACGATGCTTGAACAGCCACGTCGAATTCTCGTTTTCGTTTTTTTTACCTCTCGTTTTTCTTGAGAACGACACCGCCCATATGAACCAGCCAGCTCCTGGGAGGAATCGAAAAGAAACTCCTCTTTGGGCGTCCTCCAATAATACTCACCCGCAGAAGGAACCAATAAGGGAACTATGAGAACGCATTCACTCTACCAACCCCGCCACTTCTTCCCCAGTTCTTTCCTGATCTTCGATCCTCAGAGGATCGAAGTCATCCTCGGTTCGTTCCCATCTCATCCCGCTAAATAAACGCTCTCGGCCAGGCACTGCTTCCCATTGCTTCTGGCCAGGACCCCCCCGAACTTACTCTCATGCGATGCTATAGGTGCTTTCTCCTGAAGAGTTTTTCCCATCGTGACTTTCTTCTCTGACGGCCGCTACCTTTCCTCTCTGACAACGCTCACGTGTATGGTTTATTGCGTGGATAATGCTATTGCACATTGTTGGCGTATGGGCTTGGAAAAAACCACCTTGTGACTGTTACCTGTGACCCCGAAAACTGATCTCGAGATCAGGCAAAAGGCAGCAAATGAACTCCGGTGCAACCAATCCATTGAGGCTACGAAGGTTTCGGGAGGCAATCCCGTGCCAAATATGGGCTGTTGAGCAAATGTTACACTACTTGTTACTGTTTCGGAAAATCAACTATTCCTGTAATCACCTATGGATTCTTCATACGGCAACTGTGCAAAAACCAATCAATAAACCAATATATACCTGTATACTATGACATCAATAACAGCTGTACTGGCTGAAATTTTAAGTTATATATATGGAAGGAGAAAGGCTAACCTAAAAGCGGTATACGCTACTAAAGCAGCTGTTGGCGTACGCACCCTAAAATGAAGTTTGGTTAGCAGTTATATGTATGTTGTATCTGTAGCAGCTGTATGTTTAGTATACAGAATTTGAGTTCATTCAACTTGACTTATATCCGCGCGAGGTCTGACAAAGCATGTGTGGTGTATACTCAATTAGGAGAGACAACCTTGGGCTCAAACGGGTACACCTATATGCTCGATTGCTCAAGATAAAATAACATACAGCGACATTTTAAACGTTATAATCGCTACAGCAGCTGTTATTGTTATGATTGGTAATGTGTAACATTTCTTGGCAGTGCCATCGCCTCCCTTGGAACCATGACGGCCTGACACCCTATCCCCAACTAATTTTTATATGTTTAAAGTTGTATATACGTATATAACAAATTATTTTCCTCGTTACTGCTCCTTCACCGCAATAACCAAGAACCACGACAAGCACCAAATAAATGGCACCAAAGCACCATTTAGAGAGTCAGGTTATCCGAATATCATTCACGGAATTATAGTGCACAATAATTTTTTGAGTAAGTTTCCAGCGTCTGAAGAGCCACGTGTCTTGCTAATGTTTAGTTAGGCCTTTGGCTAAGTAGGCGGCGCATCATCACAAACTAGCAACGTCTCTAGTGATGGCATTTGCAGCACTATCAAAGGTGGTGGGAACATTCTCAGTCACAATGTGTTATGCGTCCATCGAAACAAATAAACAACTGGAGTTCAAATGCATCTGTTCAAGTCGTGAATTAAAGCCGACATGCTATGCGCAATAATGGCCACCGCAAATACCTTACCATAAAGGGAATGTGCTAGCGGTTCGACCCTAGGTCAAACGTCCGCATGTGGTCCCCGGTGCTTGGTTCTGTCATATCCATGCGCTCTTTCAAAATAAGAGCGTCTGCTTTCCTGCTGTTTTTCAGTTGGATGAGTCTCAAGTTCATCCTGGATATTACTCCTGTCCCTTAAGGGAGACGTGGCCATCTAGCGACCAGAGAGCAGGGACTCCGACAGGCTCCCCTCACACTCTGTTATTTGCTACTCCTGCCGGCCAGACTGGCCATAGCGACAAGCGCTAGATGATTCCACTGGCTGGAGTGCTTTGTTTCGTGCCCTGTATTCCAGTCTATGCGTGACGTTCGGCCGAGCAGACGGGTGGGCGATCTAACGGACAGCAAAGCAATGGAATTGTAAAACTCGTCGAGAACAATGAAATGAGGCAGATCTGTTGAGTCTGACCGCTGCACGAAAGCTTGCGCTGAGGGCAAAGACCATGGTCCACTTTACTTCGAACACGAAAGACAGTTCCCACATGACGAAGATACCTAGAGTCTAGCGGCACACGTAAGTGAGACAGAAACGTATCAGAACCGTTAAATTCTACCGGAGAGCGTATTAATATCATCCTGATAGGTAGGAGTTAGTTTAAAACGTTGACGCACCTGCACGTAGTGTAGACAGTCATCTCTCAAAGGAGACAGCTCACCTGTACTGAAACATAAAGCGTCCTTAGGGATGCGGAACTATGTCGACAGCAAGGGCGATTTAACAGACGTCATATAATGCGGGACCAGCAGTTGAGATGATGGTGTTCCTATGGGAACATAGCTTGACGCTGTATGACGTCCACTCAGCTTAAAGCCTTCGCTTAAACCACCAAGCTTGGTGCAGCTGCGATGTCAGCCAGGTTATCAGAACTGGGCTGGCAGAGTATGGTGAAATAACGGGCGTCGTATTTCGAAACAGAAGAGGGTGGTCGTGACTAAGCGTGACGTAGGTTCGAGTTCGGTTGGGCTTGGCCCTCATTTTAACCATCAGCAAGTAAGGTAATCACTCTTCAACGGGAGCTCTAACCTGTGACTGATTATCGCTGGCGTATTTTTGGTACAATAAAACTTTGTGTTAACAGTATTGAAATAAGCCAGAAAACGATAAAATACACTCAATGTATTTCGAAGTTATTACATTACAATATACTATCTAAAATATTTGCCTTTATGGCCTGTGACCTTTACCTTAGATAATATGTCTTGAAATTCGAGCCACGGAGTACATCAGCCAGAAAGATTCACCGCCCGCGCACTCGTGAAGGCATCGGTTATGATTGCTTCATATGGTGGAAAATTTGAATGCAAATGTGCAACGGTGGGGATCGAACCTGTACCCCTACATGTCTCCTCTGATTGCAGGACGCACACGAATGCACCACGCTACAGAGCTCGAAGGAAATTTAGTCTTCTTAAAAAATAGGTGATTCATTTCGTTTTTAGAAAAATGTGCATTACATACATCCGTGGCTTGACATCACTTTTTCTATAATTTGAACAAAACAGGAATAACAATACGATTCATATACTGGTAAATGAGAAAATACGTCAAGTAAACTTATATAAAATAAGGCATATGGCATGGCATTGTATATTTTCATTTTGCTTAACTAATCAAACATAAAAGGCACATGGTTCTTCAAAGCTCTAACGGAATTAGATAGTGTAACTTTTCAGAACTAAAAAATGGGTACGGATCGACCTCGGAAACTATTAATCCCGCTAGCGAAACACCTGCAGGTCTGAGAAATATGAATGCCAAATTCCATCAAGATTCCCTCAGAAATATTTGGCATATAAATACGATGAATAATTGCATTGTTATACACAGAGCCCGTTATTCACTTCCTAATGTAGAACGCCATAAGTCATTCGGTTTACTCTCTTGATTAAACTCGCTAATATTTCAGTAACAAATTTTGCCGCACTTACAATAGGAACATTTAACAAGTAGGATGTTCATATATTACCGCGCCACCGCAGGCAAACTTGTGGACAGAAATCGCGGGCCAGGGTTTCCTAAGCTCGGACTCCAATAGACTACTAATTCTTATATCCACCAAAGTGTGAATCTTCTGCAAAGACAACGCCTGGATTGCACGCCGATCTATGTCATATTTTCTTAATGAACACCCTCGAAGTAACACTGAGGATAAAACGCTCGCAGGCCAGTCTCTGAAAATCTACAGAACCGTCTGTCCCCAATAAAATCGCTAAACAGCCATGCACGACCTGTTAAAGCGGCAATATCGGCCGCTCCGTTGCTCTGAAGTTAACGGTCTAGTCAACGAGGACATGCATCATTTCTCTAGGCAAGTTAATAGGTTAATTGGTGTGCATGCTGTCCTACGCCATTCGCGTTTCGCCATGATTTTGTAGGCGGTCTATCGGCGTTCGCGTCAAAATCGACCTGATCATTAGCGCACTTGCTAATTAACTCTACTCATTGTTATCGCCCTACTGGTTAAATCACAAGTCATAATGAGTTGTTTATCTTCTTCACTACCGCAGTGCATGTTAATTAAGTACTATCCGCCAGTTACCGTCATCATCAGGCTCTTCGTACCGAGGGATGAGCACAGGTACAGCAGAGAACGCCTGCTGTAATCTGATGAATAAATAGTAACGTGTCTAGACGATCGTGAATGCAGCTTCCAACGATAACCCTGATAGGCCCAGCGCGGCGACAGATGCTCATACTAAGACTGGCTCACAACAGCGGACGGACCACAAACACCTGGCGGGATTTATATCGACCTGATACTTGCGCTACGCACATGGACAAGTCAGAGTTCAATCTACCGAATTAAGTTTGTTAGTAACGGCGAAAGATGACAGCTGTTAGACATTTTGGTGAAATATAGAACTAACAAGTTGATCAAACAGACACTAGTTATATCTATATAAGCAGACGTTTTTGATATGCAAAAGTTGCACCTGTTTAATATCATTACGATCACGCACATCATTAATAACGTCTAATGAACATCGTTGTACTATCGCTCAGTGATTTGGATGAGGTAGTTTCCAATACGCTTCTGTGTTTATACTTCGTCTACTGCTATAGCGATGGTAGGGTAAACCATATATGGTCCCCAATTCACCCCTCTGACAGCGTTGATTTTAAGCATGCATGCGATCAGGTCAACACTCTATTTGATGCAACATACAGCCGATATGAAATTCTATTGTGCACCAACTTAACAAGACTTAACACCTCATAATGCTAGTAACGCAATTGAAAACTCTGTCGTATGACGTTGTGTGCCGTCTCAGTGGCTTCGAAGTAACACCATCTACAGTACGACGAGTTCAGAGTAATGCGAACGTCATGACGGCTGCAGATACTGCTAAAGTTGTGTAGCCTACGGCACTGTTTGGCTCTATGAACGGTGGGTGCACTGCGATAGCAAGTAAGTTCGTTGAGTGTACTACTTTGTTCACACATTCGTTGTAACAAACAATCGGATATTATTAATCAACCTCTGCTAGCTTGTCTGCTTTAGTCAAGCATATGCGCTGTATGATCTCGCGGGCGATATTTTGCTACGAATGCAAATTTGCACCGGTAATTATGGTACAACGTCAAGCGAGTCGTTTTCAGCCACGCTGTGTACCCGTACTGGAAGATGCCACACCGCTCTTGGCTAGCCTACTTTTAATGTCGCTGAGACGACGTCGAGACCGGCTGGTCTTCAAGTAAGGAACGCGTATGAGCCTGATCGTGCTGCCCGAAGGGAACCTTGTCGCGCGCCGACATTGGCAACCCCGCCAAAAAGTCGTCGACTGATGAACAAACTCCGCAATTAGTGTACGTCGACCCCCTGCCTCGAATTGTGGGTCGGACACAATGGGCCGCCAAGCACAACAGCACAGTGGGCTATATTGTACACTGTGTACGTCACAGGTTAGGTTTCGTCGTTGAGCTAAAGATACACTGCACCCCATTGCCCACTAGATAAGTAGTGCAGTGGCACGGCATCCCCAAATGATGATTGCGGAGATGATGCCCTTGCGTCGGGGGAGATAATCGGGGAAGGCTTCCTGGCAAAGGTCTCCCTCCGGGTCGGGAACCTCACTCGGCTGGTATGACACGACACTACTGGTCCGCATCGAGACGTGACACGGGTGATCTTGTCCACTCTGTCCACTCGGAATCCTCCCCCTTGATCACTGACCCAAAGAATGGCACCGATGAGGACAGTCGGCAGCCCTTACAAACTCGTACAGTCACCCATGCGAGGGTGTGCAACGCTTCCTGCCGTTTGCCGAGTCGAACCTCGAAGGAGAACGGGCGCGCAGGAGTGGTTCTACCGAGTCCAATTCCCCGATCCAGGCCTATCAAAGTGTAGACATTGCGACACAATCCTCCTCACAGTGATAGGGGCGGGAACACCATGATTCCAATGCCTATGTCCAGAGTGAGTTATTAATTAGTGGCAACTCCCTGTAGGCTCGCCTCGAGGTCGGAGGCGCGCTGCTTCTTCCTGCGACAGTTTATCCTGTCTTCGTATGACGCTCGTGATCTGCTACAAAAGTAGCGTGGGGTTCCGAGGTGGATGTTGGTGCAATGGACCGCATCACATACGCAAGAAATATACGCGTGGACGGGGGAACCATTTGAACTCATTGGAAATGATTATCTTTTTGACAATACCCGTAGCGATGTATTGTTTTGTTTTATGAAATTGCCCAAGGTGCCGTAACGTGTTTCGGCATGGTATTTGCTCATGGTAGCAAATGAATGTTAGCATTATATTAGATATGTATAAAAAGTTACGACGGGTGCACGCCATATCTCCAAGAGCAGTCTCCATTTTAGCTGATCTGAGTTGATTTCATTCTTCATGATTACTATTATCATTATTACATAATTCATTTTGGTACGCATATGTTCCCTATGAAAACATGCTCACTTTCTATTTTAACGAAAACATCTCTAGTTATCTCCGTCATCATTTGCAGCTTCAACTATTCGACAGACTACTGAAACCGTATTGCGGTTGGCTAAGGACTATTAATTATTTAATGAGAACGAAAATGCGAAACGAACGTAAATCCAATCGCGACATTATTGTCAATTGTAATTAATGAAGTCAATGTTCCATTACTTGCCGCCAACCGTCCTTTTCCCATCGTCTAGTATCATCCAAATACACCCCAGTGCGTTCGTTGCCTGACGTCACGCGATGCGTTGACGTCGCCTGATCGCGTGAACCATAGCTCAACCGGAGGAAGGCAAACGAATGAGAGCCCCCCACGCTACAACCGACGCTGCATCCAAAAGTTCGTTCGCTCTGTTCATTAACGACAAATCACTTCTGTGCACCATTTCTATTCGGTGGTCGCTGCGAGATAAAAATGATTCTGGCTTGCGGACGAACACCCGCCTCGCGGCACAACCACGAACGAACCAACACATACAAGTTCAGGGTGGTCTAGAAATGCCTCGTAGTTTAGCCGATTCCCATTCATCTGTCTATCTATCCACCTCGCTGTGCCCACACTCTCGCGATCCGGGGGCGATCACACTATTTGGGTAATGTCAGGGAGCGTGTGCAACAACATTGCCGCTCGTGTGGTTGTTTGGTGTACCAAGCAAAAATCTAATGAGACATAATACGTGTCCATAGCTTCGCGTTTGTATACTGCCTTTTTCGGACAGTAGTTGGGTGCCCGCAAACCTCTTACCCATCCGATACAATGTACTACTTATGTACAGCGTGTGACCTGATCTTCATTAATGCTCGAATGACTGATGACGTTCGTAGTAGCTATATTCGTTATGTAATGTCCGTTAGTGGAGAATGGCATTTGAGACTACGCTTACTCAATCTAGTTGACAATGTATACTCATATGACGGACATCATTTAGTGGAAATTCGGCTTTAAAAATAAATTGGATGGAGTGTGTACACGCTGAGATGTATATTGTTCAAGTTCATGTTAATAGTAGCATCTAGTGACTCATCCACAGGTGCAAAGCAGTTCCAATACGCATCAAACTATATTTGACATAACAAGCAAAGCTTAAAAGAAACAATGCCATTGAGCCGAGGTTTCGATGGTTGCGCTTCGTTAATGTTATGTATCGCTTTTGGTATTATGCCTCATTGCTGGGGCATATCTTCAATGGAGACTCACACGCGTGATTTGACTGAGGTCTATTCAGAAACATTTTAATTATATGTTGAATTTCATTGAAGGATGTATCATCAAAATTCTCATCGATAATTTTATTATATGCTAGAGGCCTGAAATACCACGGCATCAATAGCCTAACGAACTTTGTAACTTTACTTTAGAACGAAATCATTTGCAGTTTAACAAATTGACCATAAAGCCGAGTATTAGGCAAGAAAGTGTATATTAACGAAAACTTCTATCCCAAATTGCAGCAGATGATATTGTCTTTTGTCGGTTCATAGGGAGAGTGAGGGCAGTAATACCTAAAAGGTTAAGAGCTGAGACCTGTCAGATAGGAGAACAGCTGTTCGAACAACATCGAACAGCTGAGGGTCAGCTCGAAAAAAACAGTATCAGGGAGGGAGAGAGAGAGAGAAAAAAAGTCCACTCTTTCATATTCGCCACTACGAGCAATGACAGCATACCAATTATATTTTGTCTAGATATGATAGTCTTAAGCTCAGCAAACATCTGACGGAATTGTGAATAAAAATGAGGAGGAAGCATGGACTTCATTGGGACCGTTGGCATATATAATAATAACGAATAGAGGGCGTATTTGTTTTTGCGGCGAGGTCACCGTGGTTTTCTCTTGCATGAAGGGTGTTAAAAAATAAATAAAAGTATGTTGCAAAATGCCGTTTGGAGGACTCAACCCTGGCGGACTTTCAAATATCAACAACACAGTTTTCTTAATACTGGCACAAAGATGATATGTTTAACTATCCTAGGCTTCATTATTATAGCCTGCTTAGTGCCACTTAAGCGGGTGTCTGTATTAGGAACAGCGTGGCCTGTTCGGGCCGCCTGTCACCACGCTACGAATCCAATCACAGTAGCATAGTATCATTTAGCGGAGTCACGTCGTAACTGAAGGTGACGTTACCCAGTATCAGGCCGGAAGCGTCGTCGAATGTTTGACAGGTAGTCCGGCGGTGGTCATCCGCAACTGCTTCCGACGTTGTTGACGGCTGCGACGTTGGTCAAGTTAATCACCTCCCAAGAGAACGTTGATATCTGATGACGGAAATCATAATGCAGACGTGCCAATTACAAGAATAGCGTAAATAGCAATAAACGTGATAAGCCTAACACCTATGTATGACTTTTTCGATTGGCCAAATCAATGAAGGATATTTTCTCAAAAACACGTACTCTTTCAAAAATGTGTAAATATGAAGGCGAGTTCTTTACAATACGTCAACGCGCTATATTGTGCGCCACGTATTTTTCGTCACAGTGAAAACGCCAGATGTTTATTAAATGAATAGTAATGTGGACGACTCACAGAGGCGAAATGATGGAAAACATTATGCATCGAAGAAAAGCAAAAATAAATCGATCGCGTTCTGGACCGAGATGAATATTAGCTAGGTGGGCCGATATCTGAGTATTTGGAACAAAGAAGAGGAAAGATATAGCAGGAATGGAGATGGATGCCTTCGAGTGCGCACCCTGACGTTCTTCGATGGGGTAACGAAGTGATTGGGGACGTGAGGGAGGCTGAGGCTATAGTTGATATTACATTTAATCTCAATACATTATGCCCTGTTGGCACAAAAAGGCTTTGCCCGGCAGTTCGAAGATCTTCTCCACGTCGCATCAAAGCTATCCCCTGTGGTAAGGCGACCGTAAGGACCAAATCTCACGGTGACTTGTCATTCATATAAGAGATGCCTTATTGTTGCCAAATCTCGCACTGTGACGTTCTGCTTTTCATTGTCGTTTGTGCAGATCTGCGAAGCGAAGTTCTCCTGGCAGCTCCGGTTCACATGAAGAAGAGAAACGTTGGCAACCCGTGACGGCACGTGAAATGGTCCTCCGGGACCGCACTCTTCGGCTGGAGATGCAAGCGCATTCGTTGATTCATTGAGGCCGCTGGGGACATCCGCACAAGCATGGCATGGGATTCCTGGATAAGTTACGCTCACGACCACGTGGAGTAGAACGAAGAACTTCTTCCGTGTACCTCTGAGAAACTATCAGCGGATGAAAATGGGATGAGCTGCCCCTGGGGAAATCCGTGTTATTAAGAGATTTGAGCGCGCTGTGGTAAAGAGCAGCTTGTTGAAATTCCTTCGTACAAAAATGGTTAGACATAATATAGGGGCAAGGCAGTGAGCAGAATATCTTCAATACGAGTATCGTTCACATATTGCAGAATCCGGAATAATCTACGTCCATAACTATAAGACATCCCGAGTATACACAGTAACAAATGAAGGAATAGTGTCTCGTATTATCATAGAATATTCATCATCGATAGAATATTTCATCATTCGTTCCCCAGTAGGTGTTCTCGATATTTTCGTTACAGCTTTAACAGTATCAAAATGTAAATGATGTTTCGGTTACAGTTGCCTTAGCCCAAGTGTTTGATTATGTCCATTTGTAAGATACTACTTCACCCGCTCGTAGACTCTGCTTAACGAGCCAGATAATTGAGGGCAGTAGAATCAGGAACAGGGCAAGAAGATGGCCTTTTGTCCCAATAGTGATCGTTGCGAATCGGACAGCTTTGAGACGCCTTCCATAGAATTGTATCCCTGTGGCCACACAAAGTCATGCTTTTTTAAGTACCGTAAATATGTTCAACGCAGTATGCTATTACAGAGTGCGTAGATCAGAGCGATACACACTAAGACTGACAGGTTGCAAATTTCAATCCGAGTGACGTGAAATGTAGAGCAGTCTTAGGCGGTCATGTCATCCAATGGAAATCGTTGGGTGGTGAATGTCGTTCAGTAGGTCAACGATGGAAGCCAAGGGGAATGGCGTTGCAACTCCCTCTATTTGGTTGGCAAGCAGGCATATGAACTTGTCAGAGACCTGAAACGTCTGGCAGTGAATTGGCTGTTCACGTATCGAACTGTAAGGAGATACAAGGAGACAGGCAGCATCGCTACACGCCATGGCCGTTCCGCAAAATGGACTGCAACCTCCACAACCTGAAATAGGTGAGATACCGATAGTGGTGCAAACCTCGACAGAGTGCTGAGAAACTGGCAAACGACATGGATAGGGCATTTTGAAATACAAGGTGTCCTGCAAAGAATACACCACCTATTAAGAGTGCGCGGAAATCCCGGACCATATCGGTTCCGTCATTGACGTGCAGTTGCTCATCCTCATTGATAATATAAGACGCTTGTTCTACTATCTACTGTACTGGAGAGTCCTCGCATCATCATAGAGTCATCATTAGTAGGAAAACCGAAGAACGTCAAAATATGCGAAAAGCCTTAAATAAATGTATTAAACTTAAAAATGCACCCTCTAGGTAGTTATTCAGTTGGTTCATGTGCATTACGAGGACCTCTCACATAGTAAACTTGTCTGAACATTATCTAGAGTTGCACTTGTTTATAAATATTTAATTGGAAATGCAACACGGTATACTTGGAAATATGATAGATCATTGGATCAGAGTAGTGCTGAATAATCCAAGATATTGCAATTATACACGAATAATCAAAGCCTGACGCTGTGTACTACTTCACACGGTTATTCGTTCACGCTACGCAGTGAACAAAGCCACCTAGGTAGAGGTAAGTAGCCTGTAGAAATCTCGTTTGAATAGGCTCATGCAGATATCCTAGGAATGGAATATCAGAGCTTTACACGTTTTTACATGTACAAGGAAAGCGGTGTGGGGCAAATGATGTGGAAGATGTTAGCTTAGAATACGACTTCCCAGACCACGATTCGGAGAATTTGCAGAGGGGAGCGCGAGCTCCGTCTTTTCAAACTTATACGTTTGGCGAGCTGTCCCCTTTGGAGATGGTTCGGGTGACCCAATAGAATTTCTCAAGGCTAAGCTAGGGCCTGAAATAACGCAACGAGCAATCGTCAAAGAAGCAGATTATCGCGGGAGGAACAGTGGACCAAGTAGTCGTTGTCTCATTAGCACCTACGTACCTTGTCTTGGACAATCACTATTTGGATAGATAAATGTATCGTGGGTATGCTCCACTTATTTCGTTCGTCAAACCAGCACCACATCACTACTCCGATATATCTCGAAATTCAAATAGGTTCATTCTCTTACTATAACATTGTCTCAGTTTCCATGCAAACGAGCGACGCCCATGGACGACGACTCTACGATGCCCGATGGTCAGAGACTTTTCCCATTTTTAAATAGCAGTGAGGCATTATTTGCTTTGAGCAAAGCGCTAATGTTTGATCCAGGGAAGCAGTACATACTCACATCTAGTATACGTGCATAATATCAACGAATTACATTTCTTATTGTCATGCCAGTTTATCTAAATGACTAACAAGTAAAACCGTATATTCTGAGAGTTCTTCAAAAACACTCCTACGAGCAGGAGCTGCGCTATTTTTTCATATAATCTAAAGTAGTGATCTTATCATAGGAATACTATCGCTCCCTTACTGGGAGGCTAATCGCTTGTAAGGCGTTGATGAAATAAATACTGGACAAATAAATTAATAAATAATAATTGAACTAGGCTCTAGATAAGTGACAACGAAACGAAGGGAACAAAAAGTAGTCCATAAAAGACAATTTTTTGACATTGCTCGTCTTCGAGGTCGACACATACACGATCGGTCCCATGTCTGCCAGAACACTACGCGCTTTCTCTGCTTCCGTTATATGAACATAATCTATTGCCTTTATTAAACACGTAGGGGCTACCGGGTAGCGGTAGTATACCATTCTAAGAAGTATCACACTCTTCTCGTTCCTTAGATGTATAATACATTCGAAAAAGATCGAATCCCACGATGCTGAAATAATCACAAGGAACATACGCCTCGTCCCGCATAAGATGAGGACAATACGCAACGAATCGTGATAAGCGTCATACGAACCATCACCATACAATGCCTACCATTCTGCCGTAGCCGGTAGGCTCTGCAAGTTAAAAAGACCCTTGCCCTGGGGCATGTCCTATACCTCCTAAACAAGAGTGTCTCATTGATGCTGAGAACAGACAGCAAGTGACACCCCTCGAACGTGGGCGGTTCTGCTCCGTATTCAGACGGCGTATTGACGCGACGTGAGAGACGGGAACAAATCGCATTGACGAATACATTCGCAGAAGAACGAATGCCTCGCCGCCCACATTAGTTTTTCGCCATTAATATCGCGAAGCGTCATCATCGTTGTCGTCGATGTTCCGCCAAACGATCTGTTTGCGTTTGCTAGTGCTGTCGATGCTGATAGCGCGTCCGTCGGCAAGGCAGCCGGGCCTTCCGCGCTGTAGCCGCGAGTAACTACGGTCGCATACGATCAGATGCGAAATGAATATGGGAACGCGAATCAACGACAAGAGCAACTGGCAAATAGCAGAGATACGGTGGACGTAGGAGTTACTTGTGGGAACTGTGAGTGGGCGCGTATGGCCTCAGGCAAGGACGATGTGGAGACAGACGGAACTCGACCGGCAAGCGAATATGAAGCAAATGGTCATGAAACGACCGACTGGAATGATATGCATTGGTTGACGCCGACTGCTATTCTGTGGCGATCGAAGAATAGGCTTCCGAGATAACGTTGAGATAGCGCACCGTTGAATAGGGCCGAGAAGAAGAGTATCTGCTTGAACGACAATGGCTGCCAATAAGGCACTATTGGTGGTACGCGACTGCCTGAGTAGAGATGACTGCTTCGTAAAATGACTTTCTGACAGATGGACTATATCGTTGTCAGGTGCACATGTCATAGACGACCTTAGATCAACCTTGGGTCGGTATCTCTACTTCGAAGACGTTGGGTACACGGCTGGGGCTGGGCAACCACAAATAGAAGATGATGCAAGGTAATGCTTCCGAGCAAAACTATATACTAGAATATGTTTCCTGTTTAACAGTTAAGCAACACTCCTCTCTATATCTAGTTACCAGGCCACTTTTTTTCTCGTTCCTCCTCGCCCAGTCTTCGACCATGGTCCCTTTTTCTCGGAGTCGATTGCGCGTTTACTGGCGTCACATTATTTTGCATTCGCGGGACCAGATAGGGCTGGACAGTTCAAGCCTCCTCTATTAGGATTTTTATACACGGTGATAATATTCTAATAGGAGGGAAAGAAATTGCCCCGCATGCCGCAAAGCCTAGCCATAGGCCCGAACCGACGCCCGTCAGACAGTTGCCGCCAGGCAAAACAGTACGCACTTGGTGGCCCGCGCTTTCTAATCGAAGTCTTTCATCTCGTCTGTGATCCTTGTGCCAACGGACATCTACCAGTCGACGACCGACCAGCACTCGCCGTTCCACTGAGTCACCGGACTGACGGATACTGCATGATGGATATTTTTGCGAATCTCTGGAGACCAGCTTGAACATCGAGGCACGAGCATCGTGCGACGTCATTCGGCGTCCATTGCAGTGCTATGTGATGCTCCCCTGATCCTCTGTATGCCGAGGCCTGCTACTAGTGCCTCTGTTGCTACCGGGGCTTCTCGACGATAGACGACGCGGGTGGTGGAAGGCACACAAGAGGCAGGGAGGGACATCGAAGGCTTTTATGGAAAAGCAAAGAGTGAGACTTCGGTGCAAGAGGGTCATATGAATGCGACGACGAGTGGGCGCGTTTTTCCCAGTCGTACAATGGTGACAATAGCCCGCCTGCCTGCTACAGAGGATGGCAGGGCGATAGGGAGAGTAGTGGACAACCGGCCACTTGGAAGAGCGGCTCTGCGAAGAGACTGACTAGGATATGCAACTGTTTAATGTGATCCTGTTCATATCACAAGCTCGTTGCTGGGAGTCAACGGAACCAGTTTTATAGGCCTGGATATAAGGTGCCTATGTAAATATGGTCTCGAAACGGACTACAGCTTAATGTGCTCATATTACGTGCACTTGTTTCGCCCGATACAAATGTGACGTTAGGCCCATTCTGGCTAGAAAGGCTTCGTAACACGGACGCTAAGCTGCTAAAAAAAATGGCAAGCTCAAAGTGCTTTACCGCTTAGTTTTAATTTATTAGAATGGGAATAACTTTACGTATTGTGGGCGGCGCGGCAGGACACATACCATTAGAAACTCTCCGCAGTTTTTGATAAGACTTCACAGGGGCTTAATTATCGTATTCTAATAGCTCTGCCACAACCTGTCTTCGTCACAATCATTTTTACTGTAAGCGACTTCGTTTGGCGAACATTTTTCAAAATGATTTCTACCTACAGAAAAAAGTCGGTTCTTCCTCTAGACAGTTTCGAAAGAAAATATAACATATCAGAAGGAAGTGCGAACGTACGGTGCAATAGTTATTCCCTTTAAGCCATCAGTGCTGCGTATAACACACGCGTGTAGAAAAACGAGATAACTAGGTGAAGTACACGTGCCTTGCTTAAAGCATTTCTGTCGTCAACAAAGAACCGGACTCGAGCCACTGCACAACCATGTTTGCTGATGGGGACCTGCGTTTCAGTGTGAGGCGCATCGAATTTACGGTGACGCTAGTTCTAGAAATGCTGGAATAGGTACGTGCTTAACTAAAATGACACCCGGATTACATTCAGAGACACGGGAGCCGCGCAAATTGTCGGCATAACTGTATTCCGAGTCAACGAGCCGTGTATCACTCTTAAAGAGCGCGTCCCACAGACGGTGTCTTTTGGCGCGAGCCCGTTTTGCTTTCTACCTTCCATTGAAGGGAGGGGGGGGGGTAATAATATGAAATGAAAACATTCCTCTAGCCTGGCCAACAGTCACCCATGCACTCCTAGGCTAACTGGAATCTTTCTGCTGATAGCATAAGCGTTTCGTATATTATAGCTTTCGCACCGCTTTACGCATGCCTAACCACCTTGATTAAAATACGCCGACCCGCATGAAACAATGCTTCTTAACACTGCATTATCGTTGTTTCATGTCCTTCAAAGGGAGACACGTGACCGTGAGTATACAGCTGCCCATTACAGCATTCGTTACTGTCGTGCTACAAGCATACATGTCCATATTTCTTTCTAGGAACGATAACAATAGATTTAGTCGACAACTAAATTACAAGGGAAACAGTTAAGGCCGGCTTCGTGGAGTCATTCGTTCGCAAACAGTCAACAGCACGGAGGCCTTCGTCAGCCTGAAATTCCGTATTTTATAGACCTTTATAGTGCTGCAGGGTGCCTAGCGTATTATGCTTTCGAGCGATCGACTTACATGCTTTAGATGAGATTTTTGGCCTCCGTAGCCCGTATCAGGAGAAGGACATGCACAGAGTACTATTAGGGTGGTCGCCGTGTGTGCAGTAACAGCAGCTCTACTGGACGGCCATAAAGAAACAACATTTGAGAACAAAAATGAAATATTGACCCTTTAGTGCGCATGCTATTGCGGACTGAAGCGCGCTATATTAACATTTCATACAATACAGTATAGACGGTTGTTACCGGCTCAAAAATGCTTGGTGTACCCGGTTATGTTCCGTGATGGTTAATCTATTATGCCAACAAGTTACGAGCTCAATTCACTTCAACCGAGATGAGCCTCCTCTCATCTTTATATTTGGGCACCGTCCTTTTTCATTTTAATTGATAATGCCGCCATTATATTGCATGATTTAGCTTCAGATTCGTCTTGCCGCTTGCGTTGACCTTCATCGATGGAGGCAGCTGCCCGTCATTGCGGACTTCTGTACTAGTTTGGTCCTGTTAGGCTCACCTTCATCCGCACGATTGACCTGCGAAGCGGCAGCAGGAGCATCTAGCGTACACAACTCAGTTGTTAGATGTATATATATATATATATATACATGTGTGTGTGGGTACGCAAATGAGGTCGTAACAATTGAACAAGTTGAACATTGTTAGTCAACTTTTTTTTTGAGAGGTGGATATTTTCTACAAACGCACGGACACCACGAGAGACTTCCAATCTCCATGAAAGTGGGCCAATCCAGTGAAGGGTTGACGTGGATGACAAAACGCCTTTGCCTGCTAAAACCATCCTCTGCTGAGAGTGTATCTCTTCCCTAGAGTCGGCACGCTTGGTATTACTTCGATCTCTGGGGAAGGTGTGTACTGCTGCGTTGTTCGTCAACTGAGCTAGACTTATTGGACAACATCAGTGATTACAAATTTAATGGAACTCGTGTTGCAGTGGTAATTTCTTTCTTCTATTTCAACGTAAAAGATCTGCTTATCCCTTGCAGCGTCTACGTTCCGCTGCAAGCACCTGTCTCGATAGATATTCGTTGCAAAATAGGTATAATATACAGCTGGCTCCGCCACAGTTCGTTAATAAGACCGCAAGCAAGCAATCCACTGAACTGTTGTTGCCCGGCAGGGACAGGTGCGAATGATGCTCTCCGGCGCGTCCAGACGTACCGCCACTCCCTGCTTAGCCCATGGCAATGCCCCGCAAGGAGAGCTTCGAGCTCTATGCACTGTGAGTGCATCGCGCTGCTCCGCGCTGCACGAGGGAGTCGCCCGGGCCATACGAGGGGAAATTGCACGAGCAGTCCGCAGGTGTTCAGCGTCTGGATCACACAGGCAGAGCGCGGTAGGCCCCGCCGGTTCCTTTCGGGGCGCCATCCCACGACTCGCTTGCTTCCTCCACGCTCTCTTTCCTTCCCTATCGTCGTCGCAAGGCGCGAGTCGTCCTTTTGGCTAAATGATGGATCGTCCCCTTTACCCAGTGCCGTACGTTGGGCATGCCGCCCACCGCACGGACCGTAATGAGAGCTGCTCGGCCGAGCTCCGACTCATGAAGCGAGTTCCCACTAATGCACGCACAGACGCAGCCGAGTGATCTTGCAAGGTTGGCGGGACTGGACAGGCCGTCGCAGTGACGGCTGCTCGGGAGGAGGCTGTCTGGCCGGCGTCCAAGGACGAAGTCGCGAGCCAGCTCATTCGCCTTCCTTTCCTGCTAGCGAGCGAACGGCACGATATGACACGCAACTAGCCTGAGCTGCATGCATGCACCCGCCGCATGATGCCCGCCATGAGTTAGGCTAGCTCAGAACGTATCCCATCCCATAGCGGTATACCGCGTACACAGACTACATCAGGCTTGCATTCACCAGAACAACGCGAGGCTTTCGGCACGAGAACCTTTCCTGTTTCGGAGGGACTAGATGTCGTCCTGATGGAGAGACACTACAAATAGAGTGCCATTATGCAAACGACACTCCCATTTCACAGCAATAAAGATTTCACAGCTGTGAGATGAGATGAGGTGAAATGTTGTACTTAGCACCTCGAGTGGGTCTGGAGCATTTATCTGCACACTCCAAAGTAATAGAAGTATTTGTCGTATCGTTATTGTTGTTGGGGTTACGCAATAATGAGTTTTGTTATTGCAAGTAGCAACCTTTTCCTAATGTATATTTCATACGAGCATGATACGTGTCCGTTTCGATATGTGTTTTACCAACTGTATTATAGAGTAGATAGCTGATTTGTATTGGTCCTTACAGCATTCACTATCATCTATCGGCTATTTTGGCATGGTCATATTTTGGTAGGCCATAGTACCATCTGACCTTGCACCTCTCGACTCCGTCAGCCCGTCAGCGACCTCGGGCCACGGTCGAAGGTCAATAATCCACGTTGGCTTTATGCTTCGGGGCCGCCTGGAACGACGAGCATAGCAATGGGACTTTCAAAGATATTTGTCCATCGACCTTCTGGAGTCATTTTCATTGTGTCGTAGCGATCGTAACCCGGACCATGATGAAACCATGACACTCATCGTGGCCCTTCCAATAACAAGTTTACAATACCATGCACTCACGATTAGTACTCTCCTGCGACCAGTACCGCGAAATCCATTTGTGAATCCGAACCGAGTCTGGTGGTATGCACGATCACCATCACCACCGTCGTCGGCAATGCCACCACCAACAACAACAACTATCGTCAAAGTCGTGCAAACAGTTGCAGCCGCGCGTATGCATAGACGAATACCAAACACCGCTCGTCAGTAAGATGGGTCACCAGCGCAGCCCAACCGCCTCGTGTAGGGACAGACATAATCATTTGCCCATGAAGGTACATCTACATAGAAGACGGCAGGCGTGCGCGCAGACCCCGCCTCAACATGCAATGGGGCAAATGCAGTGCAAGGGCCTGCTACCGCATACTGGAGGAGTACATTAGAAGATTGGTTGTACGTGGCCGCTCTAGGGAAAAGCGGCGTTCGTAAGAGAATACGCAGCACGGGTCGACAAAGAGCACAAAGGTGAAAAGCAACGGGTTACGCTGCACCGTTGCACGATGTGCATAGTGCACAAACGCGACGTCCCTTTAATTTAGACGCCATTAAAGTTTGTGATAGATGGCCGCCGTGATAGGTAATACCGCAAAAAAAGGAACACACAAATATAAAAAATTTCAAGCCTGATCCAAACACGGTGCAGTGGGCTAAAAGAGAAATGGAAAACGGCTAGACGTGTATATATATATGTATATATAATAGTAATAATACATTGCGAGAGTTGAGCGTAATCGGTGAACTAATTATGAAGGAATGATATCGAGAAGAAGTCGTCTTTCGTCAAGGAATAATAAAGGACTCCTCGGAGGCACCGGAAAATAGGGGGCATCAGATATGTGGTTCCGACATTGGTTATCGTTTAATTTTCTTTAAAGAACTTGAATGATGTATCCCAAAGAGTTTATCCACGCTAAGGGATACTTTCATTAACCTGTTTTGTTTATGAGAATATTATCTTTAGCTATATTTATTTATAACAAAACAAAGGGTAGAATAGTGGTGCGGCTCACATGGGTTTCAGTTTTTTTTTATCATAAGGAACAACTTACGAGCGCTTTCTTTACGAGTAATAGGAAAACCACAGTTATAGGGTCCAGTATCCTTAAGTTATTGTAATTGAATAACCCATTTTGTGGGCCTCCGTTGGTTATACAATAATTGAGCTGTATAAATATAGGGCAAGGTTTTTTAATATTTGGTACAACAACAACTGTAGGAGTAATTTGTTGAGGTATTCTCACGCGCTGTAGACAGCTGGAACAAAACGTCTACTTACATAGCATACATAGTGCGTGTACCTTTGGAATCACATCGCTATGGGGTGCGTAGACCAAAGCGATACACAGAAAAAAGTCTATATTTCCATAAATAGAGAGCTTATAAAATTTCCTTTTCCAATTTATTTATCTGGTTTCCTTGATTAGCATTTCTCATAAAAAAAATCACAGAAGATGACTAATTCCTTACGCAACCTTGACCTTGTTGCATAAAATATATTATATTAATGTCTGTTCGGTATGGAGACAATAGCCTGTGCCGCCATTCAGCGCCTCATTTTTTTATTTTCTCAGTGTCGTTTGCGTGTGATTAGTCGGGCACGTCTTTGGCCTTCCTCTTGAGCCTTCACTCAAGATCCTGTCAACGTTCATTTCGACTTAACACATTCGCTTGTTCCAAGCAGGCTCCGACTGTCCGACTTCGAAAAGCGCCCAAACTTGGTCTGCTGGTTGACTGAGGTAAGTGGCACCCGTGAAAACGATAAGCCTGAAACAGAATAGCAATTCGTCGACAATTCAAGACAAACCGAAAGGGTAGTGCTTGCAGACCGGTTGTTTGCGCTTCAGAAACGCTCTATTAGCGGCCGGACAGGACTCGGAAGAAAGCGAACAGCCCCTCGATTCTGCGACGCACTTTTGCCTTGCTCCCTCATTGTACGGCCAGTCCTTCCTGGTGATGGTACTGCTACGTCACGCCACGCCACGCCAGGGCTCACCGAGCTTTCCCAGAGTCCTCTCTGCCCTCGCAACTGCAAGTTTTGCAACCTACCATTAAGCCTACGCAGCCTACGATTGGTACGATCGCTAGGTCGCCGGTGTTTCGAAGACCGCAACAAGTCCTACGAAGAAAGTTCGCCTCGTCAAGCGACGTCTCGTTTGCCGACTGATGTTTGAGACCCGTGGCTAGTTCAATGAGGGTTGTCAGTCATTTAGGTCCGTCCCTCGAGTATAATATATTAGTAGAGCTTAGAGTTAAACTGTACAATTGGTCAAAATGAAACTCAGGAAGAAATGAGCTGAATGAGCTGGGTTCAGCACACGTTATGAAGTCATATAAGCGAGATTTATTATTGAAAGCGCATTAGGAGCAAGTACGACAAATGCACCGAATGGCAATAAATACGATATGCATATGTCGAAGATTTCGTATACGAATTTTAGTCGGCAAAATTCTGTGCCGGAGCCTAGATGTATTCGATCATTAGGGTTTATTGCTGATGCATGTTACGAGTAGTTCGCTCTCTAGCGTCACGGCTACTTACTATATTTATAATGCGATTCTGATCGCTGATCTGTACTAGACGAACGATACCCATGAAACTCATCAAATGTTCTCGTTGAAATGATGCCTTTATAATGTATATCTGCTTGAGCTATTACACTATTCGCTATTGCACTCATGCTTGGGTTCAATTTAGTGCAGTCGAACGCGAGATGATTGCATGGGAATTGCTAAAACTTTTTCCCGTCTCTTCTCACAGCAACCATAGTACGGGCACTGAAACACGATACCTTGGCCTTCTTCCGCTCGCCCAGAGGGAAAGCAAGAACCAAGGTAAATGATATGGTATTATCAGAAACATACTTCGAATAGGGTATTCAAAAAGCTACTTAGAGGGCTCTAATCTGCCCGGAATCACTAGCACTCCGAGTGTTCATGGACCGCAGATTTAGACTTAGCACAGGCATAATTCTAGATTTTGAAGATAAATCGTATGTTATGAAGCCGACTTTAAGTTGAGACGTTCGTTAGAAATATCGAGCAATTGCTATGCTTCGAATATGGACGCAAATCATAGTTCCCTTTCTCGACGGCACAGAGAAATCAAGGCGCTGACGATAATGATAAGGAGAAGGAGTCAACGTGATAGTCAACGGGTGTACGTATGTGTGTGTGTATTCGAGCGGAATAAAAAGTAATTAATAACTGCTGACATTTCGGCTGCTTTTGAGCTGTATGGTTCTGAATAGTGGTCTAGGTCTCCTATTTTTGTGCTAGATTGACATGCATGTAATAAGCACCTTTTAGTGGCCTTGCGACTGCTTGCGCAACTAGCGTGTAACTAATTAATGTGAAACATGCATACGACGATGTTGCTATCATCACGGAGTTACATATATTCCTTGTTTATATAAATATATATATATACTTGTTTAGAAAATTAAGCATACACCAGGCAGACATGCATGGATTTATACACAGCTTTTGTCACTCGGCTTTCACAGCCGGTCGCCGCAAGCCATGGTTTGAACCAAGTAGCTTGGAACCATAGCTCAGATACCTGGAGGTCCCGGGCTTGGTGTGTGATTGTCCCACACCAGACCTTGTTTGTGGCTATTGTTTACCTTCCATTTCTCGTCGACAGCTGTTCTTTACTGGAGCAGGCATAACCTTCTATGGTTTAGTCCAAGCATGAATTCGGAAGCGTATCGGTTTATTTGTGAAACATAAAACGTCTCATAACATCGCTTATTAAGGCAGGAATCATAGACAATCCTAGGTGACTATTCGAGACACTGTAAGAAGCACTTTGAACTAGTTGCATTGGCCATTTTGACCCGATCGCGTCATCACCACTTAACTTGCATGAGATCTAATAGCTAACCTACATATGTAAGATAAGAGATTTCTATCAATAAAAATTGCCACCTGTCAGCTTTTACGTAACCAGGTTAACGATTATATTTCGCAAAAAGGCCAGCTGGCGATTTATATTGATGATAATCTCCTAATTATTGTAATTATTATTGTTGGAATAGCGAATATTGTTCACTGCCGACGCTTGCATATAAAGATACAGCAGAAAGTATGTACGGCTAGATGTTCAGCATAGATAGATACGCGTGTATAGGTATAGTATATTTTAGTTCGAGTAATATTCTGTCCTATTGCTAAGACTCTTAGTTGAAACGTAAAGTATACCCAACAAACTAGCTGGTATCCTTAAGCGTTATAGAGAGAGAAGGGGATGAGTGTCCATGGGAGGCCCACTCGATTTAATGTAAGAAGTCACTATTAAAATGAGAGCAAAGGATCACGAAACTTCACTTGTTGACCAGCACTCGCCCTGTGCACATCGAGTCCCGCTGCAATACGCCATCATCATCACTCAACCTTGAATCCAAGTGTGTTTTCCCTTCTTAAGAGTTAAGCAAGAAGCTGAGCTAGAGGACAGACGAAAAACTCAACAGTAATTATTATCATTATTGTAATAATGATAAATAGCGGTAATATATCATAATCCAGCACAAGGAAATTTATACTTATATCAAGACAAGGACCTCTTTATTTTCTCAAAAGGTAGAGCTATTTAAAATACGTATTATATTCCTATGGAACTCAGGCGTGCTTACATTAATTTCTATTTGAATGCGTTTTTCACTCGCTACTAGTGAGCAGTGGATTTTGGTTGAAGAGTAAAACCCTGCTTGAATTTCTTGCTGTTAGGTCGAGCATCAAGTTAAACAAATGTCTCTTTTTTTATTTTCTGGGCTGGTACTTTATGTCAGCAGAGACAATTTCAATCGACTATGATATTCATGCATTTTGTTATTATTATTGCTACACCCTTAAGCGCATCGCTACACAATAATGCACTGTTAATGTCAGTCCCATTTTTTGACACCATACTGAGCCGTTACCAAGCGTTTTCATTTAAGCAGCAGTATGCTTTCTTTACTCGTCATGGAAAAAAAAATTCTGACGTCCAGATCGTCCTGTCGGCCATAGTTTTAAATACACTAGATAGCATCGCGTCTTAGTAAAACAAATTTATTTAGCATATACAACTGCAAACATCGTGCTCGTACAGCGGACAATCATACACTATTCGTGAAAGGAGGTGTTAAAGAATCGTAAAACAACTAAATGTTTCACAACGCTCAACGCACCGTCCTATGCTATACATCCCAGCAATACACTGGTTGAATGCAGGAAGCGAATTAATAGAAACTCATGCAAAAAATGATCCTTTTTTTTAATGATGTTGGGGGCAAAATCCGTTATGGACACCTGGCCTCACATCTGAGGTGTTCGCCTAGGTAGTGTCGGGAACTGTACAGGAAGAATACTTCTGACAGCAGCTTGGAGGGACCGGCAGGCAGATCTAGGCCACCCTATCCCTCGGTCCGTCCTCTATTACTCGTCCGAAGATCTGCGCCCCTTGGTCAGCTGGAGCTGGTGGCTGCTCTTCGTTTTCCCAGTGGACTAGCTACGCTATCTTAGCTCTTTCCAATTTGGCCATGCAAAAATGATTTTGGAAGCGATTAAACTATTTCCAACACCGAATACAACGTTGTTTTCAAATATATTATCAAATCGCTAGCACCAAGTGCTGCTACATGCTGAGGTAATAACTGAGACAGCCTGATCTCCAACGGTCTCCGCCAGGTCAGCTGGAATACCGTGCACGCCAATATCTATGATTGCCACAATGCGTGGCATATAAATACCTAGTTGCTACAAAGTTCCACTCCTTCATAGAGTATTTACGAACAGCCGTCCCGGCAGCATATCGTACTCAAGTATCCTCTTTCTGGTACATCCTTTCTAATTAGCTGCCATGGTGTCACTAACTATTACTATAATGAACAAATCGAACAAATCAACTCCCTTCCCACCACCGAACTGGAATATTAAACTCAGTCGCTGAAGTCGTGCCAGAATTATAGTAATCGTAGTGGTACTTGGCCTGTCATCGAGGGAAGAACAGTTGAAATCCAGCTGTGGAAAAAATCGCCATTGTAGTATAGAATGTGGCAAATATTCGCTCTTTTGGCAAATGTATATCTAACGACGTTTGAATGACCCTTGAGTGACCGGATATGCCAGAATCAAATCGAATTCTGAACCAAACTGAATCACTAGACTGCCGTTTGCGATGGTTACCTCCATGCTCTGAGCTAAGGAACAACGTTCCATATTATTTCGCACTTGTATATTTACTAGTTCTCACACTGCTCGAACTTGCGGCCAGCAAGCAGCATATCGGCGCTCACCATGCAGTGGTTACAATATAATATATATAAAATTCGACTATGCATCAAATGAATCGTCTACGATTTTGGCATGCAATCCTAACGGACTTTTTTCACTCGTTACCTAAGGTTCTCCTGATTGGACTCACAGTATATTTTCCTCTCCTCTAGCGACGCACAACCGTATAATATAATGATGATAATAATAGCAAAAATAAGACTTTTCCACACCTGAAGCCACGATCACCTTTTTGTACAGCCTTACGATTTCTTTCCACTTCTTTCCGACCGTTGAATTACAGCAGATGGTTCCCATTGAGCAGATATAGGTTCAACTTCTCACTGGCGCGATGACGTTGGTGGCGATGGCGGATTGAGGCTTCCTGTCACGTACGCGCTACCTCGACTTTCGACCGCTGTCAGTGATGTCAAATGCGTCGGTTCCAAGTACAGTTCCAGATAATCTGCTCGACCAAGCGGATCGTATTTCTGGACGAATCAGACAGTCAGTTAGACAGGCTGTTCAGCGATTCGTGCAATGTCAATGGCCGAAAGTGGTCAAAAATGGAAATTCCGTATTTGTTGACCGTGTATTTGTTGACAGCAAGTGTAGGCATGCTTCTTATTTGTTTATTTCCCCCTCCCAGAGCCATGATTACTCATTTTTAACTCCTCGCAACCACAAATCTCGATGTCGTGTTCGCCTTTAGGTCAGCTGTGATTCGGCAATATCTCGAAGCTGGCGACATGTTTTTCCTTATAGGTCATAATAGCGATAGTAGAGACTTGTTACCACAGGCTGCCTCTATCCCTGAACAGGTGTGCCTCTGATTTGTTTACTTCCCACAGGGCTACCGCCTATGGTTCAGTATGGCTCATTAGCACCACGTGTTTGCACGATAATTTTGGCATGAATATCCTTTACTATATCTAAGGTTATAAAGTTAACGTATGTTGTACGCAATGCACTTTGCACATTACACATCTTTTTACCCGCCTCCGGGCATGGCGTGGTGGGCAAGGGAGGCAGTGTCAAAGGAAGTTTGTGGAGTCGGAGGTTCAAATCTGATTGGAGCCATATTTATTTTCGTGGGCAGTATCTCTGCGATACATTTTGCACAGTAGTAGCAGTAGCAACTAATGTGGTCTGCGGCACAGCTAGCACTGTGCAGAAAGGAAGGCACCGTACACCCCCTGTATGCGTCATAAATACTGCGTGTTTACATACACCAGGCTTACTACAGACACCCTATTACCACAGTAGCCGTCCAGTCGTACAGACGGGAAGCGAACAGGGATCCAAGAGAGGAAGCCTCGGGAGAGAGAGAGAGAAGGGAAGCAGCTGAGAACCACGTGGCTTGGCCTGTACACATCTCACCGCTCTAACTGAAGGAATGCGCTAGGTGATACCAGGAAGGGTGACGCTGTTGAACATCGTCAACAGTTCCAGAAGGGAAGGGACAGTCCGGGTGTTGACATGTATTAGCATGCCAACGCCCCCCTTCAAAAAAAATCTATTTAGCCAGAGGATAATTCCTTGTACCCGCTAAGCGAGATAAATTGGCTGGAAAGCCAGTCTATAAAATAAATTGTTTTAACAATGTCTCCATGGTTATGGATTTCCCCTCTGCCGGAACACAACATTAATATGATGTGGGCTGGGAATAATGTTCTGTGGTTTAAGACATAACACTCAACAGCGTCCAGGGGCAAGTTGTGATCATGTGGAGCCATGAGGAGAAAAAAGCGCCAGAAAGAAGCTCCAGATGAAATTGACCCTGTCATGTATGCCGATATGCTGCTGACACATATGGGCTAGTCAATTTCATGGATAGGATGACGAACTTATATTACAAACCAGAGGACCGGTGGCTCCCCCTAGGGTGTGTTTAGAAGACTACGGCAACACTTCCTGTTATTTATTATAACAATCAAACAGAAGTTGGCGTAATGATTAACTAAATGTTACGGAGTATTTGCTAAATAACTGTAGATAAACAAATACTCTCGAGTATCATTGAATTTTAGTGTATGCATTTTCTAAATATAAAATACATCCGTCAGCAACACTAAAATAAAATTGAACCTCTGATGGGCACTTTGGATTTGGCATGCTCGGCGAAAACGAGGTCTATATACTTATCACGTCTAGCTCCAAATGACTGGAACAATTAGGGGCCAGTTAATTTACATATCGTTGAAGGTGCTTAAAAGCAAAGCCGCAAAATATGAGTTCTGGTCCAGCTCGGTCATAGTACCTTTTTTTTAGAGAGAGAGGAGGAGGAGGAGGAGGAAACCACGGACACCACCAGAGACGTTCCAATCTCCATGAAAGTGGGCCGGTCCAATGCAGGGGGGTTGACGTAGATGACAAAACGCCTCTGCCTGCTAAAACCATCCTCTGCTGAGAGTCTATCTTTTCATAGTACCTAGTACTGCAATTGTGCACATACTTATGTAACACAGAGATTTGTAAGATGCAATTCCATCGATAACTTCACCATATTCTATATTCTACCACTACCAACCTAGGTATACATCGAATGATCTTTCAGAACTTAGTACACTGTCAGTTTCTAAGGGAAAAGTTTTTCAACTGATGGCTGACTCTAAGTCTCGCCTGTTTCTAAGCTGGAGTCAACATTCTTCACAAAACAGCTTAATGTATTTTTACAATATCTGACCCGACAGACGGCTGCATTTGCAAAACGCATAACCCGAGCGCCACTTTATGACAGATTTATTTCACGGTACGAACTGGATAGTTAGAGGTGAAAAAACCTTTTTATATTCTCAAAATAATATCTCATGTACGTTATTTACACAACACAGGCACCAATGTCATTCGACAGTACCTTTCCTGAAAATTGCTTCATCTTCAAGCGGGTGCTGCGAAGTATGTCGGCCAGTGGCGGTGTCTCTCTGACGTGATACTCAACGGCGACACGTCTGGCCCAATAGCATTTTTACAGCCGACAACGGCGTGCAGTGCCGGCGCCGTCAGGTCCTCCAGGGACTTCTTCACCGAAACAGAACCAAAAATGCTTCCACGTCCGCAAAATGCCTCTTCGTAGAAATGTGCTGCTGTTCGAGGGTTTGATGTGATTTAGAACTCTTGAATGTACGACGTGAGCTACATAAATAACGGATACTCTGATAGATCCCTCCCTATCCCTTCTATTTCGACAAATAAATACGCTGCTATATGATCACTGTATCGAAACTGTGGAGTAACTTACGTACAGGGCCTCGAAACTGAGAGCAGGTAATAAACTGAATATAATGGAAAAGGGGAGATGAAATAACGGTAATAATGGTCAATTTCGATCGAAAGGTCGAAATATGACAAAAAAAATAGATGGTATTTCAAGACCAAGTGATTTGAGCATTATCTAGGTTTGTGCAAACATGCCTGAAACCTCCAATTGGTTTTAGTTAAATTTGCATTAGCATTACATGGTGAAGGCTTTCGTCGCGTTTTTGATAAACACATATCCAGTATATATGATATAATGTCTATATAGGTATGACTCTTCTGCCTTCTTCAAATTGGCCCATTGGGATGAGACTTATAATAAATATGTAAGAAAGTCTGTTGGCATCCACGCAGTCTCTCTCAGCACCGTGCATCTATACTGTTTATATTCAGAGGTATCTGCAACACTGTCTATATCTTCCGTCTGGCGTCGAGGTATCCATAGTTGTCTTCAGTCGTTAATTGTGGATCGGGCCTCAAATGAATAAATCACTGCTAATATTCAAATATTTATATGATTATAGTTGTGAGCACACCTGCTAACTGTATTATATAAGGATTATGATTCAAATACCCTAAGGAACAATGCCAATCAAATGCATTATTTATGGTGAACGGTTATTCATATATTAGCACATCAGCACATTATACGTACGTAACGAAGTTATGCATCGATATCATGTAGGCTAACGTGCCTATCGTACCACTCGAATATACAATGGTATAAAGCACTATATTACAATGGATCCCCTATTATAATATTATTATTCTTATTATCTTTGTCTCTATCTCTATTTTCGAGAAAAACAAAGAATAGGAAAACTTCTTCAGACGATGCTACGGCCAACCTAGACATATATCCATTCCATCAGGATTGCATCTTCTTGAACGAATGTCCCCTCTGAGACAGATACTGGACAGAGGAATCAGATCTCTTTATAGCTGTGCTTCTTCTGCTTCTTTATGCCTTGCTATGTAAGTTTCTGGTATCTCGCCAATAAGAAAAAAGAACGAGTCCGAACGGACGTACTCGTGTCATCAATAAATTGAACGCTCAAGAAAATTGGATCGTTTTCGACAGAGCTCACACCCAACATCTTGTGACCAAGAAGATAGGAAGATTGAAATGCAGTGATCTCACGCCAAAAACATATTGCACCAGTGGCACCCTAACCGTATCATGGAAGCGTGGAAACCCATTGGAGTGAGCGCTGTTTCTTGAGGAAAATTTGACTACAATGACCGGAAACGTCCTCGTGCTTAGATTACATTATAGATTTAATATTTGCAGCGTTCTGAATAGAGAATATCCCTCTACACAACCTAACCTGTGCCTGATCGTTAGGGAACACGTTCAAGGTGCTATCTGAAGACCTTGCAGTTACGGTTTTACCAGTGACCCGAAAAGTGTGACCTAGTGACCCACGCACATTCAGCTATTCAGCTATTCAATATTGGTGCCATTTGATTGGTGTTACCAGAGTGGTAAACACTCCCCCTACCGTTTATTGGTAATAAGGAAGTACTAGAGACAGTAATATGAGCGTGTACCGTCTTATTATATTTAATATGTGATAGGCTCCGATGCCGGGGTCGCGGAATATATTTGTAGGAAATACAACCATTTCACATCACTTGAATTGCCGCCTTGCTCAAGCGCTCATCTTCCCTTGAAAAGGTATCATATTTCTATCAAAGACGGTTTGTGTCAATATGCAAAGGTGACAAGTGAATCCGATGAAAGGTAAGTTGATACTAATCTTTCGTATGAACACTTCGATTATTATTATTGTATGTTTTATAGGAAAAGTACAGTTGACGGTTCCTGGCGTGGTGCATTCGTGTGCACCTCGCAATCGGAGGAGACGCGTAGGTGCACGGGTTCGATCCCCACCGTTGCACATTTGCATTTAGGGGTCCGTCATACGAAGCAATGCTAAAAGTAGCACTGTGGACGTTAAATGTTGGCTGAGAGTCAACCCGAAAACCTTTTATACCTACTGAAACCGCCTGGAGGAGGAAAATTTTCTCCTCCAAAAAAAGGAACCTACTGGACGTTTGAAGTAATAAGTAAATCAATTCCTAACCACATCCCAAGTGTTCGAAGTCTACTGTAGCTTATAGTGAGTAATGGTATCACGCAACTGTGACCGGCCTTCAACCTCTCTCAAAAAAAATATTTGCAGGAACTATTTACAATCTGTTGATCCTCGTATATTGTAGATATGTATTGCATCAGTTCTAAGAAGAGAATCCACAGAAGGTAGGCTTCATTACGCCTTTTCTGCAGGAACCGATATTGGATGTCCTCCAGTAAGACCTACGCTGCCTTCGTACCCCTTTAATGCAGTACGGCTATAAATGCGAAAAACGCCAGACGGATCAGAACACATAGAACATTGGACAAACGAGCCCCATGGGCCTTATTTCCCCGAATTGATTTCTTCGTTACTTAAACTGCTGTCAGTGGCACTCGTTGAAGGCGAGAAATACACTGAAGCATTTCACTAAGGACTTTGCTCACACATTAGTTGAAAAATTGTGGCTGATCCCGATGGCATATTCTATTTACATGAATATATAATATATTGATATTAATACATACATAAATAGGCACAAAGCGTACCGATAACTTACGTATAACCAGAGTGCACATCGTTGACGCGCCTTATCCGTAATATATTCGAAATGGTTGTCAGCTCGCTGCGATCATGATTTTGAAGGGCAGTGACCCTAACGTAGTCCAACAAAGGCAATATTCTCTAGCATTTTGTTAGTCACTCGTTAGTCGCCGCCTCAGTGAGTTGTACTAGTACGTCATGTTTTGTATCATACATTAAAGTAAGTACCCGAATTCGCGCGGTGTATCGATATGATAACATGCTGATGGAGCCCATAGTGGATGCACATTGCGACATTTACACACAAAGTTCTACATCGACCACATATTTCGTAGCGTTCGAAGTGGTAGCAGTGCTACGAAATCCTACTTGGGATTACCTTGGTAGCAATTAAAAATTCATATAGTACCGATGAATGCATAAGCGCATGTCTTCTGTTACAAGTATTGCACATCTGTATTCACGGACACTACACATGACGGGTATATGAATAGGACACCCCATAGCGTTGTCTATTCTATGAGGCAACGTTCTCATTCTCAGCTAATTTCCTGTGGTGTTAATAAATACTATAATGGTTTCCTTTGATCTAGCCATTTATTAATTGTTGACAGTGTGAAAGGACGAGTCGCCATTCAGTGACGATCACCGCTCCTTGCGACCCATCTAGGTACCTTGCGAGCTTCCTGTCCGCCAATATGTATGCGAGTGATCTTGAATATTACTTCTTTAATGCAGTTTCTTTTCCTAGAAAACGAAAGGACCCCAAGCGACTTGCTCTAGAAATATTCAACAGTCCCCCCTAAAGTTAATTTCAAATAAATATTTAACAAGTCAGGGACTTAACTGGCTGCCAGTTCCAGAAAGAATCCTCGCGCGTTCTTGACAATTCCGTGAGTTAGCTGCTAATCCCTGCTGGGACTACTTTCTCTACATCGCTTAGGCGACTTCCCGAAACGAAGCTTATTTATACGCTACACGCATTTTTAGCAGCTGTGCGTTGTTTTTCAACAGCTGCAAATGAAGTGTTCTCGTTGTAACCCAGTCGGGATAATATACTTCTACATATCTACAGCTGTCCTGTCTACAAATTCAGTAGTTGATCTGGCACTAGATTCGAGTTCAAAAGACCTCGCGAATATCGTTATCCGCGGACACATTCAGTTGGAACCGGGATGGGAGAAGAAGGGCCCACAAACAGTGGCGTGTAATAAATAGATAGGTACGACCAAATCGAGAGGAAATCTTTCTGCCGCCTTATGATCGCCATTTGCTTCTGGTGCTAAATACTTATTCCGAAATGATGGCCTTGCTGTGGTAGTCTCTAGAGGTGACTTCCAATTACTGTGAATGATCATCCTAGATTACTTGACCTGCATCGACGCCGACAGCGAAAAAGAATTAACATTTGGATATTTTTTAAGAAGTCTTCACTTATTCGGCCACTCAGAATAATAGATTAAGGTTAGAACAATGACCCATTGCGCGCGTAGTTTATGTTAAAGCGTTTGCGTCGGAAGTGTTGTCATTTCGAAGCATGCTTGACATGTCCAAATAGGCGCACATATATTGTGAAGGTTTCCATGCTTGTTGGATAGCATTGCTAGATTTTCCAAGGAAACTATAGATGGCGTCACTCGTTAGCGTCACGTAAAGATTGCGTAACTGAGCTATATCATTAACTGAGCTATATCGACGTATCAATTTATGCTGCGTGAGTTGGAAAGCTAACATGTATATTTGGTACAACATGACTCGAATTGCTGTTTGTGACTCCCATTCACCTTAGCAACTAAAGCCAAGTTCGGGAATGTTGAGCTTTTACTTAGCCCTTTCTCAGCCGTTACTAAATATTTGTAATTGTATGACCTTACAATTACATATGCAATAGTAGCCTTTTTTTCGGACAGGCTCTCAGCCTTAAACATTTAACGTCCACGGAATCACTTTTTTGCATTGCTTCGTGAGAGGGACCCCTAAGTGCAGATGCACATCGGTGGGGATCGAACATACACACACACGTAGGTGCACGGACCCACGTGCAGTTCGGTTGCAAGTCGCACTTGAACTCACCACGCTACCGGACGAGATACGATATGAGCTCGTTGGATTCTTATTGCCAGCTCCAACTATTGTGAATTAACTGGACTATGAGTTGACCTTCAGATTATTTGTCTAAGGATGGATATGCAAATTCGGAAAGAGAAGCGCTTATTCATGTGATAGCTTATTGTAACGCCCTTAAGTATAACTTGGCGGTTACCAGATGAGAACCCTGTGTAATAAGAGTGATTTTCCAGATAGCCAGCTAGTCGTACCAAACCATGTTGTTCGCCTAATATTTACTGTGTTTTGTCTGTGTATGTTTGTCTGGACTGCTGCATCGTCTACCAACATGGTAATGTTCCAAACAGCTGTACTTCGACTTAATGACAGCATAAATGAGATTTGCTTCCATTGATTTACGATCTTAGCATATCCCACACATAAACCTTGCGTGCCAAATAGGTGGTCAGGAGGTGCCAAACAAGATGGTCAGCCCTCCTTTGAAAATAACATAATAAAAAAACCTGTGCATAGTTGCCATATCCCTCTCCTGTGGCTGGCCTGTCTCAGTACCGCTTGTTCAATAATGTTTCAAGGACTTGCCAGCAGAGGTCTACACCTATGAATCACTATTGGCATGACCATTGCCGCTTGTCTAGGTCTACAAATGCGCCAGAACACGCCTCGTGTACCAAACGAAACGCTCATAAATACATAATGAGTTCCTTCTGAGTCGTTGTTCGGTATTTGTTGCCACACATCTCAGCGCCTAATGCTAATCGAACTGCATTCACTAAACGTAAACCGGATATATTGTTCCCACCGCCCTCTCCGCCGATCGTGTTCGCATTATCCACATTTTGTCCAGATGGCCCTTGGCCTACCAAGTGCATCTGTCCCGATGCTTGTGCGATGGAATAATAGAAATGTGGGACATTATCCTGCCTTTAGCCCGTTGTCGTTTCGGCAACCATGGGAGACGCATCTTCAGCCGACTGCCCTTAGTGGTGTGCCTTTTCTGTTAGATACGAAGAAGAGACTTCGAGATAATGACCTTCCCTTTACTTCTGCTGGTGCTCGTTTCCTTGCTCAGGCCGGCGTCGAGACCGACCTTAAGGATTCCCTCTAGCTGCTTGCCTTCTTGCCGATACACGGGCAGTCGGTGCCCTGCGTTAGCGTGTGTGCGTCTCTGTGTGTGTGTGTGTCGTCCTAATTCTATTCGCCTCGCCGTTTTTTTCACTAATGTGAACATGGACAGGGGGTGAGACACCCTTCGTCTGACCGGCTGCGTTCGCTACGTGGCCACTCCACGTTCTTCCCTCCGTTCCGCACATGGACCTCGTTACCAACTGCAGGGCCTGTCGCACTGACAATCCTGTCCCAGAGAAATAAAGCACGAAGCCCAAATCCGAAGTACAAAACCTTCCCTGTTACAGATGAGATAGGTGAGTGTCCGAAGGAGAATACAGTTTGCCGGTGCAGAGGTGTTCGAAGACAACTGTCACAGCCGCTAACCTGGCCTTTTCAAGTACCGAGTTCTTCCAATGAAGTCAGCACAATTTTGAAACTATACGTATGGTTCAAGTCTGTCGAACTAAATATTATATATACAGAACTGTGTTGAGGGCTCACATTAAAATGTGATCGGTTTAAAGCAAAGTTTTTTTTGTTTTTCGAATCCTCCAAAAAGATATTAGAGGGCATCAAACTGTAAGTGAGGATCTTCAGGCGGCGTTGCAGTTTCTGATAAATTTTCCCGCTCTCTGAGATGTCAGTTGCCGCATTGTTTCTCTTTCGCTTTTTTATTTTAAAACGCATGATGCTACTCTAGATAGGTGTCTACAGAGGAATTAAAGGACAAACAGTTACAAAAGTTTACCTTCGAACCGTCAAACTTTTCTCACTCGGCCCAATAGGGTTGTTTGTTGCCTATTGAATTATTCCCTGCCGTTTGTCTGTCCTTTAAAACGTCGCGCAGATCATATTCTTACTCCTATAGTTGTTACTCAAACATTAAACTAGACAAGACTATGCCTTGACAACTCAGGTACCAAGTGCAGGCTCGGCCAACCGTGTACTGTCATACATAAGACTATTATCGCTGATATTATACCAAAAAGTTTCAATTAGGCCAAATTGTGAAATGTGATAAATGTCGTGACTACAGAACGTATTGTATGGTGGCCCTTCCACTTCGAATTGACAAATTCCTCTAATTGTATTTATCAATGCCCTCTGACCTCTTAGAACTAAAATATTAAATACGAAGGGTTGCCGCAACAAAACTCACCCCGCTTAATCCAAGTGTGTGCCGCACACGTTCAGTCACGCAATGTTATTTGATTCTAAAATATTGCTGACTCTTATGGTGACACAGACGAATAAATGAAATCGAACAGAAAGCTCCTCAATGGGCATGATACCTGCTGATGTTTCTTGTAACTTGTCCTGTATAGCTAAAGACAAAAATGTTTATCCAATCACTACATTGCCTCAGAGACGTTCCATGGTCGATATCGTTTATCCGCCAATGGTAAGATCCAACGGCTATCGGCAGGATATTGGCACGTTTTCTGGATCAGCCTTTACCCCCCACTCCGCTCAGCCGCCACTCACGACCCCTCTACAGCGGCTGACACTCCACTGTGCGTCCACTGCTCCACTGATACTCCTATCAGAGTCATGATAATCGTCAACATCGACCACTGCCTCGTAGTATGGTATCCCTCCCCCGGCTGGATGTCTACACTCCAGTGTCATTCGTACGCCAGAGGTTGGGGTTTGCTGAATTGGGCATGTGACTTGGCCATCGGTGGCGCGTTTGTCTTCGGTGTCTCCTGCAGACTGCGCACCCAAATAAGGGTTGGTCAAGTCATTGCAGAGGTCAAGGAGAAACTGCACAAAACATCACCGCCGTTCGAAACGACATAACCTAACCTATGACTGCAGCATGCCAAATCATTGGATCTGACCCTACCATAGGACATTGCATTTGACCCCAACAATGCGACTGCTCGAATGTAGTTGCAAATTAACCGACTGAATTAAAATGAAGGAAAATTATATATTCAAGGATAGCTGTATATATAATATATATATATATATATATATATATATGCAACTCCACCATTTTCCGTTTCAAGCTCAAATTCATCAGGGGCGCATTCATTGGTGTTTTTCAATGTCACAATCCAAGTACTTAGATTATAGGAAGCAGATAAAGGCATTGCTATCAGATTTGCAGTATAATATACTACATACCCTGTAAAAAGCCGGAGACCGCTGGTTCGAGTCCCGCGACCAGGTGACGTATAAGAAAAGAATTTAAGCATTATAAAAATTGCAATTCCTTCAATAAATCATTAAACCTTTATTTACCTTTACTTTGGCCCAGTATAGCCTTTCATGGATGAACAGAAAGCGACGACTGGGTGATGGGAAAATGCGTGTTAGCCAAGGCAATATAGCATAGATAGAAGGAGAGCATATAAATGAATGGTTTCATTTGTTAATTAGTACAACCTGCATCAGTAATGATATTGCCATCGGTACTTTAAATGGCAAACACAGGCCTGCAAGTCTGTTAGTTTCTTCAATGCGATCGTGTTGTCACGTACTCAAGCACGTCGCTTCGCATCCTTGTGGTTTTCCAGTACGCAGAACCGCGAATACGAAACACTGGTCAACAGCACCGGCAAAGAGTGCCGGTATGTTCTTATGGTATCTCGCGCTTGAACATGTCGCTTACTCAGCCGTGTAGCCACGCACATAGCCTACGAGAAAGAGCTACATGCGCCGTTCTCAGCATACGTAGCATTGCCTATGGTCATGTGGGGACCTTCTCTGTTACATTAGTGCTTACTCTGGTAAACGCCCAACAGCATCCGGCCTGGCCTAAATCGAATTAGGACAACGCAGAACTTCGGTAGTCAGAAAAGGTTAAGGGCCGCAGTTGGTTAAAACTCCATATAATGCGCTTCCTAAAGATCTTTAGCTGAAAACCACCACTTGGGGTAAATACCGCTGCGCGACACCGTGCAGGATGAGGGAAATGCCTGATAATATTTTCTCCGAACGTCTTCCTTCATCTTTTATCCACGACAATTTTTGTCTGAATAATCGAAGCAATCTAATAACGTATTTTTAGAACTAATTTCTTTATTAATATTAAACATTTCTATTAGGTTAGAGGCGTGAATAAAACCTAAAGGTGGATGTACGGAGAAAATATGATCACGCATTTCCCCCCAGCACCCCCAGCGGCCCACCCACAACAAGATGCGAAGAAGCCAACAGACGCTGTTCTACGAAATGTCGTTGTCGAAATAATTACTGCCCAAAGTCGATTTCGAATTTCAGCCACACATATTTCATGACCACACGAAACGAACACAATGGTAACAACTGTTTGGCAAAATAGGCACTCTATAGGCTTTTACGCTGGTTGGATGCTGGCACTGTTGCAGGCTGTCGCCCATGTATATTGTATGGATGTTAAAGAGATATTCTATACTGACAGCCCTGCTAGCGATTGCGGAAGAGTCGGGCCATCACGGTCGCTACAAAAGTTATATCTTTGACATGTTGATAGACAGCCGCGTCTCCACCACGGTCAGGGTACAGGACTCGAGACATAGCAACCCAGATACGCTGTATGCTATATAACAGAGGAAGACAGCATCGAATCCCGAAAAATAACGACATGCCAACCAGGCAACAGGACGCTGATGTACGGTCGTGTATGTTGTGTAGACTCCGATATTCGAGGGAACACCATATATATATATATATGAATCTTTACATGGGCAACTTCCCAATTTTCGAACACCGATCAGCAAGCACTTACAGACAGTTCGTATATATTCTATATATATATATATATATATATATATATATATAAGTGTGGAGGAAGACCCATGGTGGCATACCACTTTGGGCGGACTGAGCTCTATATCATGCGTTATCTAATTGAATTATCTACTTGAAGTCAGATCGGCGTATGCTATGGGATACTTTTCTTGTGTTGTCGAAACGACCTTCAAGTACTCAAAAAATGGCTTCGCTAATAGATTTTGAGAACCAAATTATTTGGAAATGGCTAATCAATCATGTATTAACAACCACGAACCCCAAACTGTTCTTTTGGAATCACACCTGGATCACTTGGGTGAGGTGAAACTACCATCAATCTGAATATGGCCTTTAACCGCTCTCATCAGACGTTCCAATGGTCTAAGTTTAACGAGTGTAACTGTTATAAGTATTATATATCATGCTTGTGCTAAGGCAGCTGAGACTCGCCAAGTGCAAATGCGGATATCTGGTCTGACACTAGCATTAGAGTTTTCTATATCAAAGTCAATCTGCTTTTTGTCAATCTTATACGCTGTATTGCCATCGAGATTAGACGAGTACACACTTTTTTTCTTGTCAATTAATATTTTTACAGCGGCAAAATAAGCCTCCAACCGACACTTGATTGACAGACGAAAAATGATTCAGTATAAAGCATCAGTCCAATGGACATAGCTGAGAACAATTTAGGCAATCCACTCAGGGCAACTCGCCAAACCATTTCAATGTAGGTTACTGTTGTTGGCAGCAGCAGCAGCCGCAACAGAAGCACGTGAACTGTAATCGTCAGTCAAAGCAGGAGCAGAATTGAAGGGCGCGCAGAAACCGAACGCAAGGTCCCCTCTGGAACGCTCTGGGATTTTTCACCACCTAATTGCTTACTCTACCAAGGAACTCAGAAGTTACTGGCACGCTGGCTAGCGCATCGGCTTAGCACCGCACGGCCCACGTCCCTTGATGACCAGACTTAATGTCGGATACTGACGGAAAGCAGGCCCACTCACTGGGTTAGCTGGCGCAATTCGCCGGCGTTGTGTCGAAGGTCAGCCAGGCCGCATGAAAATGAAAGTGAGCGGTGAGTAATTGGGGTGGCGGAGTGAGGTTTGCTATGGGCCGAGTTGTGTGTCCCTAGCGCCCATCGCTACAGGATCTCCGCAATCATCCGGATGGCTGACTCCGAAGAGTCAGTATTTTCCTTCACTCTCGAATGCCTTCTCTACTCACGGCCTATCTTCCTCCCGTTCATTCTCTGCCGGTCTCTTTCTCTGCCTCTCGCGACGGAGGTACCTCACCCGTTACCTATCCAACGTCCCTGAGCCTCATGTATTATATATGTCATGAAGCATTTTGGCGCCTAGGCTAACCACTGGAACACTGAGAACGGAACTGTAGATCGGGCGGGAAAGGAGCAAATTCGTCTGCTGCGAGGGCCCCTGCTCAAGTCTCGATAACATCGCAGATCACTCTGCGTTCTATACCTTTTCATTTTTCTCTCCGCTTGGAGCCGTAGATTGCGAACTCGAACCCTGGACGTTGCGAGATGGCACAAGCCTAGAATACCGCAATGATTTGAGCGGGATGGCAACATTTATCCTGGAAAGATCAAGCGAGCTCTAAACGACCGGAACCCACTGCATAGTCAACGGTCAGTTACAGCGCTTACCAGAAGCCGTTCGGTGATTTTGCTCATCAAAAGGCTTGACGCCGTGTTACTGTTTGTTAACTTCATTCTCGACGTTCACCTACTTGGGAGTTTTTTCTATCGTTCAGTACCGTGTTTTCATCTACTTAATCTAAGATACCTTGTTTGTTCTACCGCGGGGCAATTATAAAGCTCCAGAGTGTACGGGACCCATTTTCAGTTAAACGCACTGAAAAGATCACCACCGTTAAAAGCGATGTCAGACTCGTATTGGCACTGGCGTTTGATACGAATACGCCTGAGCGTTCTGAAGAAATGACAGCAGTGAATAAGCAGTTATACCAGGTACAGCCAAATTACAATGAAAACCATTTGGCATAATTCTGCGAAAACGAAGCAACTGTTTCCTTTTGGACCTAAGATTTTTCCTTGAATCGACTTCAGTTATATGCGTGACTCGTCAAGACCGACGCCCAATATTTTGTTTGTAGAACAAACGGAGCGCAGCATCTGCCGTTCTCGGGGATGGCGAATCTCTCGAATTTGGTGAGTCGACCGGTTCACATTATTTTACAATCATGACTGTGTTTGACAAGCGAAGGATGAATGTTAATGTCAGATCCACCGCGAAACTGAACCTATCGCCACCACTACTAAGAAGTCTATTGAATTCGAATAGAACGAGAACTCAATGAACGTAACTGAACAAGACTAAGCTTACATTTTCCAGCAGCTTCATATCAAAACAGGAGAAATTCAATTGAAAATTAGTACCGAAGGACACAAATAAACTAAGTCTCTCATTAATCCCATGATGGGGTGTGTGGGTGTGTGCAAACTCAGTGGTCTCGTCGACTATTTTGATCTATCTGATGGGGCTGGTGATTTAAACAGATACTTGGAGCCGCCGGACTAACACTCGCCACGTCGAGTATTATGACTCTGTCGGTTGTGTACTCGCCGTCGCCCGTACGGTGGGCTCAACCAACAAACACAGGATGGCGGATTGTCGAGATGTGCAGATTCGGCCTCTACGGATTTATCGCTGTGCTTGGATTGTTCGGTGGGGGCATCGCTACTCATGTCAGACAGCGTAGGTGAGTAACATAAATCGATTGTGTCATCACTTTCCTTGTAAAAGGTGGTTCTTTCATGAAATAGGATCTCCGTATTTCAATTCTAGAGCTAATACCGGGAGCGAGTAGTTATGATGCTTTATGAACCCACTTCCGCTTCCAGTTAAACGAGCTGTGTAAAGATGGCTAGCGCACAAGCCGATGTCAGATTTTATTGCCACTGGCGTTCGTCCAAACGCTTCTTGCTGTGGAAATAGTTAGAATAATGCTTATTTCGCTCAGAGAAAAACATCTTTGAAGCTCTATGGTTCGAACAACGAATGTAAGGTTTTACTTCACGCTAACTCGCTAAGACATCAAGTCTACTCACGGATTGCGGGGACGGGATGTTACATACTAAGTTCTGATGTTAGAGTATAATAATATTAACAGCGATCTAGGGCGTGTAATATAGAAAGTGAAGAATATTAGCTGCTCAAACGACAAATCTAACTGAAACAGTTGGGATTCTGCAATGAGATAAAGTGGAGAGGGAAAAAATGAGAGTAAAAGACGACACGACATAAAGCAGAACAATATTTCCGTTCTGAAATGAAAGCCATGTTTCCGTTCTGTTTCAACATATTCCACATGACACAGAGCGCACAATATGCACCCCGCGCTACCTAATATTATACTGATACGTTACATAGTTCAGACAAGGTCCGTTTCGTTTTTCTGTTAGGGTGTAGCACTAGTCACGTTATTTTGTTGTAATCATCATTGCTGCCTTGTTGCAGCTCGTTTATATAGTTTGTCATGAGGTTCAATGTGAACTTTAACATAATTGTAGGTTGTACGTTAATTTTAGTACGTGTGTAATGTTTCAATTAGGCTGTACATGTTTGATCACTTCAGCTTATTGTGAGGCGGTATCGATCGGCTTTTTCAATGCAGTGGCTCAGAAGGGTGTGTATCTAATAGTGCAGTTATCAGCTGGAATGAGTCGTAGCCCTCACGAGAGCTTGAGCTCGTTAGCTGTGATTTAATCAAGTTTCAGCTGCACGCCATCAGGGCTTTATACGGTAAACAAGACCCGAGCGGCGAGTTGCAAGCGTTTATATTCGTCGATAGCATGCTGCTGAGATTCACTAACCTTTTCCTTATTGAACTGCAGTCTTAAGTTCACGGAACACCGACGATGGACTAATGTAACTAATAACGCTGACGTTGGACTTGATTAATACCTTGCTTGTTAGCGACACCTATATTTAAATTCGCATCGCGGACATCATGATGATTTGGAGCAATTTATCACAGCAATTTGACAATCCAAGCTATTTGACGAGGCGCGCGTCTCCGGGGAAGGCATAACCTTCTAACGACAATAGCACTAACATTTGCATGACGCCATTTTGGGAAACTGATTTATAGTGTGCTTTTCTTTATAATTCCATTATAAAGAAAAAAGCGTCATGTAAAACGAAAAACTCATCATAAATCAGTTTCGAAAAATGACTCATCATAAATCAGTTTCGAAAAATGACTCATCATAAATCAGTTTCGAAAAATGACTTCGTTTAAATTTTTAACACTCCTGAGAAAGATCTATTCAAAATTATACACGTTGAAGCTGGCTTCTGCTCCGCCAGCTGCAGAGCAACTTCGTAAATTAGTTTTCCAATAGGAGGAGCCCTACAGTATAGCAAAACCAAAAGTAATGTCGTGAACTAAATATTTGCGGTCGAAGGTATCACCGTGGTGCTACATAGGTTAGTCCTAGAAGTAACATTGTATCGTTGAACCAGACCACAAAAGAATCGCTATTCAAACCACATGTCAGGACAAGATTCTGACAGATCCTGAACTCTTTTGCAGATATTTCTATCTTTAAAAGCACACGTCAAATGCCCACTTTTTTTTTCGATTCCATTGTACTCCGAATTTTTCAAGCATTTGACGAGGGCATATAACCATATGCAAATTGATTGAAATACATATGCACATTCGACATGTTCGAGAAAATTAATCGAATTATTGCCGGGAGTTCAAACGAGTCTGTTCGAACACGTGAAAGGTTATTTTTATGACACCAAATGCCTGCCGGACAATGTTTCATTATTTGCATTGGTGTGGTTTTGTTTTTAAATTTTCCATTTTTGCCACACTAAACTGACGTAGAAAGCCCATGTCCAATTAGGCAAAGCAATTACAGGTGTCGGTCAAATGAGAGAAAGGCCTGGTTGCAACGTTTACATGGACCTATAACAAACTTATTTGGCACTCGTGTGTAGCTTACCTTAGAAAACCCACCAATTGATAGGTCATGTCGATTCTGTGAACAAGGAACAGATACCACTAGCCGTGCTGACCACCTCAAGGGCTACTCTGGCGCAAAGACGACTACGTACATACAGAATTCTACTGTAATTTATCTGCGTGTATAAATTGCGAAGCAATATCAGTAATCGAAGTTGTGCTCTACTAGTGTTCCTTTAACAAAAGGAACATGTATGGAAGAAGAGGAATATGTCACTTATGTCACTCAATACTAAATCTATTTTTCTAGGACAGCTAGCACATTTCGAGATGTTAAGTTTGCCTCGAAAATGGCGGTAGTATAACCGCCGTCCGTATTTTGACAGTCAAGGTTTAATATTAAAAACTAACTTGCATGTTTTTATTGTACCTTACCCTAGTCTTAATATTTTGCTTTAAAAACACACTTATTCAATTACCTTAAAAAAACTCGGCAGATGCCAGTGGAAATCTGTCTTGAGCAGCTTAATCTGTGTATGTTAAAGAATCATCTCCACCGAAGGCACACGTCACCACGATGTTTACATACGATTTTTTCTCTGAGTCATTCCTATGAGTTGAGCTCATAGAAATGTAGCTTGCAGAGCTATACGAAGCAATTGCAATCAGCATGCGATGTTGTCGAGCCGTGTTTTCAATAAGACAGTGTCCGTACAATTCATTGAATGCCTTCGCTTACAGGAAGTTGACTCCACGATTGTCATCTGCGATGACAGTTTTCTCAATTCATTGTGTGCTCGCCATTGTTTCACTTTTGGTTGATGCCTACGTTGAGATCCGATCTAGCCGAGATACTCGCGTGGCCCTTCCCGAAGATCTCAAGTTCGCCATGTATCAGTACATGATCGACGACGAGACCAGGAATAATGTTGACTTGCGTTCATACCAAGATGAACTGCTGCGGAATTAATAATGTCAGCGATTGGTCCTCCATGACTATTGGAGCACAGATGTTGTTCGTATAGTTTTTATCAGATTTCTATGTGTGTGTAAATCGATATAATACCGATATAACACCGGGCATTATTTTTATTATACTTATCGCATCTTAAACCGTGATTTGACTTTTGCGCAGTTGATAGTTGTTGCTCATCGTGAAACAGCAACATTTAACCTTTGCTCCTAAATATTTATATAATTTACTTTCTCTGATTCTACATAAATCCGAAGGATTGTATACTTTTGGGGCTAAAACTGGTGTCAAGTCATAATGACGACAAAGTAATAATTGATTTTAGTTCGAATGCTACCATGAAATGTCACTTTCCATCACCATGCATATCATTAAGTATACGTCATTAAGGGAATCAGTCCGATTGAAGTAAGATCAAGTCACGCGTTTTTTGAAGAACGATCAAAATAACACTGCATTGACTGCAACGAAACTGTCATCGCAGTAATTATAAACGATAGATATCCTCTCTGAACAGTGAAAACCCTCTGGAAGCGACGCGTGCCTACGTTCCGCGATCGTGCTGCTTGCATGAAAGAGGCCGCCAGTGTACAAAATTTCGAACAAAAGGCTGCTACCGCGCTCTTATGAATGCTATACAGGTTAGTTATGTAGAAAACCTTAGCGAATGAGAAACGCACGTCTTACTGAACCTTTTATGGCCAGCATGGCTGTGATCTCGTCGACCAAGTATCTTGTGGTCCTGTGTATCGAATGCTGTTTCTTGTCAATAAAGGCTAGATAAATCCGAAGATTTGCGATCGACTCGTAAACTGTTAGCAATCATCTGATATTGGCTAACTGTTACCTAAGTAATAAGAATTTTCTAATATTAATAGATCAAAGGTGAATTAACTAAGCAGCAGCAAATACAAATCGCATCTCAAGCGAGCGAATATGGATACGGTGTGTTATGAAATGAGCCAATAATCACATTTCAGTTTCACTCCCAAATGCTTTCAGGTGAGACTGCCGGCTGTATTCTACCCGAATATAATCCTTGCTTGCGTACTCTACATGCTCGCATTAGGAGCTCGCGCGGCCCAGGGACGCTAAGAGCTAATTGACTCGGCAGCTGATCTCTGGGTCAGCTAACAAATGAACATATGTTGTTCCTCCTTCATCAATCATTAAAAGGAAGTTCCATTAATAAATGTAGTTACCCAAAATCTATGGTTTGGTCCCACTCTTTCATTATTAGATCGTGTCGCTTAGGGAACGGGAGTTGCTGTTCATCCTTACTGTAACCGTTGTCCATTTGCTTCTGCGGATCATCACGTACATAGATGCAAGGGACAGACATGATGTATGTAAATGCATACAGACACGATGACCTACGATTCGGTAACTGCTTACTTGTTGGTATTCTGCATCGAACTATGTGCAGTCGCTTCAGCGAATTTTTCGACCCAAGGTGCTAAATTTTCTTGTGCAGCGTACGGGCCAAATTTAATTTTATTCACAGACCGTATTCATCCGAGTTTGATGTGATACTAACGACTCGGAAATTGTTTCATATGGAGGGAAAGACTAGAATATTTACATTATATTAAGGTAAGGCAACCTTGAAAGGACGAGAAATAATTTGGATGATTAAATCTTCGAAGACTGTGTCGTTCTGAACAGAGTACTCGTACACAGTGGTGTGCATAAACTTAACACACCCCTATATTTCAACAACTCGTTACAAGGAGCACACATTTGAGGCATTTATTCTTTGTCAAATAACATACACACCACAAAGAACAGCGCATGTAACGTCTCATGCAGCCTGCTACAATAAAATGTGTCATCTTTCGGGTATGTAAAATGATAATGACCCTAAGTTATCGAGAGTTCTTGCTGAATGAATTCTCGTTTTCTTGCTCATCTGTGCTTTTTCTGCGCGTTCATCTGTGCCATGTGGCCCCGCCCTTGCCGCGGCTCTTTGTGTACATCCAATAACCTTTAAATCCATCTGGCCCGTCCAAATTGAACTTTTCATCACTGAAGATGATCTGAATCAACACAGAACCTTCTAGATAGATGTGCACCCACAAGATACTCTTTAAGAAACGTTGCCTCAATAATCACAAATTTCCAGTCTCTGGCCATATTGTTGCGGGTGAAGTTGTCGGGCAGTCATGTGGCGTTGTTCAAGACGCGGTTTTGCTTTCATTTGCGCCCGTATGATATGCGGATAACGCTTAATTGCCCTTAAAACTAATCTATGAACCTGAAAGTTTAACCTTGCCTGATTGCTTCACAACTTATGGCAGTTCGAAGCCAATCAACAGTTGTGCATGGTAGTTCGCTAACTGATCTTTCGTGGAGGTCCTTTAGACTTATTAGTACCATACGTCGACGGGCTGCGCGAATAATTTTGCACTACGTGGCGACTTCTGCCAATATCTTGGGCAGTTGCAGCCTGGACCTTTCCAGCTCGGTGTAAAGCAGTAAGCCGTGCGCGCCTAAAGTTTCAAATGCAAGGGGGGAAAATAGGTGGGTTGCCTGGGATGCGGCGTTACGCGCTACCGCGTAACCGGGGTGGTTGCACAGTGGTTGACATAAGATAGTGCTAGAGTGTCAACCACCGTGCCGTCCCAAACGGGTGCTGGTCTCGGTGAAAGGGGATGAGAGTGAGGCCGTCAGGGCGGCGCCCGTCAATAGTGTTGAGGCCCTGCGAATTCCCTGTGCAAGGGATACCGGCCGAGCAGAAGCCCCTCATAAGCGTGTCATTCAGCATCGTGTGTCGCGGATGGCGACCGGCACTGCGTTTGCACGCCAGTCCGTGGTGGCCATTCGTTGAAACAGGGTCCTTGCAACGGTCGCAGCTGTGGGTCGCAACCCCAGGGGCCCCGAGTAGCGGAGGGGGAGATCGTCGAGAGCAGTGCCAAGGGATGAGGAGGGCAGCGCGTGGAGCCATGCCCCCGCTCCAGTCCTGTCGACAGCCCGGAGGCGACCTGGGTCAGCAACGTGTGGCGCTGAGGACCGGAAGGGTAGCCTTCGACGCCGCTCCCGAAGGAAGCTGGAGGTTCACGGTAGCTGGATCGCCCGCCATTTCCGTTATCCATGTACCACAGCCGCAGGCGAGCCTGGAGAGACGCAGCGAGGGGCCGGAGGGCCAGGCAGAAGAGGGCAGGGTTCAGCAGGGGGACCCTGCGGGTCCCCCTGCTGAACCCCGCATTCGGAGTTGATGACGGCGTGGTCCATAATCAGATGGGAAGGGCAATGATAGGTCAGGTCAACCAGAGCGAAGAGGCCGGAGACATGCTCAGCAACCTCTCGCAGAACGAGGTCCCGGCAGACCGTGTTGAAGGCATTGCGGAAATCGAGCTTGACCAGAGCCGCGGCTGAATGAGCGTGGATGAAGGCGCGAGCCATGAGAGCACCGATATCGGTCCCAGACGCCTCAGGGCATTCCAACTAAGTTGGGCTGAGCAGGTGGGGGCCGTGGCGCTCTCGCTGGCCCACGCTATCCTAGCAGCCAGGTGGCGAACCGTCCGGGAGCAGGCAATAAGCCGTACCGAACCATCCCTTTCCCCGAGGGCGATGAGGGCCAAAGAGTGTTGGCCGGAGCGCCGATGGTACCGTGCCGGCCCGCATACGGTCGACCACCTTAGCGAGGGCTTTGGCGAGGGCCCGGCGCCGAGCGCCGGGGAGAGCAGGTCCCTGATATGACGCTGCCGAAGGGTATCGGGGCCCGCTGACTAGCTTGAGGGAAAGAGGCAACGGCTTCAAAATTGCAGCATCGGAGATGTCACCCTCGGAGAGTTTTCCGAGGCGATACACGCAACTGTTTGGCCCGTATCCGTGGGCGGAGTGCCTGGACTGCGAAGGCGGTGACGATGCAAGCGGTGCTCCAGGCGCGACCCGGCGCGGAAGTCCGCCAGGTTCCCCCCGAATCACGGCTGGAAGGGAGCGGGTGGTGTCTCCTTTGACCGGCATCTGCAAAACCACTCGGGCAAAAGCCAGGAGCGCTTCCCAGGAGGGAACATCGTTATTGGTAGGCACGTATGTGAGGGCCACGGTGACTAGGAAACGCGTAACCTTTGGGACAGCACCGTCGGAGGGAACCACATTACCCCGAACCGCCGCAGCGTACAAGCGGGCTGGCGACTGGGTCGACACCGGGGCCTCGATTGGCAGAATAGACGCAAGGGGCGAGGTGTCCTTCACCTGTTCGAGCACCCCCGAGCACCTGTTAAATTAAATAATACTATTTCAATGAGAATAATTATAGCAAGTATTATGTATTATGGTTACGAGATTTGTTTTTATGATTGTGTCGAATGTCAGACGAAACGTAGAGTTTGGGTCGTTCTTACAACAGCACCTTAACCCAGATATATCTGCATGTGTTAGATCTAGTACTGAATGATCAGACGTGTTGATATATTTTGCCATATGAGTTATCTGAAGAGAACGATGACGCGTTTATTTATTTGCTATTAATAAACAGGCGGACGGACCGCCCCTAGATGTCATGCAGTCCTGAAATAAGTAACAATCACAGATACGTGGAGTATTCTGAAATGGCCACATCTGATCTTCACCACGCATGTACGCTTCTACTTACCGTTGAATGAAGTCGATCGTAATGGACACGTTTTTTTCGTTCACTAAAGAACATGTGCACAAGCATATTTTATATAACCTGCAAAACGCTGGAAAGAGCAGCGAAAACAAAAATTAAGTAATGAATAATTCTAGCAAATAAAAAATAATTCATAACACGTTTTATATTATACGAACCTTACATGCGAAGCGGAACTCGAAGAACTCTCTCCGCTCATCGTGAGTTGTTGAAGTTCGACTGTAAACAAGTCGAGTGTTTATTGGTTAGGCAACCTATGTTTATTGGTTAGTTAATTGTGTCGTTTATGCCGTATGAGTATATATATATATACTCCCAAAATATTCCTCATCAATTCTCTCTCATCAATTCTCTAAAAAAATCGGTTTTACACAGGTCTTTGACGTTTTAGGGTATCTGTCATATATCTATTCATCTAAGGGAATCCAATGAGAACTCCTACAACTTACCACAATAACGGGGCACGCGGGCAAACTTCCTTCAGGAAACTGGACTTACCAATGATGTCAATCTGAGATAACTCAGAATACGCAGACGGAACTAGGGCACTCCCAACTAGCAGAACAAACAGGGTGGCCATAGCTAAGAATGATTACAGACTTTTTCTTAGGTGGCGATGCAGATTCTGCCAGCTTCGGGGCTACGTTAACTACAGGTGGTTTATAAAAGTCTTGAATATGTACATGCTCAAGATCACAAGGCAGTGTTACAGCTAAAGCCTATTATTATTTTCCTGCCAGTCGTTGTTTAACCTGGGAATTTTAGAACCTGTTCATTCACGAAGACAGTGCCATAATGGAGAATACAAATTTGCACCTCCAGAAGGACTGAACAATCAAGTCATCGACAGAGACCAGGCCATAAACCAGTGCTTAAAAAAAAATCGCCATCTCAATCCCTCAAACCAAAATGGTTTTTACTCCACAACGTCCGGGACTGAATTCTACGAGTGCGACTGTCCATACACTTAAGCCTATTTCTTCAACACATGGTCATACATTAATTGTGAAATGTTTAGGCAAAGCACAAAGTTGAAGACCGTTGAGAGAATGAGCACACGAGGTCTAGCTAGATATAGGACCCAGTTCAGCCGGTGTGTCCGACCACATTGCTTTTATTGATCAAGTAGAATTAAATCATAGATATGTAGCCCATATAAACACACAACACACCCGCGTAAAAGACGTAAAACATTACACGTAGTCACTGTGAAGCGGGCGTATCACATTGAAGAAAGAAACGAATAATATTGTATCATCAATATAATGGTGAAATGTACTACAAAAGTGAATTCCTAACGCACGTTAGAAGATACGTTGGACCATCGGGGCTCTAGCTTAAGATCAGTAGGCCATAGACCGAAGAATTATTAAGAGAAGAGTTCGTTTGAAATTAGTCTCAGTTAGCGTGAAATTGCCGAAATCGTTTAAGCTCATGAACGGTTTTAGACGAGCGAGAAAATGTATTGTTTAAGAAAATGCTGGCTGCTATCACTACATTCAGGCCTACCACTGTACCGATTATTGTTTCAGAGAAGCTAACCATGCATTAATTAAAATTGAATACTGCTTGACCAGTTCCGCGATGGATTTTCCGGTTTGGGTTTCAATACATGTCTGAAAATAGAGACATCATCACAATTACTATATTCTTTACATAGCTATAACACGACAATTGTTATGTTCTTGTTGTGAACTAGGTATTATTCTCTACAAGAAGAGAGGAAACGTGTCGATGTATTTGCCCCTATGTTTGCGTGGATATAATACGTTTCAATTATAACTTCGTCTGTTGCAGTGTGATATAAAGCACCTTTAACCTATTTTTTTTTACGAGAACTCAAGCAATGTATGATGCAGTTTCGTCAATAAACCGCAGTTTGTATTGTATTGTTCTCTGAGGTGTACAAAACAGAGTAAGGCAGGTTTTCCCCGCATTGACGACCAAATCTCCCAAAAATCTTTACTATATACTCCACTTTCTCTATCGCTAGCAGTAACTCAGTTTGGCCCGCCGATGGTCTGATGCGAAACAGGAGTATCGTGTCGTCTGCGTACGTAATTGTCTTACAGGGAACAACCTTCGCTATCTTTGATAAGATGAAATGGATCAGAGTGATAAACATAAAGGGCCCCATGATATAAGGATGTAGGATGTCCCCAATGTTAAGGACTTCCCAAGACGATGTCACCGACCCAACTTTCACGGCCTGCCGCCTGCTCATCAGATATGCCTTGAACCAGCATAACACCATGTCGTTGCATCCAAGAGCATTTGCAAAAAGAGGGAGTGCCGCAAACAGTTGAACGCCGCCGCTCTATCCAAGAAAACCGCAAGGCACAGGTATAAAGGATTCCAGCGCTGTAGACACTTCGTGGCATAAATGCTCAAGGGCCAAGTCGGTTGGACAGGACTTGCGGAAACCAAATTGGCATGGTGAGAAGAAGTTCAAGGCAGAGAGATGTCGATCCAAACTCACAGTAACGATCTTCTCAATGACCTTAGAGTAGTAGTCAACTAACGATATAGGTCGGTAGTTGCCGACTAGTTTCCGATCACCTCTATTTTTAATCAACGGAATTACCCGTGCACCTGTCAACTTACGGGGAAAAGACCCGGTACGAAGAGATAGGTTGATAAAATGAGTTAGTGGGCACGCCAGGACCATATAAGATAATTTTATCAACCGATTTGGAATACCAGTTACAAGGTTACAGACACCCCACGAGGCCTTAGTAACTTCCATAACCCTCTGTACCTCAAATTCCTTGACTACCGGAAAAGTAAAAGTTTTCTTAGGAAACGGCCAGATAGTTTCTAGCTCCTGGCTGATATCATCCTCCAAGTGAATGCCAGATACCGTCCTCATTCCTACCGATGTAAAATGTCTATTGAGCTCTTCTGCGACGCGAAAGCCCAGCAATAGTATTGCTTCTACCACAGGACGAGTTGATGAACTCCCACAGCTGAGAGGAATTCCCCTTGAAGCTGTAAATCGTTTCTTATAGAATGAGAAACGGTCCCATATCCCGTGGATAATAGACCACGCCGTCATCAACTTCGAGTGCGGGATTCAGTAGCGGGACCCGCTGGGCCCTATTTTGCCTGTTCCTTCGGCCCCTCTTTGCGTGCCTCCAGGCTCGCCTGCAGCTAGGTACATGGATAATGGAACATTGGCGGGCGATCCGGCGACCACAGCTTCCGACGTCCAGCGAGCACTCGACTATGAGAGACCCAGCAGCCTTTCTCTCAACTCCGCGAAGTGCTAGGTCTTCTCTTTGGATCCCGACCCCGACTTCCAGCGCTTGCTCCCAGGGTGCCGCCTCACCCCGGGTCGTTCCTTGAGCTCGTTGGCTCCCCTCTTACGGCGAGGCCATCCAGCTACTTATTGACCGTTATCTTGAGAAGACTGCAGTGATGCTTGACCGACTGCCTCTTACCAGACGCGCATCCGCTCCCAGGTCCCTCAGGACAAGCAAAGCAAGCAGCGATTATGGTCTGATGTCCACTACGAGGAACTCGGGACTTCCTCCTGGCCTCAGCGCCACATGTCGCTGACAAGGCTTGCCTCCGCGCCGTCGACCGACCTGGAGGCTATTCGTCACGACAGGGTCCCCTCCAACGGCTGCAGCTGTGAGTCGCAACCACAGGGACCCCGTGGCACACAGTAACTGAGACAGAGAGAACTCTGTCGAGACGAATAGCCACCACGGACTGTCGTGGGAGCGCAGCGCCAGTCGTCAGCCGCGTCACACGATGACACGCTCGGAGAGCCCTCCGCTCCGCGGATATCTCTTGCACGAGGGAGCCACAGGGCCTCTACTCTACGGACGAGAGCCGCCCTGACAGCCTCAGTCTCGGGCCGTTTCACCGACGCCAGCACCTCGTTTGGTACGGCACGGTCGTTGACACTCTGGAACCTAGAACCTTCTCATGTCAACAACTGTTAACCCACCCCGGTTAGGCGCTAGCCCGTGCAGAGCCTGCCAAACGGAAGCACGCCGCACTCCAGACAACCCACTCTTTCCCCGTTTGCCTTTGAAACCTTAGGCGGGCAAAGCCCCCTCACTGCAAACTTCCTTGAAGGGGTTAACTACAGGCTGATCCGCGCCATCGGGGCAAACGCTCAGGATTTTCCCTTCTGCAACGCCTTTCCCACCCACTGTGAGGCAGAGAGGCAACGCCACCGCCTTCCTCGTGGCAATGACGGCCTCGGACTGACACTCTGTCCTCAACTAATTCTCTAATTATTGTATACTTGAAGTTGTATATACTGAATAAACCTATTGTAATAACTTCTATTCTTGTTAAAAAATATGCGGAATAATAATAAAATAGCGGCTGCATCCTGCCAAGTGTCCTGAATGCGGACTAATTGGACGCTGAGCTCCGAAATTTTCCTTTTCATATCACCCACCATAACCCACTGTAGGTGAGGAACACACAATATCTGCAGCAGTTTGCAATTAATGTGTAACTCAATTTTCGAACGCGAAACCTACATGCCGCACATGGATTGTACCAGTTCACTCTCTCAGAAGAAACAAGAGAAACCAGATGCCGTATGAACCCGCTACAAAGATGCCCACAACAATGTGTTATGTGGCTGCAGGTACGAAGCGTGCGACTGACGACCAGCAATGTTTTATACAATAGGTGGCAGAATTACCTTTGTGTCGAAGATGAACTTTTTCGCCTTCTCCTGCGTAGCCGGATCACTGTAGATTTCCTGAAGAAGGATCCAAATGTGGTCATAATTAAATGTTGATTGAGACGGCACATACACACCTACAGGACACCAACTTTCTAAATACATGTAACTTATTGAATGCAGCCAATTGAGTTTCTATTTTTCTTTGTGGTATTGGGTGCGGTGGTATGATCCAAAAAATCTGAGAGGTGACGATGTTTAGGTTTACAATAAATAAATGGAGTCATGTTAAACTCAACAATCACATATTGGAGCAGTTGAACAAATCCATCAACCGATATTTTGTAGCTTGAAAGATTGACATGATGCTAGTCCAATTAGCGACGCACTTGACTACAGTGCGGCCCATGATCGGCGGTTGTGATGCTGGCAACGCCTGGAATAAATAGCGCAAACTCATCTGTTTCGCTCCAACGTATTACCAGATTCGTGATCATATAAATATTGAACTTCTTACCTCAATAATTTTGTTTATTTCTTCATCAGTAGGAACGTTCCCATTATTAAGATTAATTTGTTTGATATACGCGGGTAACACTTTCATTGCCTTGTCTCCGTCCTCCTTCGTTAGCCCGCTATTGCTGAATGCTGTCTCCTCACACTTTGTAACTGGAACATCGGGCGTACCACAAAACACCCAAACAAATTGAACTAGTTACCATTTTGGATTTTGTTACCTTGAAGAGAACAAAAAAATACTCCCTTGCATTTCAGTGTTCTAGTAACGTAAGCCTAAAATTATGTATGTGCCACTTATATGCAAAGTATATGTGAGGGACATTGATCCTGCTATTGAAATTCACAGATTCGATGGCATATATAGCGATATAAAGATCTGGTAATTCGATCATGAAAAGCCGGGAAAAGGACGGAAGTCACCAAAATTTGCAATCGTTTTAGTATCAGAAATTTAAAGGATCGTATGCCAGGATTACCCTCACTGCTAGCATCTCAACGGTGACCTGGAGACAGGCTGCTCAGCGAAGTTTGGAACCGGTTGTCCAATGCCACTGCAGTAAATGCTGAACTCAACAACCACTTTCCGGTAAGGAAAGTGATACGCTTTGAGTCAAAGGTAAAATTAGGCAGCCACAATTTTAGGGAATTGGGGGAATACATACGACACAATGCTGTAGGTGACGATGTCGTAGCAGTTTACTTCAACCTGAAAGTTTCTCGATACTTATCGGATCTGTTTCACCTGGGGGATCCGTAAAATAAGTGGGGCGCCATATTCTATTAATTCGACGTGAAACTACCTTCTCATTGACCTCTTGTTGAAAGGTTCGTTCGTGCGCAAATTGAACCCTTGAAGGTAGTAAGTGAGGACTGTTTGTGCTTTTCGATTGACCCAATGGCAATTTGATAATGCTCGATTATTAATTTGCTAGACCATTACTAAGGCCAGTGATATGATTCTCTTTTATGATTTGGCTGCGTGGTTCACTTTGTCACGGAGCGCTAATAAATCAATCTAATGTCACATCGAAACCAAGAAGATTCAATAGCCTTTGATAAACGCGGAGATCAGCCCAGAAGAGCCCCTCATTTGGGAGCGCTTCGTCAAACGATTGTTTAAGCCACAAAGGAAGATGATATGCAACAATATCCTCTTTTCGGGAAATAGTCGCAATTCTAACCGATATTAAGGCCATGATAAATAGAAGCTCTTGTCGGCCAGTGTACTCGTGATCCTTTAGCACTTGTAAACTGGTCAACGAAAAATAAAAATAACACAAAACGTTTCATTACTTTTTGAGATATCTCCGATAGCTCTCTTGCTCCTGATCTTTGCCGTCGATGCGGATAGCAAGCAAGCAAAGAGCATGCATATGATGATACGTCGCGAGATAGCGTCCATTGTTTCACCTGTGAATTGATATATTTATTTAAACATACAATAATTAGGAATTAGTTCTCGGGATTATTTGGGGGGGATTAGTTGGGGGCCGAGGCCGACATTGTCCCGAGGAAGGCGATGGCATTGCCTCTCTCAGAGAGGGACAGGCGTTGCAGAGGGAAAGATCCTGCGCGCTGTAAATTTGTTTCAGGCGAAGCAACATAGCCACTTACAATTTTTATCGATATGAATATCATCATGGTAATAAATATCCAATTAGTAGAAAACGAAAACCCACCTAGCAGGGGATACTTTTTGTATAGGCGCCATTTCGTATACATTAACTATATGCATGTGTCTCTCACACCTCAGCGCCAACGCGGCTATTGAAGGTGACAACATAATTAGTGGTTGATCATCACTGAACGGTAAGTTGGCATTAAGGTGACATAGATGAACGTTAAAATAAAAACGTAGCATCCACCGTGAGTTAGGGGTATAACTTATTAGATCCGTGACCTCCTGGTCGGCAATTGCTATTTTCAAACTAAGGTGCAATTTGTTTAGCAAGTTCCTAGAGATATAATACCTAGAGATTTCATGCGAGGATATGGCCGCCATAATGTTAAGAGACAGAGAAGGATGGGCCAATATCCGAAGATACGCCGAGGCGGTGCTCAAGGACAAGGAAAAACTAAAGCGGCAGATCGGAAGGGGTGACGTCCTCTAAGGGTGTCAAACGTTGGGGGTAGGGATAGGAATTTTTTCAGGGCCTCCGTGAGAGTATGCCGGATTGCGGCGGTTTTCCAGGGGGCTCCCTCCCGCTTGGGAGGCGTGGCGAAAACGGGGTAGGTATTCTGTCTTTCCTTATTAAAAAAAATGATCTAATACCACTTTTTATAAATGAGAACTTCTTGAGGAACGCCAAATGAGTAATGGACGAGTTAGGTGAGATGGGCATGTTTCTCAAACCGATATGCCAATTTAAGTTTCAGTGAGTTCAGTGAACTGTCACCACCACACGCGCTCATCTCTGTGTATCCCGTTGAATCAAACTAAAGCATTTCGTTTCTCATATCATTCATCAATGTGCTTGGTAAGAGTCTTTGCGAAGGAGTGGATGGAGCTTATGGGTTCAAAAAGGGAACGCCAATGTATGCAATCACGGATGATTTTGAATAAACTTAGTCTTTTTTTCTCAATGGCACATGGAAATTATTGCCAACAGCTATTCCAAGATATCTACAACATATGAAGCATTAATAACCATATATGATATACTATTGTAAGTAAAATGAGATACGAACCTTTCCAAACAAGGGTTAGTGGAATTTTAAATGTATATAAACGAAGCCTCTGGAACTTTCAGCCGGCCTCGTACGCGTATGTTGATCGAATTTCGCTAATTGAAGTACCTCCGGCACTGCGACCAGTTTCCTTCACGAAATTAAACCTTTCCCAAGTTTTTCGACGTTCGCAAAATTCAGCGCGGGTGAATTTTCCTATGACGGGATGGTGTCGAACGAGCTTGTCTGATGAACAAGTGTAACTCGCTCTAGTCATATTATATATATATATATTTATATTTACCCAGGTCAAGCTGGATATCTCTACAATAATAGGGGAAAGTGCATCAATGCAAATTGAATGCACCTTGAAATTCGTTTCGCACTTTCCGCGTTAGATTTCCCACAGTTCCCTACCGTGTAAATGACAACCCTCGATGCAGCAGAGAGCCGTTATGATCAGGTTGACATCTAGAAACAGCGGCTAGATGTATTGCACCGGAGGACGACACGTTTCAATTTAATAATTTCACATCTGCGATCTGCTGATTGCTAAACTTCTCGTCCATCTGTGTTATAGTGAATTGATAGCATATTCTGTTCGTAGCCCATATTCCTCGCTTACCCGTGCACTGAAGCGTTTCCAGAAGTGTCTGACTGTTACCGTTATGAAAAATCGTGTGTACTGAACTGCATCAATGCACTGTTAGCTGTTTTTCATATGAATTCATATAAATATATACACTTGTTTCATATACACTAGTTTCCAATATATTCCCATAACAGGAGTTATTGTAGGGTATAGACATATTCTCCGTTTTCACAAAAGTATCTTGTATCATGAAATTTAACAAACTTGCGGCTAGGGTTGTTATTGTTGCGAGCACTCAAAAATGACAGGGATGCTCTATATTGGTGTTATTTCCATAACTTTTAGCTACAAAACATCTTGATTTACAGCTCTTTATGATTTGCTAGTAGTCGGCACGAAAGCAGTCATCATTTTTGCAACGGCTGTTTCGAACATTGAGCTACTGAGTCAAGTACGCGAATATCCTCAGTAATCCTATTCCGTATTAACGGCCGTCGATATCAGAGTGTGCGGCTGCTCTGTTTGCAAGGTGATGAGCAAACGGTTGATTAACAAATTCGTATACTTGAAGCATCTTCATGACTTCAGCTTAGACGAGCCTTGGGCTGCAGTATGCATTCGGAGTACAACTTGTAACTTTGGGTCGCGTAACACTAATGGCCCAATATAGTATAATAACATTGCGTAGTCACGAGGAACCTCGTCACAGAAAGTAAAATTGATTTCCCGATGACAGAAGAATATGGAACAGATTTGTTATATTATAATTGTAATTTAGATGATCAGCTGTGTGGAACCATATCGAAAATGGATTCGAGGCAATTTGAGAGGACCTTGCGAGCACCGTTGACTGTCATATCGCTGAACTGGGTCACCGTTTAATGACGGCATTCGCTGCTTTTACAATATACGCCGCATCTGTTGAGTAAACAGTGATAACAGTGACTTGGTGTTCGTTGTTATCTATTTATTGAATTTGTAGACAGAATTCAAGGCTATATAAGGGTGTTTGAAAAACAGGGAATCAACAAAGTTTGATATTTTTGAAGTCAACTTTGTGTGTTTACTTTGTTCAAGTTTACTTTTACAATCACACGATCAAAGGCACCAAAGTACCTCCACTTCGACTCTACTGAGCTTAAATTCAGTGAAGTTCATAAGAGCTAAGTCACTAACATTTGATACTTGTTCGAGCACGTGTATGAATAATTATGGTCTCATTCACCAAATGTAAGACGCCTCTGATCCCCCCCATCGCACCACACCATAGCGATAAAACATATTTCCCAATGAAAGCTCAGTTATATTGAACTATCAGCCTAACCAGATTGGATAATTCTCCACAAACATACTCTGATATGAGTGTGCTGATATATTATATGTGGGGAATATTGTAGTTCCAGATGACCAGACTTATTTTTATCTTTTAACAAGTCATTTACTCTACACCGTTATGGGAATTATCTCTACCAAAATCTGTCTTGTCGGGCAATTGTATTTTATTATCAATAACATTGAGCTTGCTACCTAGAAGCATACAACTGGTTTTCCGACTCGAAATTACCCCATTGCTGTTTAATCTATCAATTACAAAATAAAGGGGCACACGCATCTATCCGCATAAAATTTGGAAAAATCCGCTTGGTCCGTTTGATCTATTTTATTGTTATTAACTTTCTGGCTAATCCATTATATAACTAAAAGTATATACTATAGCTATATCATGTACAAATGCCACCGGCAGGCTCCAATCATATTTACAAAATCGAATCTGGCGAATCAAATCTGGCTATTTTTTTAAATCCTCAGCCTGCAGATACTTCACAGGTATCCGTCCACGAGCAAATATTCGTAATATCCCTAGGATTCAGCTGTGAACTACGTCAACAGATAGAAGGCCTGTTATCTGATCAATTTTTGTATTTGAATAAAGGGTTTACCTATTTGAGCTGACAACTGCTCTTTTGATTACATTTGTCGGGCCCAGCTGGAGTTTCAATTCGAGATGCAATCAACCTTTATAGAATAGAATACTCCATATGGAATACTGGCTGGTTTCTTATCGTCAACATTGCGTATTACGATTGTCCCTCTGTGTCACGTGAAATGAGAACTCATTGGGCTTCGGAAAACCATAGCGGTGGCGATCAGTGGCATACGTATTCCATCTGTGGCACTATTAAGGCAGTGGGGTAGGATAAAATATCTCCTTCTTCATTTGAACAGAAACCTTTTGTTGATTAGCGTCTCGATGCGAAAGTTCGTAAAATACGATACAGAAGATATGCTACGCTCACCAATACACGGGGTGTTGACCGATAATTGGACTGACGTCACTAAATGGGATGCGTGAGGGCACCTTCTCGATTTGAGTGCCCAGGACACGCGCCTCAAACTCGATTATTTTTCCTTCCATTTGCGAATTGTAGACCGACGTCATCTCATTTTATGATCCGTGACTCGAGGCAGCTGGTAGTTGAGAGCGCCAAGGACGGGCGGCCCACGGCATATTGTTGGATCATAATAATTTTTCTTGTAATTCGGGGACTGCTCATACAAATATTCTGGGTAAAATATTCCTAGCTGTTGTTAAAATCAACGCCTTGGCGCAACCAACGTGGATTGAGAATTAATGAACTACCTTTGAGAATCGCTTTTGTCATAGAATAGCAGTGCTATCTGCTAAGATCGTTAACGGTTTGGTAACGTCCAAGTTTTAGTTGGTTGAATTTTTTAAACCTTGTGTTAAACATCGACAGCGATAGGATGGTCAGTGGAGATCTTGGTATGCAGATAAATGTATATACTACTATAAACCTATTTCCTACTATATACATGTATGCTACTGATAACTTATTTCCATGTAATCAGTGGCTCTTGCGCAATCTTCATGTTCTATCTCTGAGAACTTACTCGAACTCGTTATAATATTGGTGGTTGGTAGCCTTCAGTTTCATCTTCAATTGACCAATATCATAGGTGTGGTGGGCTCATACCAGGAAAATATAAGGGTAGACTAAGGCCCCAGAATTAGTCTCTCATTAGTCTCATGCATCCCTAACGATCCCCATAACTATTCTTCCCAGCTAATAGCTCAGAAGTGGTTCCAGAGACCTACCTCTTTCCATTTGGCGCTCAATTTATTTGAATATCACCTTGCACTATATCTGCTTGTCTTCCTATCACCTCTGGTCATACCTCAACACTGGCTAACCTAGCTTGATACTATAGATTTAAGAAGATCTTTAAAATAATATGTGTTCTCCCAACGATAAGCAATGGCCGATTTATGACACTTATAATTCATAACATACGCCTTTTTTAAGAGTTAATTTTTTAACACTTCCATAATTTTGAGACAGCCTTATCATAATCATAATTTATAATCTAATGTTAATAATAACACCGTTGTTAATTGCTCCTGCGGGAATGAGTAATCACAGATGGATTGTATTGGTCATCTTCTAGATAGAAATAAAACAGCGTTATATTCCTCACAAGCTGGGCCGCTTTTATCTGAAAAACTCAGCCCCCTAATTTATGATGTACATTATTAATTCATAATGGTCCTCATCGTCGTAGGGCTACTAACAAAAAATAAAAAACGGTATACGGCGATGGGTAAAAAATAGAGTTATTTTTTTTTGGTTTGTAGAGAAGGCCCGATTGAATGTTTGTATACATCTATGGAACCATATGATTTTGACTGAGGCATATCGCACACAAATGTGTAAAAGGTAGTATCTTAAGCCATTGTTGTGATAAATCTATCGGACGCAGGAATGCGTCATGAACCACCCTCTTTGTTAAATGCAAAAAATATTGACGAAATGTGTACTTGTAAGTATGATGTCAAATCATTTACGCAGTCTGAAATTAAACAAATTCAGCCGCAAAGACCTAACCAGAAACTAAGCTTGTGACCACACCGAAGATATGAGATAATTTATAATCTTTCTCAAAGATGCACGCTGTCGACCAAAAGAATCAGGAATTTCTCCAGCTATTTTAAACTCAGTGGCTTCATCTATTCATTGGAGTTGATTTGTAAACGCTGAGGTTTCCTCAATACTATTTCAAAATAGTTTGTCATTCAGCAGCCGAGAAACACCTAAGGTGAGCTTATTAAGCGAATAACTGAATAGAGGCAAGAGTCAACATTAAAAATTCGGAAGAAACTTTCATTCAGTAGATGCTTTAGCCCCTGTTTATGCAGCTCAGTATCCGGTACCCGTCTGGTGATAATTTGTGGTAGGGACTGTAGTGCATTTAAGGTGAGAATATATTGTAATTACACTTTTATTTAAGGCATTGTAACAAACGAATCACAACGTTTTTTTTATTAAGATAGGGGCTTACATCCTTCAGGTACCATGACATGAATTCAGTCAAGATACTGAGCATTCTTCCAATAGCACTCTTCCAACGTCATCTCTAACAAGAATTTATATAGTCCTTAGGAACAATAGATGGAGACCCGCCGTGGTTGCAACTCCTGATTAAAATTTTAGCAGTCCTTCCCTCGCTCAGTTTCATTCGAGACTTTTCTTCGTGCGCGTCAGAGCCCTTTTTTGACGGGCATAGAGCCTTCACAGTGCAAAGAATCTTCGATTTGTAAAAGAATCATGCAGTGCTGCAAACGTGATATCAAGTCATAACCATCCTAAATGCAAAGGTGCTGTTTAAAATGTGAACACCAAAATTGTAAACATCGCGGGAAAGTGTTTGCTATGCAAGAATCAGCTAAAATAATGATGATATAACAGCTCCGAAACGTAGGGGCCATACAATACTTGAGTCCGACTGATTTCCGAGTAACGGAACTAACTATAAAGAACGTAAAGATGCCAGCCAGACGTACTCACGAGTAACGCAACTCGACCATGTATTGCTTCTGGGTCCAGGCCTAAATATGTGAAACATAGTCACCTTGGCTACGGCAAAATCATGCATTAAAACTAGCCTATATCTATAACAGAGCTTATAACATAAAAATTCTTAAGTTCTACTCTAAGGCCACATATTTTGCAGTTAATGCGTCGCGATAGAAGATGCCTACAGACGACAAAAATGTAAGATATGTTTCAAAAAGGGGAGATAATGAAAATATTATTTGAAATAGACGCTGTCTTTTCGATTTTCGGGCCAAGTCAAGTTTCAGTCACATTTTTGTGTGAGCAGATGGGCTGAGGGTCTCTGACCGCTCGTTCATTTCTGTGAATTAATTGAAATTTAGAAAACAAACATTTTTACCCTTCTCATTGCGTCAATGTAAATTGATATGAAGTTTTCGACAACTCTCCCGACAACTTTCATGGGGCTGCTGACACACGAACGTTTCATAAGCTAATCAAGGTAAATATGATAGATCAGTTTGTGGTCATTTATAGTCATAATAAAAATCCACGTAGTTGAACCATAGGTGTATGAATCGTCGACTGCACTAACGTTAATAACGCCTTTGCCTGGAGAGTGACATGCTTATTGCGTTAACAATTAATTACCAACAGAGTTCCTTATGTTGACTTATACGACTATATTACTTTCCTCCGAGGATAAGAAAGATGTATTGTTATTGAATTCTAATGGTTTCTGGTTTTTTTTTCATATATTCTTCATTGATTAGGGAACTAAATGAGAAAACGGCTCGAAGGTATTTCTTATCTAATTTCCCTAAAAATTTGAATTCTGTAGGCAGGCGATTTTAAGCATACTATCTCATAAAGATCAATAGTCTTTTCCACAAAATTAATGATCTTTCTATCAAGTGTAACATGCTCTTGTAAATCATCCTTACTGTTTATAAGAGAGACAGTTATAAAATATAATAGTCGCTACTATTTGTATAGTAGCAGTGAGCAACAACAGCCCGTGCCACAACTAGTAAACCTGAGGGCGACGAACAGGTTCAGAACAACGCTTATCACGACAGCGTCTTTCCTATCATAAGGCATACAATTTTCTACCTTTTACCATATATGCATATATATATGTATATATGTCGCAAGGCTAATCCA